>JAPMOR010001323.1:472660-588461 GCA_026543865.1 Argiope aurantia
ATTTATGCTATGGCGTGTAATGATTCTTAATAACGCATTTAGAAATAAATATTTATCTATCTTTAATGATAATAAAATTATGTTATTTAAAAGACAATCAACTTTTAAATTCCTTTTTAATAAATAATATAAGTTAACGAAACTGAGGAATAAAGTAAAAATAGTTATTTTGCGAAATCATATGCATACGTGTCTATAAGGAATTATTATTCATATTATAAAAATTGCAGTAATAAATAAAAGTGAATTTTCTTCTTTCCTACTGGCTTTAATGATAACCGTTAATTTTTGGTTTTATTCTTTTCGCAAAATTCTTTCTTCTTAAGGCAACACTAATTCGGGTTTTTTCATTCATAAATCCATTAAATCATAACTAATGAAAGAAAAAAAAAGTATCAAAAATTTGCTTTGTAGTTTAAAATTAATTTATTCATTTAAAAAATTGAAACACATCCTTATTATTAATGTTTAGCATTAATTCAAATGTAGAATGAAAGCTTTCATTCTATGCAGCACTTAAGAATAACATTTTAGGGATTTTTACAGACATTCCTCAGGTTAATTACAAAAAAGTAGTCTCTATGGCAATACTGAAATTCAATAGATTAAATTGTAGAAAATGGACTTATTAATGGGCATATGTGCACATTCTCTTATAAAAAATAAATAATAAATAGAAAAACTTCAAAGAATATTCTCAAATCAAATTTCTCTTTAAAAATGAGCAAAAGAATGGGAAATGAGTGATTCATTCAAGGTACATATTACTGGACAGTTATTCCGCTCGCAAAAGGTGCGATGACAATTCGTTTTTAAGGGCCTCTCCTCCAGCTGGCATCACGCCAGTCCTTAATGAGTGCAGATGAAATATGAGGCAATTTGTCTGGTTCGTATTCTTAATCCTATTTGGTGAGCGATTAAGAGCCAATCATGGGACCGAAGTCATTATTCACATCGCCAAGGTTAGGCTTTTATGAACTTGCGAGCTATCGAGGGAACACTTTTAACAAGTGACCTGGTCTCAACCCAACTATAAATTAAACCCATCATCGATGAAAGCATTAGGCGAGCGCCGCCTAAACATTGCTTTACGACCTACCGTTTAAGTCGATTCTAAATGTTTCCTTCCGCAAGATTTATGGGGGTTTTACGCCTTTATTAGCACCCCCTGATTATCGCTTAAGCGTTTTGAGGTTCCAGCGTGTTAATTTGATTCGCGTGTGGTTCCCTAATACTCTAGACATTTAGAGGCTGGAGTATGGAAATGAGCATCGGCTTTTGGACGAGTTGCCTTTGAATAATGTGCCTCGGACGTCCAAGAAATCGGGAGGGAGACAAATTCTCTTACGTCCTAGCTGTGTAGATGGATGTTGCAGAAAATGCATTGAGGTAAACTTAATCATCATAAGCAAATTAATCACACATCGTCAAAGGAAATAAACATTTAATGAAGCGACCAATAATTATAATCAACATCGATGAAACCAGTATATGTTTTATTAGAAAAAGAAAAAAAAAATAAAGAGATAACAGGTCGTATTTTTTTATAAGTTCTTATTGCACCTTGAAATTTTTTCCACCCTTAATTGTTTGTTTAATTAGCCTCCGAGATTCATCGTACTAATTTTGGAAGAATAAACAAAATCTTCATTTTTTCCAGTGTCTCATAGAGATGAATATGCAAGATTAACAACTACATGAATTTTTAAGTACTGTAGATAGTACGATATTCAACAGAGTGATTAACTTGCAAGTATTAAATTCAGGGCATACAAAAAAGGATTTTTTATAATAATTATACGCATTTCTAAATGCATGTAGCCTTGTTTTATTTGATTCTATATTTTATACCCTGACTACTTTCTCTAACAGTTCTAATATTAATAACAATAGCAAAAAAGGATAAATAAATAAAAGAGCATGAATGAACAAGTTGTCACAAGAAAGTTCTCAAAGGTTTTACCTTTTTCGCTGGCCTAAAGATTTTCTCTTGATTTGCTAAGGAATATTCTTAACTATAAATAAATTTCGAGGCCATAAGTACAAGAAAATAGAAATGGATTGTTTATTAATATATACAAAGCAATCTTTCTTTTCGATCAAATGTTTAAACAATGTTTTAAATCTTGAAGAAATTCGTAGCCTGAAGACGTCTAAAATTATCTTTATGATTTCAAAACTGCGATTAATAATTAAGGTGATAACTTATATTATCTATGTTTTTTAAAGAATTTCTTAAACACTTATCATACTAATTTAATAAAAAAAGGAATATTTTAAGTAAGTATAGGTATAAAAACTATATGCATCTGGTTTCAAATTTTCAGCTTATTCTTAAATAGTAAATAGAATTAACTTTACTTGGAATTTGTTTATTATTTATTAAGGGCAATTCGAAAATTCTAGCTAAGATCAATTCAAAAGAAGAAAAGTTATTCAAAAATTCTTGTTTAAGAAGGTATTGAACACAAACAATAAAAATGATGATGATAAATATATATAGCATACTTACAAAAGTTGGTTTTAAAGAAATAAGAGTTCTGTTGGTTAAATTTTATTGCTAATCCTTTAATGTCTTTAAGCTATATTGATCAACGTCGTTTTATTTCATTTTAGAAGAATTTATATTAATATATACACATTTAAACAACAACATTAAAATGTAAAACTGTGAGCTTTAAATTTTACCAGTTTTAAATTTTAAAATACTTTAAAGCCTTTAGAAAAACATATTTTTACTTGTAACAGCTAAATGAGATATTTACCAAATATTTCAAATCACAGTTTAAATCATAGAAAAAAATGTTTTATTAATGTAAAATTCTTCAAGTTTTCGATTTGTAAATTAAGGCTATTTGAATAGAAATATGCAACACTCAAATTTGCTACTTTTACTAAAAATTGGTTTTAGCACTTAACAGCTCCTAAATAACCACATTAATCTGCACATAAGAAGCCGCCTTTCAAAAGCTTCGTTTATCTGAATATTCTTATGATTCAAACTTTATCATCTTAAATCAAAAATATTCAAATTTTTGTCTGCATTTGATATCAAAAGTGAAATTATTACAAGTGAAGTTATAGATTCAGAAATCTGTTTAAATGAAAGCAGGATAAAAATAAGCTGCACAAGCTCAAGAGTTTAAATTGACACAACCAATCAATTAACCTCAAAAGAAAAACACTGTCAAAGTGATACTTGATACCCAAGTGGAATTACATCCACTTGGTGTTGAAATTTTGACTTGCGAATTAAAGCGAGTGTTCTTCTCCTTAACTTGGGTGGGTATTGACGTAAATAAAAATACATCAAACTTAAAAGACCAGATTATTAAGCCGAAATCTTCTGTAGTGGAAAGACGTGGGCAGGAAATCTTCAGGTTTTCTTCAGCAGTTGCCTGATGATGTTTGATGAGAGTAAGATATATACTGGAAAGCAATTTATATGCTTTTCAGGCTATTCCTCATCAACTGATGGCTTAGAACGATTACAAGAGAAATGGTGATGAAAAAGGTGATTAGATTTCTTCGGTTGAAGCTTGAGATGGGCATACTTTCGTAATGACTAAAAGACTCGCTTCAACTGCAAAGGAGCTGACTCAGATGATCTAAAAATAAATACGGTTATGGCGGTGGAAGGCATCCTTAATTACCCTAGAAGAGACCTCTACGCTGCATTTCGGAGAAGTATTTGAAAGAAAAAAAAAGTGCACAGCAATGGGTATACGAAGATGGCTAATATGCAAAATTGATTAATAGGTAACTTCTGTGTGGCACTATTACAGAAAATGTTTCGGCTTTCATTAGCGAACATTCATTGTTTAGTCATTATAATTTTTTCATTATTCGTTTTTAAACATTAGTGAGGAAGTAAATAATTACCATGGAGATGCTCAGCAACAAACATTTATCAACACATTTATTTTTGTTCGCAGATATCAGAAATTAAAGAAAAAGAATTTCATAAAGGGAATGAACCAAGAATTATCTAGCAATGATTATTCAATCTATAAAGAAGCCAGAGCTCAGTATCACACAATTATTGAAATATGAAAGTTTACTTAAAAATGTTCTTGATTATTTCTACGCATTCTATATTATGTCTTCTACACAATTTCTGTAAAAGAAATATAGATTATTCATACAGAATGTCGCATAAATAGAGGTACATATTTTAAGGGTAGACCAGGCTTAAGGAAAAAAGTCATTTTTGCAATAGAAATGAAATGGGGAATAGCAGCACTTGATTCTTTGTCAGTAAATTAAATAAAAAGGGTGGATACACCAGATAAATTGTACAGTATAGATTTAATGGAATAGTGATTTACATCAGTCAAACGGCACAGTTTCATGAACAACATCATACGGAGCATATAGAATTTCAAACGTCAAGTCCTGCGAAAACTGAAATTAAGCACTCCTATGGTTTAGTATTTATACTGCTTCCTGCATGCCATTATCATTGCATACGACTTCTAATGCTTTTGCTTAAGCAAATAGATTGCTGTGAAACTGTAAATCTGTTTTCTGTTAAATATGTGCAGCACGTTTTATATAGATTCTTTCCCCCCCCCTCTAAATCCTCAGACAAAGAACCTCCTTTCATTTTGCGTTTTTTTTAAAGCTATGTTGCGTGTTATCATTGCATTTATTATGTTATAATTGCGTTTATCATATTATTATCGCATGTTATCAGATTATAATGCATGCTATATGCATCATGTTGTATTGCAAAAATGACTTATATCAGAATGTCTGACATACTCTTAAAGTTTGTGCTGGCCTTTATGAGGTATCTTTATGATGTATTGAAGTATCTTTGATAGACATAGCGATTGTATAAACATCACTAAGCAAAATGAATATAAAAATAAAATATGCTATAATCATATATTCTAAAGATTGCTATATTTAGGTTTTGATCCAAAATTATAAGAATTTATTATTCCATTACATATTTTGGGACACTGAAACATATTTCCAATCCAATGTAGTAATTTTTAATATTATAGCTCTATTAGAGCCTATCTAGAATGGATTTTTTTTTAAGTAAAGCAATTCTTACAACAAAAAATAAGCGAAGTATTAAGTACTTGAATTCTATATATTTATTACTATTTTAATTTTGTTCAGAATTTCTTTTATGTACGCTCTTGAAGATTATCGGTAAAATTTGAAAATCACATAGAAAATTACTGTAAAATCAAAATATTTACTAAAATATAATATTCATTTCTGAAAAAAAAGGTAGCAATCAAAATTTTCATTGCTCGGTAAATGCTGTTTCTGAATACTTTTACCATAATTATAGGTTCTTCATTAATTTTACTTACACAACAATAAAAACGGTAATTGCTACTAAAGAAGTAAAAAAAATTAATTAAAATAACAAATCAATAAATCTTAATAGGAAAAAGAAAATTACTAACATTTCGAAAGAAACAAAATCAATAATAAAAGGAAGTGACATGATTAACAAATTTAAAATAACATGAAATATATAAGCATGAAAAATTTTCAAACTTTTAAAGAAGCCAAAAGAAGCATTGTTCTCCCAAAATTTTACTTCTCTTCTACTATCATCTGAGATTTCTAACACATCTTGTATAATTTAACCATGCCTGTCACAGTTTGACAGAGCGTGTCCCTTGGATCATAAAACGCAGTCAGCCTATCTTCTACATGGAAAGCGAAGTTTAAAAATAACTGTTTTTAATTAAGGTCATGGTTTAAGATAAAAATAACTGCTTATATTTTAATGTGACACTACATTTTTTTTTTGTATATATTCTTCTTTACTCTGAATCTTGTTATGTAACAAATACTTAATATAACCATCTGAATCGAGAAAATTAAATCTTGAAAAAATTTTCATCATTTATTGAAACCATGGTTTAAGATGAAAATAGGAATGATGTACTTCTTCAGAATATATAAGAAGAATGAATTCTTCTTTGAATCTTTATTGATTAGAAAATAACTTAAAATCCCAGTTAAAAGTTAGTTATATCAATGAAAATATCACATGTGCCTTCACTTTTATATAGTTTCAAAAATAAATCTTCATTGATTAGAAAATAATATATAATCTATTGATCAGAAAATAATGTAAAATCTATTGATTAGAAAATAATATAAAATTCCATTAGTATAATTCAAAATAACACATATACTTTCACTTTTAGAAGTTCGACAATGAGCAAAATTTATTTTATTTCTGTCTCTATTTCAAAAGCTATCATATATTTTTATCATATTTGTCTTAGCTCTAATACATAAAAAAAAAAAATCTTCCCAAAATCCTAACAACTCTTCCTTTCAGTGAGCACTAAATGAAGCGAAGAAAAACGAAACCAAAGGTCAAATTTAGTCGACGGAGACGGGAAAATTCCCCAGCGGACAGCGGTCATCAGCTGGCCATTGACAATGATGCATCGGTCCCTGGACTTTCTGACTGTTGATCAGTTCGTTTCCTTGGTAACAGGCCATGAAACTAAAACAACGTTTCAGGTGGTCAACGATACAAAAATGCATCATTATAGTATTTTTCATAGCAGAAAAGCACTTACAAAGATTGTATACAGAAAGCACCTGTATTACAGCTCAAAATAATTGCAACAGAATCAAATTTGGGAAAAGAAAAATCGTAAAACCTAAGAATAAACAGCTACTTCTCAGAATGTTAAAAAAAATCAAATTTTTATAAATTGTTTACTCAAATGTTGCCATTTTTCATTTTTACCTCTATTATTTTTTCAGCTCTGAAACGAATTTTTCAGTTTTTGACTCGCATAGAGGAAACGATGCATTTCTTATTTTACGTCTAACGGGCACGATTCTCAAAAGTCTATAATAATATTTTATACTATCCGTATTTAATTGCGTATTTCAGAGAATACAATTTTGTTGGTTGCATCACGATAAAATCTTTCTTAACTTTGCCTTTAAAAAATTGGATGTTGATCATTTCCATCAATTCTAAACAATGCTCAGCTAGTTTTTCTGAATTGACGGACAAGAAAGAAGCTGTGAAACACAATCAATTCAATTAAACATGAAGCAAAAACTGAAAAAGCATAAAATAGCGATTTTTAAATTTCATTGATTAAAGCAAATAGTGCTAATGAGAATTAATTAATTTAAATGTACAACATTCTAATGCAGATATGTAAAACTACTTATGTGTATTTAATTTATAGCAGTTTCTAATCTGTTAAGGATTTTTCAAACTTAACACCCTCATACAAGTTTGTGCATGCATGATTTATTCAACCGCCGTATGAAATTCGAATCATCTATTATAAAATAAATATTTATCAAGCGGTACTTATAAAAATTAACAAATACTTAATAAACGGATTTTTACAATAAATTGATTAAATATATAATAAATATTAAAAAATAAATAAATTTCTAAATCCAAATTTGTATATGGAATAGAATATATTCAATACAAGATTTCCAATTTCTTGTAAGATTTTATCTAAATTAAGAAGTGGCATCATTTGCAGTGAAGTTGCTTGAATAATGTTTCTCCCATTCTTTTTGGAAATTTATATATTTATTTGCTTTTGTGTATATATTTTCTTTTGACTACAGACTTGCCTTACATATGTTTAATATTTCTTCATATTATTATGTGTTTTCATATAAATTAATATTCTCATAATATCTATCTACTATTTACTATTTTGACTATTACTACTATTCTACTGTTCCTTTTTAGCTGAAACATTTCGATCTGCATCGGCATACTTACTAACGCAACAACTTGGCATGAATTTGCGCTAATTCGATAGAAAAGCGGGTTTGAAAAAAAAATACTAAGATAAACCAAGTATTTAACTAAAACAAAGAAAATGTAATAATATCAAATGGTTTCTTTTGAAGAAAATGAGAATTCTCCGTTTGGCAGAAATATGTTAACCAGAGACAGCAATTTGCAACAATTAAGAATAAATTGCATAATTGTTACATTTCATCATTCATATTTACAGAATTTTGTGCAGAAATACACACACAATGAAAAAGCATGTAAAATAAATTATTTATTAGAAGCAGTCAATTATTATTATTAAAAATACGAATAAAATAAAAATAAATATGAATAAAATAAGAATAAAATAAAAAATAAATATGAATAACATAAGATAAATATTAATATTAATAGAAACTGATTATATAGTTCTTGAAAAAAAATCGCATTTGGCAATGGCTGTTGAATGAGTGGCGACTAAAATCTATTTAAAATATAGCCAAATGTTATTATAATGGATATGAATGAAATAGATATTAAAACTATTTTTAAATGAATAGTGACATGTCACAATTTGCTTCGATTTTAATCACATATTTTCGCCTTTTGTCAAATTTATTCAGTTTCTATTCTAAGGAGCTCTCTCTTTTTTCATTACACTCTAAATTTTCTGTGCAAAATTATTTGTATCTTTCTAATCTCTCTCCGTTATAATATACTGATACTAGGTTGTACGGTATGAATTTGCGAGTTGGTTACCTTAATCTGGCACTTAACCACCTATCCTTCCGTTTTTAAAATTGTTTCAATTTTAATGAATGTAGCTAAAAAAATCATTATGTTACTTTAATAGTACTTTTAACGCAATAAATTCTTAGCCAAGCATTCATTTCTTTGAAAATACTAATACTTGCGATCGAATGTTCGAGTTCATCTCAGCAGATGTAAAGAGTCTTACCACCAAAGATTGAATCTGTTCATCTCTCACTAAGTTGCAAACTGCTTCAAAGTGGAAAATTGAAAGCATTATTATCACTAAAAGATTTACGAATAATTGAGTTTATTTTCTAGATTGACCAGTGTTTTCTATATTCAATGCATCTCATATCTCTGATGGCACACCAAAGCACCACACCTATTCTAAGCCACATTTATTGAAAAATTGCACAGAGCTAAAATCGATTGACTTGATATTCGACCCTACTTCAGAGACTACTTACCGACCCAAAGTCAACTTTTGCTTTCATTTCGGCCCGTTCTTAAGGTCCGTCATCCTTCATTTCACTGGTCACTAAGCCCCTATTTAACGACGTCCCATCTGGGTTGTTCATTGTCCGAAGAGGATGGATGGTTCCTTTGAGATGCAGGAAACGGAAAGATTGATGCGTACTAATGCGCTGTGAAGAATCGGTTTGGTAAGCTTCCGAATACGCTGGACAGAAGGAAAGAACAGTAGGAGTTCCTACAGATGGTTGAATTTAAGTCAAGCCTGGAAAGAATTACAAATCCCCGTTTGACTTTCAGAGAATAAATTGATTCTTATCCTCATATTAGCTTGTTTCATTAATACTACCAGACCGTGTGCCATACAACTGGTTTTATCCCCTGAAAGTGGGAAATAGGAAACATCTGATTTAAGTTTTAGCTTATGTGCATGTGTTATTAAAATATTGAAATGCTACAGTTCAAATAATTTTAAAATAAAAATAATCTGCAAATAAATATTTTTATGAACCTGATAGGCGATTCGTCTGTTTAAACTCTTTTATATAATAGGTATTTATTATTTTTTATTTTTAATGTTTTTAATTTATAGAAGGTATTTGGATATCATAAAATTCAAAGAAAAAAATCTTAATAATATCATCTGGTTATGTATCGGTATCAATAAAATTTCTTTTCATTTATTTATAAATTTTGCCAGCATTTTTTTTATAAATAAAAGAAAACTCTATTATATTTATTAAAGTATTTAACATTTTAATATTTTTTATTTATTCTCACAGTAATAGTTCTATCAAAGTACATAAACTGATTCTGAGTTATTGAGGTTGGTTGATTTAAATCATCTTGCTTTAGTTGTTTTGAGTGATTTACATATCGTGAGGTCTTTAGAATCTTTTGATGTCATATATCTCCAGCTCATTTTATTCTGGAAATTTAAAAAAAGATAAGGTGAGAAATTTCAGGGATGATTCTCATCTTTAAGTTAACACTGATCTAGCGTTACTAAGAATTACGTACCATTTTTAAATAAGACATTTGGGGACTTATGAAATATCTCTGATGTTTGAGTCAAGAATTTTAGTAACATTTAATTTTTGCAGGCAGTTATCATTGGCTAACGCATGAATTGAAAAGAACAATTTTAAATACGGATATTGCATTCCAATCAATAACTATTGATTGAAATGCAATATCACATATTTCAGTATTTTATGCCACATGTACATTTTATACTATGCAGTATATATATTTCAGTATTTTATGCCTTAAAACAGCAGATAAGCAACTTTGCTAGGAATTTCATTCCCAAGCAACTGCAATTTTTTTCATTGTTGCTTGAAAATATTACATGCTGAATGAATGAAGAAATTCAACAGCCGTGTTCTACAATGAATGAATATATTTACCTTTTGAATTACGCTAATTACTTTTCAGTTATGTTGCTTTCTTAGCAATAAAGCACAAAAGTAATGAAATACAATAAAAACTTCTTTTGCAACTCATCATTATGTTCAATCAATTGTTGGGCCTGTTTGCTTTTGTATTTTTATAGGAAAATATTCCCTCTGTCTTTTCATGAGAAATGCTAATGTAGCTTAAATTTAAATTAAGATGGGAAGAGCATGCCTGAAAGAGTTTTATTACTCACATTAACTTGATTTTATTTGCCACCCTTCCCTTTTAAACAAAACCAAATCCCAGCAAATCCTCGAAACTTGCACGCATTGGGCTCCCCTCCATCTCGTCTATTTAATCACTCCCTCTCGGAAACTAATGAGCTGAGAGAAAGGAGAAGAACATATGGATTTGAAACATTTCATGAGTATTGCCTAACCACTTCCTTAGACACAGCCCACCCTTCGGAAGGGTATGAGCACCTGTGACTGGCAATACCCGCTCACCGATAAGATTTATGACATAAATCATTTGAATTTAGCCCCTGCTGTCTTCAAACCGTAAGGGGTGATAATTTGCTTTTGAATTTTTAACAAGCCCGGCTACAAACACGTCGGAAGGAAAGGTATTTGTTTGTTGCTGCGAAAATGGGGTTTTAGGAATTTGAAGAGCTGAAAGTTTCTCCCGGGTAAATGAAATTCCAAGTGACATATTCTATTTCTTTGACATTGGTCGGATCCCACTGAGATGGTAATCTTCCAATGCAGTAAGTTTTGATTCGCCAAGTCAGTGCACAATAGAAAGAGACAAATAGTCCTGACGATAATTTTTAAGTGTCAGAGTCTATACACTAAGTCTATACGTACGGCTTCAAACTAAAGGTTAAGATATGATGATAGATGTACCTGGTCCCGGCTTTGATCTCCAGGGTGGTCCGGCAAAAGTCTGCAACGCTTGTCATCTAAATGGTAATATGGAATATTGATCGGTATTTTCGGCACTATACGAATGCTTTGAATGCCATTTGCTGCAGTAACGGAAAGTCGAACCCAAAATGTTAAGACGGGGAAACATGACACCGACTTCACAACATTACAAATGCATTCTGAATTTCATTAGTTCTACTAGCTATAATTCTTCTGCTTTATACTATCAAAGTATATCAGAGTGTTCTACATAATTCATCTTTCAAATTGGTAGGTATTTTTTTAAAATCTAATTACTTGTCTAGGCACAAAAATTAATCTGTAATTATTTTATGTATTAGTGACAGGCATCTCACTCCCTATCTTGTCGAGCTTTCGTCTAAAATTCAAAAATATTGAAGAGAAAATATTCCTTACCATGAAGCTCTTTTTATTGTCTTTCTTTATTTAGCAATATTTAAGATTTGTCTGCGTAGTTAAAAAAAATAAATAATAATAATTAGTATTATTTTTCCAATTATAAGTGTGAAGGGCACTCACTTTTTCTTCAGAAGCAAATAGTATTTCAGACACTTTCAGCTGACAGGTAATAAGGCAGTAATTTAGTCTTATATAGTACTTTTGCAATTATTATGTGTACATACATATATGCGTAGTTCTATGTGAGTTGAATCGAAGGAAGTATAATAATTTTTGATTACAACTTCGATGAATGATTCTATTTATTGAAGACTCAAAAATTAACCTATTGTTATTTCCAGAAATAATTGGCAAATAAATTGTTGTGCTTGTTAGTTCAACTTTTACAAATAAAAATTAAATCTATTAATAATTTTTTTAAGATAACTTTTTTCAAGATAAAAGTGAATAGCAAAATTTTTTATTTAATCCATCATGTAGCATGAAAAAAATTAAATTCTATACTTAGAAGAATATGTGATAATGAGAGCAGGATATTTAATGTTCGAAAATTAAATATTACAAATGCAACAAACTTATCCCAAACAAGTTAAAGATAAATTTAGAAAACTTAATTTATGGATTCAAAAAACATTAGTTAATAGCTTTCATAATAAACTTAAGACAGGAACCTGATACAACTTACAGTAATTAATTAATTAATCTGTTCAAGAGGTGGGATAATTTTAACTATTTCTGAATCATTGATTTAAAAAAGGGCCTTTTCTTGTTGACCATTTCCAATATTTCTAACTAATAGCTCTGCAACCAACTTTCATTCTATCATTCACAATATCAACAACTTTCCAAGGTTATTTATGACCCTCAGCAGAACTATTACATACCTATTTGGTACTAAAATAATTTAGTTTTTTATATACTGGTATATCTTCGACATGTCACTTTCTACTTGATAACTGAAACTATCACCGGCTACAGTACTTGAAAAATCTGAGTATTTTCTTTTTTCTGTTGCTGTCATATTTTTTTAAAATTATTCTAGGCCTTAGTATCGTTTTCAAAAATATCTTGAGATCAGTTTTGTTTCTTAAACTCTTTTTTTAATCTCACGCTCACTTTTCTTTTCTTATTTTTCTTTTTTAAATTGGCCTTATATGCTATTAAACCAACAGTAATAAAAAATAGTGATGATTTGTAGACATGGAAATATAAAATATTAGCTTTAATAAATAATTCAGGAGAACTGGGTATTGTATAGGACTACTGGGGTCTTACCTCATCTATTTCCCGAAGTTATAGTATTCATTTTTCACAAATCAGGTTTGAACACTGTACAATGAGTGCATTGTACAACTTTTTTAAGCTTTTATTTTTCTAAGCAGAAAAATTTGAAATTAAATATAATTTAAATTCATTTAGTTCAATTTTTAAAGTTATGTAATTGCATTAATTTTATTTTTGAAGTTTTTCTCACCAGAATAGTTTGAACCAAGTAATGTCTCTAGTAGTAAGCAGCAAAATTTCTTCCTTTTATATATATACTTCTGCGACTGTTGACCTGCCGATAATCTGGAGGAAAGATAAATTTGATGATGACAATATGTGGTTTGGAAATCTCTTTTATTCATATTTATAAAATACAAAGAGGATGCCTAGATGCTCACTGTGCCAATTATTCTTAACTTATTCGATTATATGCTGCTTTTATACGGTTTGACAGTCTTAAATGTCAATATTCAATGGATGTCCTTGAAAAATTCTTGATAATTTACAAAATATCAAACTTTATATTCCCGTTGAAGTTCCTATATTTTAGACAAAACTTTAAAAGCGGAGTTTAAGTTTCCACTATATTTCCTTGGAAAACAGTACAAAAATAATAATTCAGTTAAGAATAATAAAACAATAAAATATACAAAATTTTTGTGAGAAATTTTTTTACGTTTCATAATTTAAAGCTAAGCAAATTCCAGCAGAGTAGAAATTCAATTTAAAATATAAATATTTATTAAAAAAATTAAACATTAAAAAGGACGGATTTTGCATAAATTCTTCAGAAATAGCTATCCAATATAAATAATAAAACAAACAGTTACTGTATTCTTAACATTATTGCTGATAGGCAAGAGATAAAAAAATTGCTTCCGTTGCACATGCATGCACATATTAATATCTAGTAATTGGTCTTCCTCCTTTAAAAAATCCTCGAAGATTAAAAAATACAGCAGTTTTATTATGAAATAAAACTAAGAAAGTTCAAACAAAATGCTGATATTATAACAGTCCAACTATAACAATTGAAATAAAGAAATCACATAATTGCAGAGCTTGTTGAAAATGTTTTATCGTAAAAGCTAAAGATGACCGTGCAGAAAGACAAATAACCTTCAGTGTAAACTCGCATCTATGACTGATAAGAATTTTCCGGTAGCTTAAACCTGAAGATCCTAATTTAAAACCTATAATGAATTTCAAAAAGTCCCCTGATAGACGAAAGATTTTAGAAGATATTTCTCATTTCAACTGATAACAAATAGGATTTTGGTGAAACAATAGGAATTTAATTAAAGGAACATGAAACAATAAAAAGCATAGAAAATGAGATGTTTTGTAAGTTGTGCTTAAGTTGTAAAAAGGTGAAAAAATTACTACATTTATCTTTTCTTTTTCTTTTTTAAAAATTTGTATCTAAACTTGACATTCATCAAGTCTGTATATCGGATTCATTCAAAAGTTATCAATATTTCTTATTCATATGATTATTTCTTACCAAGAGGTTTTTCGTAGCTCTTAACATCAATTTTTTTAATAGAACTACTTTAAACCATGAATTAATTTTATTTAAAATTCATCATTTTATTACAGCGATGCATATACAATTTCTCAGATTTCATCAATGAAATGTTAATCTTATTAACAAAATCATTATTGCTTGCTAAGGATTACTTTGTAATGCATCATCAATGTAATTGTATTAAAATGAAATATGCCCCAAAGAGGACAAAACCATTCATTCAAGAGAATTAAATTTAATACAAAGTTGATAAATGCTCTCAAAATCTAGCATGCCTTCTCCCCATGCTTTTGATTGTGGAGCGAGAGCTATTTCCCCCTTTCACGTCTATTTTCCCCCCTGAGAAGGAGTGGAGAGTAAGTAGATCATTTAGGAAAAATCGATTTCGTTTTGAAATCGATAGCACGTGCTCTCTTTTCATCCCCCCCTAGCTTTCATTCATTGAGCACCTGCAACTGATTGAGCAACATGGAAAAAATAAAGTAAGAATACTGTTAAAATGTAAAACAAGTCGCCATCATCCGATATAGATGAACCGTCATCCGATATGGATGAATAACATTGTAAGACTAGGTAAAATAGTGTTTTACAAGTATTTTTTATGTAATCAGAAACAGTTATTGGAAGATAATACAACAGAAGCCCCAGATTATTCAAACATTTTGTAATCGTTAATATTTTTTTATTTTTTTGTATTCATGATTATAAAATAGTCTTACATAGAAAATGCAAGGTTATTATTTGAATGACCAAAGTTATTATTAGATTTTTAAATGTAGAAAATTGTTAAGAACATAGCTTATAAAGTGTTATCATAGTTTATAAAGTATGTCACTAAGAATATTTCTTATAAGGTGCTTAAATCTCATATTATTTCGAAAATTTATGTCAAAATGAGTAGTTATATCCGTTTGATTTGCTTTTAGATAGCCCTGGAGCTGTTATTAGTATACATATATAGAATTTAACATCGAAGTCAAACATAATGAGCAGTGGTTAGCAATTAAAAATCAATAGAATGTAATCTTTAATATATTATTTTTTGTAACATACATTCAATATTAGAATCGTGTGAAGAAACTGCTGTATTTAGTATGATTAGCTTTGTTGTCGCGTTAAACCAACTAGAGGGTTAATCAATTATTTGGCGCAACGGATAATAATGGACGGGTGGGGGACTAATCGTTCTAGGCTTCATAGGAATAAAATGTTACCGCTTTTATATCATTTTTCGAGGCAAATATGATGAGTAGGAAGAAAAATGATACCATGTCTCTTGATGTATTTGCATTTGCTAATTCACTGATGACGATTAAGAGTCAAAAATCATATTACACACAGGTGAAGCTTAATGTTCGTTAGGTCACTCATTTTCTGAGTGAAGTATGTATTTGAAGTATGAAATTAATTTTATATGCTAGTATTATGTAAAATTTTAACTTTTCTACTGACCCCCGACCTGCCCCCTTAATTTTTTTTTTTTCAATATTGTTTAGGCAATTTTTAAGAAATCTTATTGACACATGATCACAAGAAAAAGCCTAAAAAGGGCAAATTATTGTACGTTGAGAGTTTCATTAAGAAGAGAACCAAACGGAAGAAAATGTTTTACTTCAAAAGTAGTATTTATTGCGCTTTAATGAATTGTAATATCTTCCATTCATTTCAATAAGATTAAGTTTCTTCCCCCTGTGTACAAGTTTATCTCTAACTAGAAAACTAATAGAAATATATTTTTTTTTCGCATACACTAATCATTTCAAATTCATTTCAGTGTTCATTTGAAATTAAATTGGCTTAATGTTCATAAACATTTCATCAACCTTCAATGATCATCTGCATCATAATCATTTCCGTTTCTTTTGTAAATGAATATTAAAAGGCTCGTTTGGTTATTTCAAAACTAAATAAAATATGTGAAACTAAACTAGACATTTATTATTAAAAGAGACATATTCGTTGGGCAGCTATCATTTTTCAAAGCAAGATGTACTAAAATGCATCAAGTGTGATTCGCCCTTTAAAAAAATTAAACAAATCTACATTTCTCGTGGCGGCAGAAAATAATTATTATTTCCCCGATTTCCAAAAATGAACTAATTCTAAAATTGGGACACTGAAGATTCATTTAAACCGAAAACTTTTCACTCCCCTAAAAAACGGGGGGAAGTTTCCTCCAGCGCGAATGATGATATAGATGTCAAAAGTTTAGTTTTCAGTTTTTGGGATCTCCTTTAGCAGCCCACGCACCAAGAGAAAAGAGCGAAGACTTAGCAATGCTTGCCCCACTGTCTGCTTTAATTAATCATCATAAGCAAATGACGGGGCTTATCACCCTCCCCTCGCTACAATTAATTACCGACATTGACATGTAATCCCTAGCGCGGTTTTTATCAAGTGTTATCGAACTTTTGATACAACCTCATAGGCAGTTTAAGAGCGTAAAATCTGCGCTTCGGTCATAGCGTCGACAAAAGCTTTTAATGAGGTTTTTAAGTAAATATAATTATCGTGTGTTATTTAGACAGGAAGCGGCCGCCGCTTTAATCTCCTATCCCGGTACATGTCAAGGATTGGGGAGTACAAACACGACTAAAATAGATTAAAGAAAAGAAAGTTGTTTTCCAGTGGGGCGGGTACTGCCTTGCCTTAGAAAAGGAACGCTTTAAAACTAAGTATTGAGTTGTTGCACTGGTATTTCCTCATCAATGGTTTAAGAAGTTGGTTTTAAAAAGTTAAAGTTGTAGTCAAAAATTTTGTAGAATTCTTTTGAAACTATTAAATCTTATATTGGATAATGCTTATTGATTTTTATGTTTCTCATAAGAAAATCGAAATTTGTTGTCATATATATTTAAGACGTAGTTTTAAAAAGAAAATATTTGAATATGAATGTGGATTACCACTGTGCTCTGTGCGCATAATTTGGTCATTTATATATAAAAAAGATGCATTTTTAATATATATATTTGAACTGATTATAGATTTTTTGTTGTTGTTGTTCAGTGTTTTTTCTCTTTAACAAAAGATAATTGAAACATTGATTGGAAACTAACGAAAAAGACGTTAGCAACCATTAATGTAATTTTCTGTTCTATGAAGTAAGAATATGAAGTAAGTGTTCTATGAAGTATTCGAAAAGTATTTTAATAATAATAAAAAATCAACCTCAATCTATGGCTGATTCTACTCATTTTAGAGCTACTTCTCTGAATCATCCCCCCCCCTCCCCACATCGAAAGAGAGAGAGAGAGCTACGTCGGTTTGTATGCCCGTGAACATAATCATTTTAAAGTATAACTGTCTAGAGGGATAAGGTTTAACGACTATGATTACAGATCTGCGTCAAATTGTAAACTAAATCCACCATATGGTTAACTGGCTTTCCATTTGCACTTAAGTGAATGGTATGGGTTTACAGAAGTTAGATGGCAGATTTTAATAAATGGTATTTACATTCAAATCGAAGATTAACATCGAATGTCTGACTCAATCAGTTATACAAAATGCTTAATCTATCTTTGTTGTATCTATCTATCACGTTGCTACAATATTTAACACAAAACGAGACATATTGTATAACTATACAAGGATGTTGAGGGGAGAACCTCCTTCCTCGGTGGTTGTGAATATTAATATATCTCCATATACATGATATAATGTATATATGTTTAAAGGTTCTCAAGCATTTTTATTAATAAGTTTTTAGATACTTCATAAGATTTTGTTATGGGTAAAACATTTTTATTTTACATTATCATGTAAGCTCCAATAATCATCCTTCCATAAACGCATAAAGCATATCTACATTAGAGATCTTGATATATTACACAAATCTTTTATTTTTCAACCACACTAATGTCAATTTATATGAACTAGTAAAAGTAATATAAGAAAAATAATATTAAAGAATAGTTTCGAACTTTAATATAAATTAATTATTTTAAACAATTTCGAATTAAATTATTTAATTAAATAATATAAAATTCATCATCAAGATATTGTTAATTCTTCACAATAAATGCTTTATCAATTTATGATTAAGTTTCTCTAAAATTAGCTTTAAAGAATCAATAATATAAACGATGCAAATAAGCATCCCAATATGATAAATAGTCAAAAATGTATTTCTATTCAATGTATTTTTGTTAAAGCACCAGTTAAAATAAGTTACAATTTTAAACAGTTTGTTAGAAAATTCAGAAATGAAGAGCAAGTTTACAGTGTTACACAAACTACAACCAGAAACCATTAAATGTTCTGCATGAACGATTTTTTACACAGGGCGACAAGGGAAACCTTGCTGCAAAAGATGAGAAATATCCCATCAACAACATCAAATTGCATAAAATAACTCAGGCACTCAATTAATATTTTAATATAGTATGCCCCCAAGGACGCATAGTAGCAATTAATGAGAATGAAATTAAGATCAAGATACTATATTTTTCTAAAAACATAAATAATGTTGATGACTTTCTGATGGTTTAAAAGTCAATACATGAAATAAGTTTCATGCCAATGAACTTAATTATTTATTTTAAGATGGGGTTGAGCATCTCTTCTTTTACCAGATAAAATTTCATTTTCTTTCCTGTTAACATTAATCTTTCGTAAACTTGGCACAAGCAACTTGGCATGGAATCTCTGTTGGCTTGAAAAAGAAATCAACATTGTGACTGTCTTCAGCTTCACTTAACTTACATATAAATTATAGCTAAAATAAAAGTGTTTTCCTTTGGCAACAAAAGTTATCGAAATAAATGTTAAGAAAATTCCATCAATATAAGTTATTCTGCGTAAGAACATGTTTCCAGGATATCGGTTTGAACTTCTCTTACTTCAAATTTAATTTCCAGAAAATTTTTGACAGACAGCATCATTAATCCATTCAGTGAAGCAGAGGATGACTAAAGCTTACTTTAGTCGTATGGAGAGTTCTCCTCAAAATCGCTATAGCACTCTTCTAGCACCTGTGATGTTCAAAAATAATAAACAAAATATCTACCGTCTAGAAAAATGTATTTAATACTTAACTTTGTGAATGTAATTAAGGAATTCCAGCCTCAATTTTTTTTCCGTTAAAGTTGAAATACTCCTTTCATTATTTCATTTGATTAAAGCTTGTCTTACACTGAGCAGATATCGAATTTCATCAACAATTTATATTGATTTTAGAAAACAAAGGTAGGGTTCAATTACAGAGTTAAATTTTATTAATTCTTTTCCTGGTTAATGATTCTTTTTATCATTCAAAACTTTCAATATATAGGAAAAGTACGTTGCAATAAATACAGTTTTTAACCAAAATCCTGCTGTTATTGGCAAAATTTGATATTTCATGCTAGAAAATATGAGTATTTCCTGAAGTTGCGATATTTTGTCTGACAGAAGAGTGAAATTGAAAATGAATTTTAAAGAATGCTATGAATTTATATTTTAAATATAAAAATCAGAATATTTTTATGTGGGCGATAACTTTTATCAGTTAAAAAGATTCACATTTTTTTTTCAGAACCTGAAACTTGAGTAGGTTATCATTTTGTAGAATATATATAGTCTGATTTTGAGGGGTGAAATTAAGAAGATATAACCATTGGAGAAAATTTGTTGCATTCAAACTGTAGATTAATTTTTATGGAATTAGCAAAGTTATTTTTATTTCAGCCGGGGGAAACCGTTTTGATAATGTTTACCGTTAAACAACACCGGAAAGTCAAGTCGAAAGAAAAAAAAATTAGAACAGAAAATTAGCTGAAAAAATTTGCAATAACTGTTTGATGGCTTATAGTCGTGATTAAAATCTCTCTTAGTCTATGAAGATATTTTGCGATAGCTCATGACGAATTTTCATTATATTCTGAATTCGTGTCACCGTAAATTAAATACGTGTAATAAGATGTTAATTAAATGATATTTACTTAGTCAAATTATTATTTTAATTCACCGGGATAAAATTATCGTGATAAAGTTTACGGTTAAATACACCTTCTCGGGATAAAGAAGAATCAGAGACGAAAGAGACATAAAAACAAAAGGCAAAGCAACAAAACTGCTGAAAAGTTGGCCGTGAATCACTTAAAGTCTAGATTTAAGTCTCCCTTAGTCTGTTATGATATACATAGCTCATGAAAAATATTCATAATGCTCAGAATCCTGCCAGACATTATTTGTTTCGAACAATATTTTTACACCACGACAATAGGTTCCCAAAAACTTATCGTGTTGAAATGAAAACGTTTTATCAAAGGATATTATTTTATTTAGTGGTTTGGATCAACTTTATCACTTCAGGTGCAACAATCATGTGAACATAAACCGAACCTGAGGAAATAGGTCACAAGGCCCGTGAAATTTTAAGATAAGTTATACTAAAAAATCAGGCACAGATGTACTCAAAATCCGTCTGGATTCAATGTTTACTAATAAAAAGTAAATGTAACTTCTGCTATATTTAATTCTGGATTTCTACAACTTGCACATTTGGGCTTGAATCTCACCTTCTTATAATTCAGATCTGTAGTGCAGCAAACCATTACATATTTCGTTCCAACATAGGTCAAAGACTCTCTAAAGAAAGTTCTGAATCTCTGTTTCATAAAACTTTTCAAAAACTGGATATAAAAGGATTTTCAGGAAAATAAGATAGCATGATTAACTGTTTTTATTAATATATATTAATTATAATATTAGTAATTAGTATATATAATATATATTAATTATAATATTAGTAATTAGTATATATAATATATAATTAATCATAATTATAATTAATATATATTAATTATAATATAGTAATTATAACATCAAATACTTTTGAAAAAATGAAATGATATTGGTTTAGTGTTGTCGGCTATCTCGTACAACTTGACTTTGAAAAGATGAGCTTGCTTATTGAAGAAATATCTTATATCTTTTATGTATCTGATAATTCATCATATGAATACATTTACTTATAAAAATTGATAAAAGTTTCTAGAATCATAGGTTGGCTTCTCTAATGTTAAACAAAAATTCCAAACTTTAAAAAAAATCGAATTTTTTTTATTGTTCTCCCAGTTTTTTAAAGAGGCTTCTATAATCAAACTGTCAAGTGATTAACTATCTTAATCAGTTATGTTAATCAAATCGTTAGTTCTACAAAAGAGCTCCTTCCGAATAATTTTAACGATAATGTTATAACTCTTCTTTGTGCTTAAAAAGTAAAAGTTAACCCCTTAATTGTCAATTACTGCTTCTTTAATTTATAAGCTGAAACTTATCTATTCAATAATGTGATAATTAGATTGAAAATTATATATAATACACAAACACCTTAAATGTTCTCTTGATTCTTAGCTGAATCAGTTAGACAGAATATTTCCAAAATGGAAAGTTAGACCTAATTGGGTTGTGAATAAACCGAAACAGCTAAGTGATTAAATAAACTCAAAAAACAATATGCAAGCCATCGATACTACTTCTGCTGAGGATAGAATTCATATTTTTAATAATGCGCAATCTATATGAAGTGCAATCTTTTGTTTATTTTATCTTATTTTATGTCTCAAAAAAAAGCTCACGAACTATAATTCTTTTCGGAGCGATAAAGATTTCTCGCTGTAAGGTAGCCAGCGAATAAAATTCACAGTTCCAAACCATTAATCTTTCGCCCATTGAATGGGGGAAATGATATATATTTCTTGCTATTATACCAACTTGTTACGACTCATTTCATGGTATAAAAAAAGAAACCTTGTTACAACCTCAATTCATTTTAAAAAACTGTTTCCCGAAATTGAAATTTAAGTGGTAAAGATTTCTCAATGAAAATTTGTCCACCAGTATAATTCATAGTTACGTGACTCTAAGTCCTTTCTCCACTGAACACTGAAAGTAGCACTGCTTTCCTTTTTATTCCATACAAAATATTGGGCGGCCGTTCTGATCTCCTTCTAATTCTCTACGTCCAAATAGCAGACATTGAGATTACCAGGCCTGGCTACAACCACCCTTAATCATAGCCGGTACCAACTTTAAATTGCACCCCATGCGTTTTTCGTGCTCAGTTTCCTACCAGCCTTGAATAGCAGAGTTCCAATGTGAAAGGAGGAGAGAGGCACTACTGTTTTATAGTAAACAAGATACGCCTTCGCACGAAATGGAATAGAGAGCTCTTTGAAAGGAACGGCACGCGATATATTTACCCATTGTTAGATATCAGAAGGCTGTGTTGCTTTATACAATTGCTATATACTGCTGTCTGATCTTTCAGTTGTATCATTTGGGTTATTTTCTTATCGAGTTTAAATTGACGCATTAAGGAAGATTTAGGGTTGATCTGATTTATTAATCTGATTTCTGGTTAACATCCCATTTCGAAGTTGTTTAAAAACTATTAAGGAGTGATTTGGCAATTTTGAGCCATGGTCTGATGATTAAAAAAATAAAGCATTTTTGGAAAGATTCAGTGGATTTTTTTTTCCCTTTGACTATGACTGACAGCTAAATTATTATAATTCGTTTGCAGGTTAGATTGAGTTTCTAGATTACTTCATCACTTGTTTTTATCTGCTAAATTGCTTGAAAAGATGGTTAACGTTTTCATCTAAAAGGTACTCGAGAGTTTTTGTTTTGATATCTTGCATTTGATGAGATCATTCCAATAATTAAATAGATATTAGAATTAATTCATTTTAACTATTACATTTCCATATTCATTATGTTAATTGTTGCTTTTGTAAAAATGCTAAGGAGGGCACCGTTTGAATGACTAAAATTATGTTATTTTCAACTCGAATAACGAATTCTTGTCAATAAGGATGCTAAAGTGCTGTTAAAATCTGAGGTTTTTTAAAAGTTTAAATTGTATTTCAAGATGACATTCACTTTTAGAGATTTAATCATATTTCTTATACTCTCCTAAATTTCTATACAATAAATATATAATTATATACAGGGCGATAAGTAAACCCATTTAAATTCGAAATGGTGACTTGTACAGTCAGAGAAGTAACGTGCACCTACAATTAAGTGAACATGTCGAATTTATTCATATAAATTATTGCACCCCAAGGGAGGAAAAAAGGAAGTTACAAAAATAACTCAAAAAAATAAAAGAGATCTGCCAAAAAGTCCAATTAAATAAATGTCTGCTATACCACAATAAAAACACAGGAAGAAGCTTCAATGTGCTATCGGTAAAATTGAGCAGATATTTGTGATCTAAACTATGAGCTTTCCATGACTTGAAAAAGGGCTCGTCCTAAAACTAAAAATTGTATCCTCAGATTCAGCCCCATTCCCGAGTACGTTTTCAAGAATTGTTTTAATTATTATTTTGTTTATTTTCTTCATTGCTCAAATTTTACTTTGGCATTACTTATCTCGAAGAAACTGTATGACAATATTGGAGAATACATTTTTCGGTTTTAGGATGAATTCTTTTTCCAACTCAAAAAACGTTTTAATTTTAATCGCAAATATCTCCCCCAATTTTAAAAATAGTTCCATGAAACTTTTTCATATTTTTTTATTATGGTATAACATACACTTTTTCAGCTGGAATTTTTCGCCGATGTTTTATTCTTTGAGTTGGGTTTCTGTAACTTCCTTATTTCGCTGTTAGAGGCGAAATAACCTGTCTCAATAAATTCAGCAGAATCCCCTTATTATAGATTCACGTTACTTCCATGGCTACACAAGACACCGTTTTTAATTTAAAGGGCTTCACTGATCATCCTGTATTTATATACTTTTATCTAGGTATATCATTATCTCAGAAAGATGCTGTACTTCAATAGACCCATTCGTCAGGAAAATACGCTGACCTCCAAAAGTTAAGGTACTATTCATTTTTTTTAAATTTAACTTATAAACAAATATAATAATATAATAAATAAACAAATATAATAATATAATAAATAAACAAATAATAATAATCATTGAATCATGTATTATTATCGAACTATTTACTACACTTTTAAATTTTCAATATTTACTAATTAATAACTGTAGTTATTCCTAATAGTATTTAAACAGAAGAAAAGCAAAAATAAAAAAATAAAAAAACCTACTGGAAAAAGCATTAAAAAAATACGTTTCAATTAAAAAAAAATCTTCTTTTAGAGTGAACACATTTTGGTTAACAAGATCACAGGCATCTGTATTGGACCATACACATTGTAATCCTTGTCCCATCAGATTTAAAGGTGTTGAAAGAGGACTGAGAGCAACCACCTCTCTTCCTAGTTAATTCTAAAAGTGCTACAAAAGAATAAAATCTGTGGTACGAGCTTGCTGGATCTTTTATTCTATACCTTAATCTTTAAGATACCCTTTTACAATCCTTTCTCGATTAGATTGTACATCAATATTGGTGTTACATAAGAATTTAAGATATCGCGTCCCGATGTCTTTCATCTGTTGGAGTTCCTATGTGAAATACATGATGTTTAATGTGACCATCCATAGAAACTCCAGCTGAAAACTGAATCCCCCTCCCCCCTGTATAATTTCACCAGTTGGCGATTTAAGATTCGCAATATCTGGCATCACCTCTTCTTCTCAAGATCAGAAGCAGAGCTGAATCATTTTCTTATATTCGATTTTTCTGTAAAAGTACAAACCCTAACTGCATCCTAGCATACTTTCTTGAAAAATGCAACTAAAATCAATTGAGCAATGCAAAATAAGAAGATATGCGCAATGAAAAATACAAAAAGAAATACAATCAGCCATCAGTTAAGAGAAAAAGATACAATGATATCCCTATATATCACTTTCAAAGCATCTGCGGATATTTTTCTATCTGTTACAGCAAAATGATTATTTTATTTTTAATGTGGAAGAAAAAGCCCACCCTTCCCAAAAGGGAGCAAAACGACTTACAGCGAGATGTGTTAGTGAAACATCCCTTTTTCTTCAAACCGAAGCAGAGAGACATTTATAGAAGAGATTGTGATTAGAGATAACTTCAGAAAGATCTTATTGAAAGTGAATTTTCGGGTATGAGCAATATCTTTTTAACCCAATGTGAGAGGCACGAAACTTCTTGATTGTGATGAGACCAGTCGGATGTCTACAACAGTTTTTTTTTCTTGATATTATTTGTAACGTTTTCTCAGAAAAATGGTAAATCTACAAACACAATCAACGTCGCAGAAAAAATCTGAAAAATTCCAAAAATTTGACATTCACATCATTCCCGACTTCTATTAAAAACCAATTTGTAAAAATATACTTGTGGAAATAAATCTTCTTTCATAGAGTGATTTATGATTTTTTTACAAATAATCAGTAGCATTCTGATTTTGCGAAAATCAATACATTTCCTTCAACGGAAATTCTTAAACATATAATGGAGATAGATTTCTATTTTGCTTTTTCCCTTAAAAATCGGTCATAGCTATTTAAGAGAATGTTGACTTTAGAAAAATATTTGACATATTTTCCCTTTTGGAAAAATAATTGTAATAAAAAATGGGCCCATTTTTTGCTTTTTATAATCTTATCCTTTCAATAATGTAACTTATCTGATTTTGTCAGTCTTCTTAATATAACATTTACAACATCCGCAAAAATTCATTTTATCTTTTAAAAAATGATATATTCTTGAATTCGGATTTAGATAAACTTCATGGGAAATGATATTCTGATCCTTTCTTTTATAACTACTTTATATATATATATATATATATATATATATATATATATATTAATGCCTATCAAATAAGCAATTACAAAGACGCATTACCTATTTTTGTAGTTAGAGTCACGCAGAATTAATGTTTTAGAACTGAAGTTTTGATGGCTCGATAAAAGACTCATTTTTGGCATCAGCAGTCAAGAGGATTTCAATATAGAAATGATATTGCATTTTATAGCAATATTAGTTTTTCGCTTTTTGTTTATTGTTCCTTACTTATATTCATTCAAGATCTTAACTTGTATAACTTAACTTGTTGGCTCATTCCTGCTGATCTCTGTAATGGAAAGAAGTTACGCATGAAGCTAAGTTTGATTATTAAACATCAGAAATTGTGAAAATTACAATGTTTGTAATATTGCAATAAAGTTTGAACTTCTTTATATTTTTCTTTACTTAAAAACTAATTTCAATAAGCAAAATTTATGTACATAGTATATTTAATAAATACTTAATTCGTATTTTTTTATATTATTTTTACAATTGACCTTTTATTTCCATACATTCAAAGCAAAAAATAAATAAATAATTAGGAAAGAATAACAAATCCAATCATAACAACACATAAAATCTTGATGAAATTCGGTTTCAAGAAGTAAGTAAATAGCTGCGCGCACAAGTTGACAATTATTATTGAAGGAAAATAACGCATTCTAAATACCAATTGCTAGCATAAACGGAGACATACGAAACATGAAAGAAATACTCCTCGCGCATTGATGAAAGAGTTCCTTATCATTTAAATGAAGAATGTTGCGAAAGATAGGATTCTGGGTCGATCAAGGGTGGGTAGAAAGATCCCACAATTGCGTGCATAAACTTGTGCTACGAGCACGCACTTCTGATTAGTTCCACGCACTTAATGTTAGTCAATTTAGAATGATTCTGTTACGAGGTGTGTTTTGGTAAGCGTGTACAGATTTTTTTTTATTTCCTCTTCAGTCCTATCAGATTTAATTTACAAGCTTATTTCTATTTGAACTTGAACTTCGAGAAAGTGTTCTTAACGCTTTTAAATAAGGTTTTCTTTCTACACGTAATAATCACACTAGTCTGAACTTTGTTTATATATATTAAGCTAAGTTGAAATCATTTAATGAATATAAGAGATTATAACTTCTTTTTTTTTTTTTTTTTTTTTTTTTTTTTACTTTTAAGAAATGATAAGAGTGCTATTACATTCCCTTTCAAACAATTTACTGCACATTTTTTGAGTTCTATGAAACAATAAATTTTAATCTGTGAAATAATAAAATAATAAATTTAATTGAAATTATTTTTTTTGCTAAAATTGAAGCATTTCAATAGTTTATAAAAAATTTATCACATACTTTTATTATTTTATTTTTATTACATATTATAAAAGGACGCGATTTTTCACTATTTAAGAGACATCAATTAAAAAAAGGAAATGTTACTTTTTTTATCCCATCCGTCATACAAAATATAACTGATTTTTTTAAAAAAAAATAAGAAATAAAATAAAATATAAATTTATGGTCAGTAAATAAAACATTATTAGAGCATATTTCATTAAAACGCATTTTAAAACTAGATAGATAGAAATATAATCATACAAGCAATACCCTGACCTAGTCAGAAGCCGTACGGGAAAAGATAGAAAGATAATGATTATTCTGTTTCTATATAAATTTCTTGGAAAAAAAACGCTATTAATAAATTTAAAAAAGTGCTTTTTAATGAAATTACTATAAGCAACCGTTCAAAAAAATTATTTTTTAAAAAGCGCAAATACTCAACTCAATGTGACTTCCCAAATTCAATGCTTAAAAGAATTATCCTATCCATTTATTTTTGACATTTCAACTGCCTTATTATGGCTAAAGTACTAATGTTATACAGCAAGATGGCAAATGTCAGAATTGTTAATAACTTTTCGCATTATTTTTCCAACCTGTACGTTTCTTTTATTCAATGCATTCTTATCATTTATTAGCCGTTTCTTTCTTTTCGCACGATAAAAGCAATAGTCACAAGTTAACGTGAAGAAGAGGCATAAATCATACTAAAACTCACGGAGTTCGGCGAAGAGAAAAAGAGGGAACAAATGAATTCCATTCTGTGATATTTTCTCATTTTTGTGACGAATAAAATGTGATAAATCTGTTTTCCGAGCTATTCGCTGTTTAAATTAAATTCACTTCCAGTTCATTCTTTGTTATTGCTAAATTGTTAGCATGGTTCGACCTTCATCACGATCCTCTTTAGAGTGCTAAATTAACAAAACAGATTCAAAAACACATTCCATCTCAACGGAGCTTCCCCCTCCTTGTTCTTCTTCTGCCTATAGCACATTCACTTGAAAGCAACATCAATTAATTTAATATAACATAACAAATTTTGCTGACTAAAATGGGTTTCAAAGATAAATTAAAACTCTTTCTTTTCGAACGCAAATATCCTCATCTTACATGGATATGTAGTGATGTCATAAACAATAAGTTTTAAATGAGTGCTCAAGAAAATGCTTCAAAATTATTAAATATTTGCAAAATATGCGAAATCGTATTATGTGTCAAAATTTGTTAATTTCAATAGCAATTACGGCAACATTCGTAAAGAAAATAATGTTTCTACTTGATTTTTTTAATCGTTCGTATTCTGAAATTATTTACTTAGTATATCTGAAGTTTCTAATAATCTTTCATAAAAATTAAAAGGAACAGAAACCTCGGAATTTGAAAACCACAAACATCAACAAATGCTTAATATTAGATGATTGCGAAAAAAATTGTAATCATTTTCATTTACAGTATATTCAAATTAGAAGTTACTAGTCTCATCAACAGTATATTCAGATTACAGTCAGAGTTAAATAATTGATTCATCATTTGTATAAATATTTCAAACTCTTCTCATATTAAGTCAAACTTGTTTTAGTAAAATATTAAAACTTTCCTCCAAAATTCAGTATGTTTCTTCCAATTTTTAAAAATGTAAAGACTATAAGAGATTTTTATTTGAAAAAGTGAGTAATTTTGTATTTGAATCTTCATTATAGGAAAAATGAAAACTGCTAACAGTAGGCTTTCTGAATTCTATTGAAAAAGTAATCAAAGTAAATGAAGTATTTTGAATGTCTCATGTCTGTAGGTTACTTAATATTCTTAGAACTTTAAATCTCCAAATCCCATCTATATGCTTAAATATTAAATTTTAAATCGCCAAAAACATAATTATATTTTTAGAACATATTTTAGTCTGTGCCATACGTAAAAATGATAGCAAAATGAAATGACTCCATCATCACATAAACGGTGATATGAGTTAGTTATGTAATTTATATACAAAAAGTTTTATATCTATTTTCCCATCGTAAGCAACCATTAATTTGATGCTTTGAGTCATTTCTTTCCTACTCAAATAAATCCTTGCGAAATCATAGTTTACATCCTTTATAAATTGAGCTGCCGGTGCAACATCTCGATTCGAGACAAATAAGAAAGAGACGAATAAAACGAAATGTATAGCAACGGCCACCCTGCGTGGGCGCTTCTCCACCCTATTTACATCCGCCAAAGCAGAGATTGCGAGCCTAGAGGCCCAAGTAAAGCCTGTCTTTCGTCACAGCTAGGCAAAATCGTGCGAGAGACCTTTTTACCTCGCAGAGCACGGAAGATCCGTTACCATTGCGTGCCTGGCATTATGAAAGATCAGGGCTCGGCTGTAATCCATCATTCCGTGTTGAATCGCGATCCCCTTTTGGTTTGTTACGTTTACGGGACCAACAACGAGAATTTCTCACGAAATGTTGGCTGAGAGAGGGCAAACTGAAAAGAGCAAATGAATGAAAAGAGAGGAGAAACACGGACGAGCTGTTGATTTCAATCTCGCTCGCCAAAAAGGTTTGAAACAGAGACATATCAGAAGAATCCCCTTCCACTAACGAAAGCTCAGATTTGGACGAGATTCGCTGCACACGCGACATACAGGGGATGTGATTGGGATTCTTCGATCTTAGGAGGACGGGGGGGAAAAAAAGAATTCTTTGATATAGCACGCGAGCAACAAGTTCTCGCTTTTGACAAGATTCCAGAGTAAACCTGGAGTGCCTTGGGGACTATCATCAAGGGAGGTTTGTCAGAACCAGGGCACGTGATTACTCCCCTTCCCTCCATTAGTTTCCTATTATACTGATGTACTTAAAGGAAATAAATGGATTTGCATGGGGTTTGCAAACTTGAAGGCAATCCGTTGAAGTGGTTGGAAAGATTGCCAGGTTATAGAATATAAAATGCGTAATACACAGATATAAAATGTTCTTTAGTCCCCTAAAATTGATTTAAAATCTTCCATCGCATTTTCTTTCATATAGTGAGCCTAATGCCAAGAAATACTAAAATTCTGTTCAAATATATTCTGCTCTTTCGTTGAGAAAAAATTACATTTGGGGAATTTAATAAAAAGATATTAATTTAAAATAAATAAGAAAAATAAAAAAAATCAAAGGCAATATTAATTTAAAAGTATTTTTAATTTGAAGCATCAAAAATCCTCAATACAGGACATTACGTCATTTGAAACATCCTAATTATTCTGCTTCTCAAATAAAACGCTGCACTTCTTACTAAAATAACTTAACCTGCTCATATATAGACATTATTATTTCGTAGATTAAACTAAAAATCGAAACATAATCCTTTGTATAGCATCGATATATAGAAACACGATTTTCACTTTTTACATTCACATTTTGTACATTGGAATAAAGAATGTAAGAGGGGTAATAGTTGATAACTATTACATATTTTAATGTTAATAGAAATTTCGAATTCTGTCATAGAATGAGGTAATGCTAAATGAGGAAGGTGAGAATTTACTCACTTGGTTTAACGAATTAATGGTGGTTATAGTTTAGCTTAGTCATATTAGCGTGATGTTTTAAGTAATCAGTAAGCCATTTTAGGATCCGCAGACAGATAACAAATAGATAATACAGAAGAACTGGCACCAGATATAACTATAGAAAAAATGGAACCTCTTCTAATAATTTCATTCAGACTAGCAGGAGGATATTTGAACTGCAGCGTGAGATTTAACGCTCATCAGGAATGCATACAAAGTGGTTCTTTGTAGAAATCAAATTTCGAATCTGAAATTTTTCAGTCTTGAAGCCGTAATCTTACCACCATAACCCGTCATCGCCATTAATTGTTCGCTCTCCCATCTAGTAAAGCACATGTAAAGGGGGGGGGGGACCAGGTACATTTTTATTCTATCTAGTCAATCATAAATACTTTTTAGCCTTCATATGTAGATATAATATGCTTCTTTTGGTATAAAGTTTATTATTTTTCACAACGAAACAGAGCTTTCTAAGAGATAAAATGTTTTTGTTATTGAACTTATATTATTTTTGAGTATATAATGCAATACTAGTATAAATTTATTATGCACTGCCGACATTTTTACTGAATTAATCTGATTTAGAAAGAAAAAGATGCATTCTCAATTTCATTTAAACATAGTTTTATTCAAATTCAAATGACAAAATCAAAATTTAAAAAAAATCAATAGATTATATTTTGTTTCTCTTGAATTACACAGATTTTGAAGTTTTATATAAAGAAAATAATATTATCTACTTTTGTAAAGAACATTATGATGTGTTTATTAAGATAATCACTATTTTTAACAGAACCGCCACTTATGATAGGAAATAACTACACTTATCAAAAGTCTCCCTTTTGATCTGAATTTATTGAAAAATGTACTAAGGTATCCAAATTGTTTTCTTGTTTTTGCATTGCAAAACATTCTATCTTTAAACATTACTGAATGAAAGAAATAATAATAATAGTAATGGTAAAGAGTTATAATGGTAATTCGTTTTTACTGGTCATCTCATGTGCCAAAATGCATCCAGAATTTAATCTTATGATATATTAGTATAATTATCTTTATTTAATTAGTTTCCCATTTTTCTCAAATTTGAAAATATTTTAGATAAATTCAGCTGCTAATGAGATTTTTTTAATTCCATTTTATTGATATTATTATTTTAAACCGTGGTGTTCAGAGACTGGAAGATCATAGATTCGAGATCCGATTCCTACAAACATCTGCCATATACGCAGGCCCGATGCTTGTTAAATTCGTCAAAGACAAACGTCTTTTCCCTGATGTGGGAGTTCAAAGAGACAGAGGGCGGTTGAAGTGTCATTTTTATCATCTAACAGTAGTTCAGACTTAGAGGTATATCCCAAAATAGTCTTGTATAGCTTTCAAACGGAATATCCATCAAACTAAAATAAATCAAGTTGTTATTATTGAACATTCATTTCTGTCTACATCATTTCAGTTCCAATGTGTCGGTTTCTACATGATCCGTTGTCAGAATAAATATTTATTTAAATTTTTACTAGTCAAAGCATATTCTTTAAGCTCATTTTTTCGCCGAAGGCAAAGAACGAAGCATGATTTTGTTTTGTCACCTATCCATATTGATAAATTACTATTCACTTCACTTGCGCGTGATGGACAATGATTCATTCACATTCCTCCCCTTTACGTCATCATTTAAATCATTTGAATAACACCCAATGGCATTCCAATCGTTAAATGGATTCCACCATCGCTTTACCCTCCCATTTAACTGTAGCTTCCGAATTGTGCGGCGACTATTTGTCTAAATTTTAAAAGCAACAAGTTGCTTAACATTAGGCACGCTTGTGGTAAAGATATTTCTACAATTTTGTCGATGTTGTCGGATTTTAAAACAGAACTTTTTAAATTATGTTTGGACCCACAAAAAAGGTCAACTTTGAAGTCAACATTTTTATAACTCGTGGTTTTGCTAGAATTTTTAGATCTAACCCCTTGTACTTAAATAACCCTGTTTGACTAACGCCTCCTAAATACAGAAGATGTTGGTCACACATATGAATCAGATTGCAGAATGCTTACTTTTAAATATGTGTTGAAATTAAAAGTAAGAAGCGTTTTGATACCAGGTACATCGGGTATTTTTCGGATTTTATATCGATGAAAATAATAACAAAAATCACAATAAAATATGTCATCTAATTAAAATTTTAAATGAAGTCACAGCTCAGGCGAATAAAAACCAAAGGAAGGATTCCATCTTGATTAAAATAACTAAATTCATTAAAAAGTTTATTAAACAAGTTTGTCTCATTATTTTTATTTATTATTAATTAATACTACTATTGATTTAATTTTCATAATACTACTACTGATTTAATTTTTAAACATGCTTTTAAGAATAATTTTTTTTACTAACAATGATAAAAATTATATTCCTTCAGTGTTACTGAATCTCAAGAAATACTGATGGCACTCAATGAAAACTTATAAGAAATAAACTAATTTTCAAAACTCAGAGGTTATCATAAGATGAAAAAAAGAAAGAGTGTAGGAACCTACGGCATGACTAGCAACTGAAAACTTGAATGACCAGTGGGAATACGTTACAAAGGCCAGTTTTCAGCTATTTGTTAAACAGATGCTGTTGCAACGTATCTGATACATCTCTTCTTCTGCGAATTACTATGGACCGTTAACGGAAAAGAATAGCACACTTTTAATTTGCCACGCCGAACTTGAAAACTAGATCTGAACCACTGACTTTCCATCCTGATACTCAAGGAGATTCTTCAGAAAGAGAGGAAAGGGTAGAAAGACAGAACTAAATAAAAGGGGGTGAAAGATGTATTTACTTTCATATGTAATAAATTTAATTCAATACATTAGTTATAACGAGTTTATAAAATTTATCGTTTAAAAATCTTTAATTCTGAGATATTTAGATATCTTTATTTTTAATTAGCATTTATATAATAATTTTATATATATTTATTCTGATGGTTGTATCATTATTATTAATTAAAATGGGTTTCAATATCATGCAAATTCATAAACCCCCCCCCAAAAGATATAAAATTTTAAACAGATCAAAACATTTGTTTTCAATTAAAATCGAAGAATAGTATGAAAAATATGATAACACAAGTTTTAATCCCCATGGAATAACATAAAATAATTTGAAATCCATATAAAAAAACAAGACAATTTTTTAATTCGGAGAACCGAAATTACAACCATTGAAATTTGACGAACTCAGAAATTATGATAAAAACAAAATCCTATATCTTTCAATTATGTTTTTAAAGAAGATTGGATCGATAAAAATTTGTAATTTAGTTCCGCCCTGTCTCAGATCACCTTAAATAATTGAGAAAAGAGTAGAAACGAAAAAAAAAAAAAAAAAACATTATAGACTTTATCACAGTGATGGGAAAGGTGGGAAAAAAATTTCAGCTTTCCGACCTGGATTGACTTTTCATATTTAAACATCTATTTGCGCAACAGAAACGAAATATTGATCAACGATTAATTTTTAAATGCGTTATCGATCAATATCACAAATGAACTGTCAGATTGTTAATTCATGTGTTTTGGATATTAATTTCTACTACACTGGAAAATTTACTTAATTAATTTCCAATAATATCTAATATATTTAATTTTTCTAAAGGTAAATATGAAAAATGTCAAATTATCCCTAACTTTTATTTATTCAGTTTCAAAATAAATCTGAATGCATTTCTGTCTTTCAATATAAATTTACTTTTTTTTAAAAATTAAAGGATATCTGAAGAATATATTTGAGAGAATATATTTGAATTAAAATCCGAATAAATGAATTAATTCGCAGAAGTAGTAATTCAATATTTTCGTTTGATCCTTTCTTTTACTTTTTCTTTGTGTGTGTGAGAGATATATTGAGCTAATTTATTTATGAAAAGAAATTTAGTCCAGAAATAAAATTTCCTTACATATTAATCTTGTTAGAACAACAAATCTCAAATTTTATTGAAATTAACGTTACTTCTTAAAAATGTTCTTAAAACGACTATGAGATTATGCTTATCTCAAATAAATAATGCATCTTATTTATTTTATACTTTGTTCAGGAGTCGTAACAAATCCAAAAAATAAACATTTCAGTCTGGCTCTAAATAAGGGCCAACACCGGCCACGGTATGATCCCTCCCATGGGTAGTGCGTCTCGTCATCGATAGGGGTGGGCGACCCCATACCATTTCTGTACCTACCCGAGTAGTGAGAACCAACTACCATATCGGAAGCTTCTCATCCTCATATATGAGGTGTGTCCCCCCGGTGGGACCTTTAAACTAAATTAGAATGATTTGCATGTTAAATTTAATTCGAAAATAGGAGGAAATTAATCCTAAGTTACAAAATTCCCAGATGTAGCAATTTAATGATTACTCTCATGTCAGATAAAACTATTTGGTAATTAGGTATGGGTTAAATTGTTAATTTTTGTAAAGTGAGGTGAAAATTTGTTTATTTGAATCAAATACAAATTTATCATCAATGATAATTTCATTGCTTGTGCCTATCTTATTATCATGGTTCACATCCTTCCAATCACCAGTTTGTTTTGAAGACAGTATCTTGTTTCTGACACCATTCAGTAAGCCAATGAAAGTTACTAAGGCGGCGTTGTGACATTTAACAAAAAATCTTTCAAAAAAAATCTCGAGATCTATACTTTCTTAATTGCTGCTTCAAAAAATTTGCAAACGATGATTGTCTAATAATTTTGCTTTTATTCTTCAACGAATGTCATAAACAATCAGTGCGAAATTATTTTTATGAAATTATAAGCGAAATTAAAATGATATAATTTTTTTAATATTATGCCAGGATGCTGCTCACTGGGGAAAGAGGTATAAAAGGTTATATATTCAAGAAAGAGTAAAAGAAATGAAGGTTATATTCCCTTCAAAAATAATGAAATAAAAATATTTAAAAAAAATACTAAAAGATAAACAATACATTATTACTTGTTCTTTAGATTGACCTAATTGCCTTTATAAAAGTAAATAGGTTTCATACCTAATGAGAGATTGACTTATTCGAAAATTAATGTTTTCAAATCAACTCTAGTTATTAATTTTTTGTCTTTAATATAAAGAATATATTGATAAATAAAAAACTGCTGAATCTCGGACGATTTATTCAAATCCAAGACAAATATGGGACAATTTTAAAACAGGTATAAAGTTTCGAAAATTGGGATGATCCAAATAAGCCGGGAAAACTAATTTTCATTTTAAAATGCCTTTATGGGATGTGTAATTTTTATGGGAATATAAAGTAGACGTAACTATAACTATTATGGAATATTGGGGCAATACAAAAAAGATGAAACGTATAGTCTCTTTATTAAAATGCTTCTCAGATCTGTAACCTTAATGGGAATATGAAATGGAAGATAACACATAGGGAATATTGGAGTGATAACACATTCAAAAATTACCTCCAAAAATGCCTGGGTATAGAAACTTTTTATTCTAATGCTTCTCAAAGCTATAATCATTATGGAAATATAATGCGCACGATAGCACATAGGGCCACTGTTCTACTTTAAATGCATGCCACTACAAGGAGGTTCTTCTCGAATTAAATGTCCATTTATATTCTTTAAAGTGATTCTGTGCTTAAAATAAAACATTGCTTTATCACTTCACTTATACCTTAAAGACAAAACTTAAATTGCTATTAATTGTCTTATTTGCTAGTATTTTTTTCTTGGGAAATTTTAAAAATGACAGTGACGTATTAAGTACAGAATGTTAGCGATATTTATTTTTTAAATCAATATAAAGCTCTTGAATAAAATATCAAGAGGAATTTTTTAAAAATATGTGCTTATCTATAGAAATGGAAAGCTTAATTTTTTTTAATTTTATTTTATCTTTCGAATAATACAGCCCAAAAGTAATAAAAATAAACATAATATTTATTAAAAGTTGTTTACATTTAATGTTTTTAAAAATAAAATCGTTAATTAATAAAAGGATTCAACAATTAGGGGAGAATGGAACATGTTAGTTTTCTAACCCTCAGCTTTTGCAACTTTAAATATATATATATATTTTTTTTCTTTCGGCTTGATATTCATTATATGATACTGATGACAGTAAAATGTTTTATCAAAACAATTATTGAACTGTTCAAAATTCTGAAACAATTACCAATATTTAAAAATTAGCCAATGAATAAAAAATGTTGAAAATTATTTTTAAAAAATTGGCCCATCTTTAAAGGAAATGTCTTAAAAACTACCTATTGGAATCTTGTAAATGATGTATCACAAAACAAGTAAAAATAATTCTTGAAACATATTTACGATAATTAAATTGTTATTTATCCTGTCAAAATAGGCGTCGTCCAAATAGCCCAAATTAGCTCAACGTTAAAAAAGTCTCTTAGATGAAATGTGAAATTGAAAATCAAATGTAATTAAAGTGTTAAGAATTTCAATATCATACTTCAGAAGATTAGCTAATTTGGCTTTAATCTAGTGCCATTGCATTTATCAATATTTAATTAATTCTAATAAACTAATTCTAAAGCTTTTAATCTTAGCAAAAGTACCGCTATCGTTTAGCAAGATTAATGAATTAAGAGAAAAGCAATCTTCAGTACTTATTTTTAGACACACGCTCAGTGTGCCTCTTCTTTGTTCATTAGAACCCATAAATATTTTGATAGGAGCTTTAAATTTTCTTTTTTATTCAATGACGATTAATTTAAGCCTAAAGAGATCTGTTTCTAGACGACAAAAAATATTTTCCTTTTTGTCGATGCACAACAGAAAAACTGGGAAATATACCGAGAAAAAAATTAATAACACTGATCGATATTTTTCACTGCCGCACTTGGCTTAAAAATCAATAAAATCGGCAAAATTCAGCTGTTTTCCTTTAATTTTTAAAATTGAAAATTCTTTCTTTATCCTTAAAATCAAGACCCTATTAGGTACTGAAATTATTTAGAGTAATAAAATTTATTTTAATATAATTGATCTACAACTCCTATTTTCATATTTCCTAAAGAAGTAAGGAATGAATTTTTAATTCGTTACATGACATTTCACTGTTTTTTTTTCCTCACTAAATGACACTTGGAAGTTTGATTTATTGACATTCAAGAAAGAGCTTGGACATTACAGACCTAAACCCCTATGCTGACTAAATTTCCCTTAATAAGGATCAAAACAATTTTCTCAGTATTTCACTTCTCATAAAATTGGTAAAATACAATAAAGATTTGGCTAACCTCGAATCTGCCAAATTGTCACATTTTAGTTATTAACAACAACAAACAAAGCACTTTGTGGGTACTGAAAAAAAATCCATTTGAGATTGCGTAGGTCATAGTTGTTAAATCTTAAAACCAGAACATATTTCATAGAGCCCGATTTCACTGGAACAAATAATTAAATCCCAGAATATTTACTTAAAATTATAGACCCTATAAATGAATGCAATGTTTATTATTATTTTTGCCGATGTCGAAAATGAGATATTGATTTTGACATTGGACAACCTAAAACACTTCAGAGAACTGGGCATTTATCATTTTTTAAGGACGAGTAAATTGGTCGCAAAGGGAAAAATAATTAAAAGAGCTTCTGACACAATTATTTAAACTATTCCGACTGCGAATAATATTAAAATATTTTCACCACTTAACAAGAATTTCTGTTTGACACATCCTATTTGGGACATTTATTATTATTTTAATTCCTATAACAATATAAGGGATTTTAAGATACTGAAACGTTTTTCAGTGATTTTTGCATTTTAAATTACTTTATTCTTTTACTTAATTACAGATTTAAAATTACAAATTCAGTAATCGATGACAAACTCGTCAATGTATGCAAAGCGGTTAATATATAATTTTCTTTAAGATTGGTTGGAAGGTTGGATACATATATCGAGAACTCGATTTTCCTTCTTCATTGAGAATTCACACTCTGAAAGCCGTTATTATTATTATTATTATTATTATTTAATTAGGCAGGTATCAACTTTTCTCTGAATCCAGACGTCAATATTTAAAGGGTAGCGCTGATCAGAAGCGTTTCGAAAAGTTTGGATGGATTGAGTGCAAAGTCGTCACCGTTACCTGTAATCCACGAATTCAACCATAAAACAGACTTCTGGTATCTTCTGGTAAGAAGAAAAAGTAAAATTCGGTACAAAAAAAAAAAAAAAAACCCTCAAATACAAAAAGGTGTTTTAGTAACTTCTCTTCCGGAAGGTCATTTTTTTTTTCATTCATTCTCTTTATTTTTGCCATTTGTTATTTACTATCAAACGACATTCAAGTTTTGGAGCTTATTTTTGCAGTGTGTCACCATAAACAATGAAATTAAATGATGTTGATATTTTTTAGACATAAATAACATTTTCATACGCATAGACATCGAACCGTTAAAATTCATTGATAAGACTATGATTGAAAACTATGGATATGGTTAGGAATCAAAAAATGCATATTGAAGTAATTTTAAGTAGTTTTTGTTTACTTTACAAGGAAATGTGAAACCCGAGGTTATGACCTTATTTTTATAATATACATTTAATTACTCTTAAATCGTTGAATACTAGATAGAATCTCCATTTCAAATAGAGATAATTTTTTTTTTAAATTTAATATCCCATCAATCAATTTTTTCCCCTTTATTATATCTCTTATCGATTCTCAATTTTCCCGCGGTATAGATAGAGGAAAAATTAATTTTTCGGCCCATCTTATTATGTAACAATATTAAGCATTCTTTGAAATGTTTCTGAAAGTGTGTTACAAAATTTATCAGTATAAATCGACGGTATTTAAAGAAACGTAATAATGGAGTCTGCACACTCCTTAATGTGATTTTTTTTCTTTAATTCCTCGAAATAGACCTTTACATTATTGCACCAAACCATTTATTTACTTTATTTAAATAATACTTGGCACAATATTTTTCGGAGACATGCGTCTATTTAAAAAAAAAAGTTTATTGTTCTTTTCTGTTTCGGAGCCTTAAAACTGGCAAACGACAGCAATTCCTGCTGTCGCGCTCGAACATCTGCTGGAAAGTTCTAAAAGCAAAATTCAAGCAGATGTTTGGTAGAAAAATGAAAAAAAGAAAAAGAGAGGAAAAAAAAAAGAAAGAAAGGAATCAAGAAAAATGCGACGGGAGCACCTTAGAGTGTGCAACGAAAAACTCCGAAACATAAATGCTTGCTCTCTTATCATTATTCTTTTTCCCTCTCCACCAATGGTAAAATCCGCTCACATGGATGCCGCCACCCCGAAATCCTTCCCATGGAGCCCTTCGTCTTTGCCTCGAAGCAGGAATTGTCAGAAGTGTGAAGTTGGTGCTGTGGCCCCAGTAAAACAGATTCGGCTTTAACCTCTGAGAGTGTGAGTGATTAGGTGAATAATCAATTAGGTTCGTCTTCATTGTATTATCAAGATAGGTTCAAAGGAACTATATTTGTTTTATTTTAAAATTGCTCGCAAATTTAGTCCATCTGGCCCTGGCATATTTAGTTCAATAAGCCTTATATCCGTAATAACTGAATATCAAATGAATAAGTGAATGCCCAACAGGGCTCATATTTATTACTTTTACAAGAAAGATAGCAAAGAAATTTTGTTTAGTTTCAGAATATGTGGTTCTGATATTCTAACTTATCTCAGCCTGGCGCAGCATTTCTGAAATCGGTCACCGCTGAGTGTCAAGACATGAGACGATTGTCCATTTAGGCTCATATTTAGTACTTCCAACAGGAAAGGTAGAATATTTTTATTTATTACCTTTTAAAATAGAAATTTGTTTTGGCTAATTAAATAGGGAATATAAAAAGGATTCATCAATATAAAATAAATATAATAATAAATATTCTTCAGCATATAAAAAAGATTCATCATTAGTATTTCAGTATATAAAAATGATTCATCATTAGTGCTGAAGAATATATAAATGATTCATCATTAGTAGAATTTGTGAAGCAGATCAACCATTAAAATCATATTTATTTTTCTAACAGGAAGAAGTAATAGGAGAATTTGGTTTGGTTTCTGAAAGAACAACTGCCAATTAATTCTTGTTACTTAAATGGAAAATTTGCAAAATTATTAAATTAATGCTCTTGAACTTTGTGAAAATTATTTATTGGTAATCAGTGAGTGTTAAGTGATTAAATGGATGGCCAATGAAGATCGTATTGAAAATTCTGAAAGAAAAGAAGAGCTTTGTTTGATCGATTTGAATATATAAGCTGGAAAATTTGACATGGATTTTAAAAATAGAATTTGTCAAGAATATCCTACCTTCGCAAAGTAATTCGTTACAAATATTATCAATGATCAAGTGGCTGATGAAGTATTACTTCGATAAAAGACATAGCAAAAGACCTTAATATATTTTCTTTTGAATTCGGGAAAAATTTGGCAAAATACTCTAGCCAAAATTTTACACAGGTGCCAAATTGGCTCTCTTTGTCAAAAGCATTAGGAATATTATGACGAAATAATTACCGAGTTCAAGTAATCAAGTAGATAAACAAGTAAGGTTTATTACTTCATTAAGAGAGGCGAATGAGGAGTTTATTTCTTTTTAAATAATTGGTAGATTTGAAAAATATTAATAAAAGGATTAAGGTAATTTACTTTATTAAATCAGGATTTGAAATTTTTATTTAAGAAATTTGAGGTGAAAATCTCGAGGAGAAAATAACATGACTTTTTCTTTCTTATTATTGAAAGAAAAGTTTAAATTTATCTATAAGAAATTTATTCTAGTTTTAAAAAAAAGAATATCATTAAAAATAACAGCTGAAATATTTTAAAAACTTTTTATCTATAAAAAATATTTTTAACTAGCTCAATTTTCAACATCTTCTAGTCTCAAAGGCCAAGAAAACTTTTCGAAGTTATTCTGAAGATTTTACATAAATTTGAAATTTTTCTTGAAATTGCGTTATTCTGAATTCTCTAAGGATCAAATACTTTTAGAAATATAGTTTTGTATGACAAAGAATTTAAATTAGAATAATAAATGTACTTTACATTAAAAATGCTCAAAAGAAAACTTTTTAATACTATTATTCTATAGGAATTAGGAAATTCTTGTTATTCTGTCAATCCGCTGTTCTCAAAGTCAAGAACTTGAAGTTTTGAAAAAGTTTCGATGAACGGAGCAAACTCTTTTCCTTCGACAAGAAGCAAATCCGTCTTTCGAAACACCTGTTAGAGAAATTAGCGATACGGGCATTAAAACGCGCTGTTAATGTCAACGCTCCGACATCGAACGGCGCTCCGCCGGCCAAAGAAGGTGGAGAGAAGAAAAAATAAATAATTTTCTCCATAAACTTGTCACTGAATCCTATCGGAAAACCGTGCTTCTAATGGCTTGTGCCGGCAGCTCGTAAGCTCCCGAACTCCGCCTTACTCGCGACTCGATTGGTCGAACCGGAGAGTCACGTGCTTCATTTAACTCCCATATTTCTGTCAAGCTCGGTCGCGATGATTTACCGTCCGTTTATTTTCTGATTTATCTCCCGGCGAGACAGCTAATTTAGAGAGGCCTCATCCTTTTGAAAAGTAAGCCCCCCTTTTTGTGCAGTCGAACTGGAGAAGAAAAAAGGGTGACCTGCGAGGGTTATTATGAATTCTAATGTCGTGTACGCCTCCGTATGCCGAAACGGAGGGGATGCGACGACTTACGGGACGGCGTCCAATCCTCCGGCGCAACAACCGTTGTACAACGGCGGTTCGTCCGCAACTTCGCCGGACTCTATCACTGCTTATTATCATCACCAACAAACTCCAGAGCGTGTTATACAACCAGCAGGACCTTCGTATCTGCCAACTACTCTTATGACACCCTACTCGAGCGCACCTGAGCTGCGGACGTCCCCTCTGCATCCAGAGACCACAAACGGTCATCCAACTCCACACCAGATCATCAGTGATAGCAATGGACTTAGTTACACCAACCTTGACCAGTCCCATTTCCACCAACAGCAACATCACCAAAGGATGGGACATGCCAATAATCAAGCACCGACGTATCACCACCACCATCATCACCACTCACCGTACAGTGCCGTAGCCGACGTACCTCCTCGCAATGTTGCGTACGTTCATCCTTATAGAAACCTAGACTACTCCTACGAAATTAGTGCACACCAAACTCCTGATCACCCACAAGGGGTACCTATAGGTCCCGAAGGAGCCCGAGTTGTCACGGGATTCGGTGTACCCCCGTCTACGTATCCCTATCTCGATTCTTTAAGTATTTCAAGAAGGAATGGTTTCGGAGGGTATGAAAATTATGACCCAGCACTACGAGAGAGTTGTCAAATGAATGGTGGGTACCAGTACGGGTCTCCTGTACACAGGACTCGTATGTCAACAACACAACCAACCCCTATGCCCACATATAAATGGATGCAAGTGAAAAGGAGTGTACCAAAGCCCGGTAAGTTTTTTCAAGTTTTTGTTCTATTGACAGCTAAAGAAAATTGAGAAAATTGTTTTGCAAAACAAAATGAATTTCTTATACGAATATTTTTGCCTTATATATTGTTTAGGAAAATATTTTCATTCACACATATTTTATAATGTCGCCATAATTTAGTAAACTTTTAAATAAAGATTAACTTTTTTTTAATTATGTTTGAGTAATTTAAATTTATAAAAGTTTATACAATTTTTATTGTGTTGATTTCCATTTAACTTTGAACTTTTAAAACTGATTAAAATATATATATATATATATATATATATAATTCTGTTAAGCTATCAGAAAATCATCAAGGAATTGTTCATTATGAAAGGAGAAAGAAAAAAATAATCAAAAAAATCATCGTATCTGCATTTATATAACTAAATTACACAATAAGTTTTAAAAAGTCTATCTTGATTCACCCTTATCCTATTATATAAAAGAAATTTAGGTAAATCTTAGATAACTAGAGCAAAACTTTAGCTTCGAATTTCTAAAAGTTTGAGAAAAAGTTTTCTTACTTTTTAAAGTTTTCAAAAGTTGAAATTTTGCTTTCTGTAAAGATACAAAATTGTGTGCTTAAGTGCAGAAAACAGATTATTTTGTGAAGTTATAATATGAGTAATGAGTAAGGAAAACAAACAGAAACTCTCCCAAAAATGTGTTGCAAAAATTGCCATATAAAATAAAATTAATATTAATAATTTTATGTTACATTTGTTTCGAGAATACGTTTTCAATTCACGTATGTTCTTCAAGTTTAATGAAGTCTAGATACCAAAATATTAACTTCTCTTATATGATTTTAGAGTTTTTAAAGCTTGTAAAAGTTTGAATAAAATTTACAGAGTAGATTCTCGTTAATTTTTTTTTAATACTTACACGTAGAAAACATATGTTTCTCACAAGTAATTTTGTGAGCAGAAGAATTATTATTCGAGAATAGAACAGAATTTCGACAAATAAAGGAAATCAACCAGTTATTTTTAAGTTTCCCAAGTTGTACCGAACATTTCCATTAAAATTTTTTTGAAATAAAATCTTACATTTCGTAGTAACTTATATTTATATAAAGCAAGTGCAATATTTATAAATGCAAAACAAGTTTTAATATTGAATGTATTTTATTTAAAAAGAAAGAATTTAATTAATTTCGCATATATTTTATTTTATTTCTCAACAATAAAAATGTTTTACTGATTCTTTTACTCAATGCTTTAGGAGAAGAAAAGTTCTTACATGCAAGGATAAAATTATTGAGAGAAATAAATCGCTTGTATGTGACTTTTTTTACCCACGTGAAACTTTAAAGTATAATTTTAAAATCAAAACATTTTCTATAATGACATAATATTATTTTTCATATGTATCTTAGTTACTATGGTAGTTTTCTAACTCTTGATTAGTGCAGTAATGCAGGGCAGTGCAACAAGTACTATAAATCATGGGCAGGCATTCCCACTCCAAACATCATTAATAATGGATAACTTGAAGCCTTGGTTATAGAGGGCCGGAGAGTGGGATTGTTGTTTGTCAATAAACTGTAAACAAATTACACATTGTGGATAACAAATGATCTGCTGTTCATTTAGTTTTGAAAAATGAAACACATTCTGGCCTCATTTCATCAGTGAAACTGCTACTGTTTTAAAATTTGTCTCCGTTTAATATTTAAAGATTATTTAATGTGTTTAAGACTGATGATTTTTAATAAATCAATATAATATATCAAATTTTTAATTTTTCTAGAGGGTACTATGAAAAAAATGAGCATAAAAGATGGTAAAAACTCTCCAAGCTCGAAAAATTTTGCACGTTTTTTAAAATTGAAATTTGCAGTTTTCGATTTCATATTATTGTTAGATACACAAATTATTAGATAAAAAGTTTTAATACTTTATATAATTTTTATCCCTTGTTAAAATCTGATAATTTTGTTTTCAGTCGTTTCATTCTTCTTAATAAACGTGAAATTATCAACATTCATTCAACAGATTTATAACTTACTGCTCGACACTGGCAATGCTATTTATTCTCTACATATACTTTTAAACTTGCGTTATGATTTTTACAGAAAAATTAAAGCAGTTAAAAGTGAAAACTCGTGGAAAAGAAATTACTAATAACAATGGTACTTGATCATAAACAAATAAAAATTATTCAAGACATATTTTATTGCAAAAGAAGTTGGATAAAAAGTGTGAATTAGGATAATTATATCAAAAACAATTTATCCATTTTAAAACAAAACTCCTAATGCACACTATAATTAAAAATGGGGAAAATTTAAAGACCATTTTCTATATTCTGTGATAAAAACATACTTTTTGATTGCATACAAATTATTTACTTCCAATATTTAACTTGCATTAATTATGTATATCTATAAATCAATAAAAAATTTTAACATTCATGTAATAATAAGTAAAATGATGCAGAAAAAGTAAATTTTCCTTAGTATTTAATTAATTTTAACTTAATATTAACCGTAAATTTTACAATTATTTTCAGAAACATATTTTTTTGATTGACTTGTTTCCCAATGATCAAAGTTTAATTACTAATATATATTTTTTTCTTTTCGCTATTCACGATCTTCTACATTTTCTGTATAATTATTTTTGTCTACGGTTAAATAGCTTTTCTAGATTATCTAACTTGAAGGAGTTTCAAGACAAAAAGTTTTCAAAATATGTTCCAAAAGTAGTAACGGTCTACATAATATCACTTACATGTTTTTATTGAGCTTTTAAAAATTCAGCATATTAAGGATGCATTTTTTTATGTATAAAATACAATATTGAAACTCATATTTACATTTGATCAACAAGAAGTGAAACGATGGTACTGTTAAATACAATTCAGAAAGTTATGCTTAATTGTGCAAAAATATGCCTCGTAGGTAATGTTTAAACACGGCGCTTGTTTTTAAATGAAGTCACGTGTGTACTTTGGGGTTTCTCATATATTTTCTCTTTCACTATTTATTAATTTTCTGAATTAAAACTAAAAAGTTATAATTGGGAAGCCCAATATACAGTATTGGTGTTTATGTACAGTTTTTACATTGCAAACAATTACATTAATAATTGTGAAAGAATTATGGCTATATACTAGTGTCTACTTTTGAATTTTGTTGTTTGAAATTAAAAGCCTTTTTTTGTTGTTGTTTTAGACTCATTTTTGGATGTCATTTCACAGAATCCATATAAATTTTTTAACCATTTATTAAGCTTAGAATAGCATTGTAATGTTTTGTATCAGTAAAATTAAAGAAAGTATAAATATTAACTTTTTAAAGCTGCTCTGAAGGAACGAAATGTAAAAGTTCAAGAAAGAAAGCCGATTCACAATTAAATTATTCATTTTACTTCAAGATTCACTCGTAGATTTGTTAATGCTGCAACATTTTTAATATTGTAAAGAGGGATTTAAGATTAACTTCATTCGACATTTTATAAAAAGTTTATTTATTTATTTTTTTTTCTTTTAGAAAAAAATAATTTGCTTAAACCGATTAGCTATTGTAAGTTTGAAGATACAGATATACAATCCAAGGGATACCTATAATTTTGTTTGCCTAAATGTATAAGCGTATATGTTATTTTGTTTTTAAACTGAAAACAAAAAGACTTAATAAGCAGCTATGATATAATTACAATATCTAATTGGATATTTTTTTAACATGTCATAAGTCAGAGGCAACATTTTGGCTGCTTTTTTCTACTGAATTACAACTTGTGGAGTTTCAAACAGTTACAATTTATAAATTATATTTTGTATCGATATAAAATTAATTTGGATTAGCATATAAATTTGATGGAAAGAAATGAATTCTTGCTGATAATCTTTCTTTTAACGTAATTAAAAAAAGACGATTAAAGGCATTTACATTTTATTTCTTAGTGTATATCATTGCGGTTATTCAATAATATTTTTGATTCGAGAGGAAAAGAACAGATGCCTGATTTCTATTATGTGGTAAATTAATTGATTTGTTTAATCAATAGCGATATTTGATAATTGTTTATGAGACTGTTTCATACCGTGTGTGGTTATTGTAGTATTATTTTTAATACAACTTATAAGCATGTAATAATTTCAGAAAAGTAGATTTTTGGCCTCTTGTAAACAAATAATATTTTTTGACATTATTCTATTATTTTTCTAAAGTTCGAAAAGATTTGAATTCTATGTGGCATGGTTGATTGCTTATAGTGAATTTCAGTTTCCGCTTTCGCTCAGTTTTTATCTTTGGTGAAATTTAAAGGCCCCCCCCCCAAAAAAAAGCATTCATGAAAAATTATGCGATTCTTATATGCATAAATATTTTTATATACATTTTTCTTTTTTATGAGTTTTTTAAAATTTTCTATTTTTAGTTTTATATGTGAAATTTTTTGAAAGCTTGCATATCGCAAAAATGATTTAATTTTATTTTTTGCTTATATTTATTTTATATGTATATTTATTTATTTGTTGATATCTTGTTCATGCTGTTTCTATTTCGCAAATTCGCTATATCCTACTGAAAGTTGTTATAACGAATGTTATTCTCTTTTTATTATTGCTGAAGATTTGGCTTTTCTACTGATTTTTTTCATTACTCCTAGTAAATAAAAAAAATTTTAACTTAAAACAATTTTTTTTTTGTTAAATTTTTTCGAGTTACTTTAAAAACTTATTTGTAGTGTTTTATATGTATATAATATGCACAAAAATTAATAAAACTTTATTTAACAGTGCATTCATAAAAATATTTATGGATTATTTTATTTACACTAGTATCAAATTATAAAATTAATTATAATACAAGACACATATTAATTTCCGAATATTGGTAGGTAAATAATAAAAGCAGTATTGTAACTCCGAATTTCAAGATAGTCTCTTATGAAATATTAGGTTTAGTTAACAACAGAGTGTTGTTATTTTAAATGTATCCTCGCTTTGAAAATAAGGCGTTGTTTTATATTTTTGTGGTTAAAAATCTACTTATTAACCTTTTTGAATAAAACAGTTAAATTAATGAATAAAACCTGAAAATAAAATTAAATGCATATAATTCATTATTTTCAATTAAATAAAATAAAAAAGACAGTCAAAGATACATTTTATTCAAACGGCCAAAATAAAGCATAATAAAACATTTTGATACACTTCCTTTCTTTATAAACAATTTGCCGCAATCCTTTCCAAAATTATTGATATTTTTCTTTATAACGAAGCTTTTTCTCTCTCTCTCTTTTTTAAAAATAGTCAATGCTACTATTGTCGAAAACAAAATTTTAAATTTCTATTATTGTTTGAATATAAAAAAGGCTATCAAGAATCTTTTCGGTTCAGTGCAAACAATAATTCAACAATATGCAATCCAGTTAGCATATTTTTAACGTTATGCTAAGTTGGTTACATGGAATTTAAAACTTTCTAATTAATTAATCGAACTCTTATAATAGATCCTTTCTTGAAATTAATAAATTCAAAGTAACCTCGAAAATAAACTAATAATGAAATATTACTATTTAAAAAACTTCTGGCCAATTTAATCCTGATTGAAAGTGTTTGCAAATTTCACAGGAAATTACTAAATTTTAAATTATTCATTCGAATGAAATTATCTTCTCTTTAATTTTAAACTGTCTTCCCTTATTAATTTAATTCCTCTCTATAAATTTAAACGTTTAAAATGATGTTTCTAGTATCAATATATCGAATTCGAAAGTTGGTTAAAAAGAATCTGTATTTGGAATGGCCATCACAAAATAAAATAAATGTTGCTTTAACAATTATCTTTCATGCCATTTTAATATGATAAATATGAATTTCAATTCAGAAGATATACTTTTTAATGCAATTTTTGCAATTTAGTAAGACTTATAATAATACACACAATACTTTAATAATTCTTTACAATAATCACAAACCATTCTTCTGAAGATATCAAAATAACATGTAATCTCTAGTATAAAATATACATGATTTACAGTGTTAAAAAATTTAAAATATAACAATATATACATTTTTTCCAAAATATTCTTGCAACTATTAGGCATTATCACTGATATTCTTCCGATTGCTTTGTATATTATTACACCAAATGAAAAAATGTGTAATATTTTAACTGACTGTTTAATTAATATTATTAAAACTGACTAATTGACGTGATGATAGATGATAATTCAAACCGATTTATGATTCTTTCTCAAATTGTAAATGATTCTGCTCTTTCCTCGTTTAAATCACATAATAAACGAAAAACTTTACTTCTCCTTTTAAGACATTTACTTATCAGCTTCTCCCACGGAAAGATAAATTATATAGGTTATTTTTTTTAAACCTTCGAAGAACAAGGGTGGAGTCGAGGATAATTTAATGTGAAATAAAATAAAGGTTTAAAGGTGCTGCAAATTGCGATGGATCAATATCGAGGTGTCAATAAACATTTATTTGAATCTGAGCGGTTCACTCCGGCAGTCCCCAAAAGTCAGCATGAAAAATTCAGGCAAAAAGTTTTTCCGACGACGAAAACGAATACATTTCAAAAACGTCTGTCCGGATGAATATTCTATTCTCCTTAATTAGTTTATATTTTTTTCAAGATGGCTTTTAATTTGAATAATTACTGAGTCTCCTTAATTACAAAATCGATCCTCGGCTTGCAGAGCTCAGATGAGAGCTGGAAAGAAAAATGATAAAAGAAGAGAAGAAATCTCTTCCTTAAACGAATTGTCATGCATATGTAATGGAAAAAAAAGTTGCTTCGAAGAATTGGATGAACATTTTCTTTTTAGCTATTGTGTTTTCTAACCGCCAAATTTTAACACTTGCGTCGAGGCAAAATGTTGATTGATTGTCCCGAATCATCAACAAGCAAGCGATGTTTTCCTATCCGTCCGCGGGGAGTCGACTTGACAAAATTCCGTGTCGGAAAGAGTTAACGGACACAATTACTTTTAGAATCGTGGCGGAGAACTGTGATTTGTAATCGTCTTGTTTTAATCGAGTCTGCCCATTCAAACTCGGCTGATTTCTTCGTCTGTCTTTTAGCGAGAAAGGAAGAATGAGCCGGCCTTTTATTCCAGAATATTTGAAAGCAATCGCTCCTAATGGATTTTGTTATTCTAATTTTAGCTGTAGTCATAGAAACTTGAAGCGTAATTTTAAAAGGGATTTTATGCTTTAAAAAAGGCACTCTATGTAAAAGCTACTGTTTGCTTTCAACTAATTCAGAACATCATATTTTGTTTTAAATGTTTTACTGGTTTTTCTGATTTTTTGAAATGGGGATCTCCTTGTTTTTTATTGAAAACAATTTAGGTAATAGAAACCTGAAGCGTAATTTTAAAAGGGATGTTGCACTTTAAAAAAGGCTCTCTATGTAAAAGCTACTGCTTGTTAACAACTAATTCAGAATATCATATTTCGTTTTTAATGTTTTACTAATTTTCCTTATTTTTTGAAATGCGGATACGCTTGTTTTTATTGAAAACCATTTAGGTTGTAAAAACTCGTTTCAAATATAAATTAAAGTAAACTCGATTATCTTTCCCTATTTTGGAATGAATTATTAAGACCTTGAATAATGCCTTGGAAATTTTAAGCATAAATCTTGAATTTATTTATGAGAATGTAAAGAAGATTTTGTGCAAAGAATAAATTAAAAATTAGAATTTATTTTAGATTGGCGTGGTAACAAAAATACTGTTGAAATTTTTAATTAAAGGTATGCGTATTCAATATCATGTAAGATAAAAAAAATTTAAGAGAAAGGGCTAGCAATTGCAAAGATTTTTATTACAAGAAACAAGAACTCAGTGCATTCAATTACTTCGTCTAACGTTATTTTATCTAGATGAATTAATCATCACTTTTGTAATATCTGCTTCACTATTTAATTATGAACATTTATATGCATTTTTTATTCATACAAAACTACAGAAATGTAATTTTTCGAAATTTATTCAATATGCTATAAAAACTGCTTTTTAAATATTTCAAGCATGGTAATTGGGTAATATGTAATATAATTCTTAGTGTTACCGAGCCGAGACTGCTCATTCAACTCGGTTGATTTTTTCGTCTGTCTTTCAGCAGAAAAGGAAGAATGGACCGGCCTTTTATTCCAGAATATTTGAAAACAACTGCTCCTAATGGATTTTGTTATTCTAATTCTAGCTGTAGTCATAGAAACGTGAAGTGTAATTTTAAAAGAGATGTTACACTTTAAAAAAGGCACTCTATGTAAGAGCAAAGGTTTTTTTTCAACTAATTTAGAATATCTAATTTTGTTTTTAATGTTTTCCTGGTTTTCTGATTTTTTTTAAAGTGGATCTCCTTGTTTTTTATTGAAAAATATTTATGTAGTAAAAATTCCATTCGAATATAAATTAAAGTAAACTTGATTCCTTTTGCCTCCTTTGGAATCAATTATTAACCAGTTAACTGTTTTGCGTAATGACGTATATTTTGCGTTATGATGAGTTTGATATATATATATTATTCATCGCTAAGTTTTTGCAATACAATTTAAATACGCATTTTCCGAAGAGGTCCAAACAGTTAACTGGTTAAGACCTTGAATAATGGCTTAAAATTTTAAAATGTAAATTTTGTTTTTTATTATTATTATTATTTTATTTATGAGAATGAAAAGACGATTTTGTACAAAGAATAAGTAGAAAATTAGAATTTATTTTAGAATTGCGTGGTTAAAAGAGTACTGTTGAAATTTTTAATTAAAGGGATGCGAATACAATACCAGTATTATGTATGATAAATTTTTTGAGAGAAAAGGGTAGTAATCTATTACAATGAATTTTATTACAAGAAACAGGAACTCTGTGCATTTAATTACGTCTTCGAATAACATTTGATTTACATGAATTAATTATCACTTTTTTAGTAATTCCTGCTTCTATTTAATTTTGAACATTTATATGGATTCTTTATTTATACAAAACTACAAAAATGGCTTTGTTTCGAAATTTATTCAAGATTCCACATATAAGAAAAGCTGTTTAAGTATTTCCAAGCATGATAATTGAGCAATGTGTAATAGTATTCTTAATGTTACTGAACCCAAAGCTTAGAAGCATGCAAAAGTTCAAGATCTTATCATTAAAAGGTACTTAATAAGTCGTAACTAGTGATGTGTTTTTTTAACTGCTGCATTTTGACATCATTAATCTCTAATTACTGTGCTTAATTGTATTTGAGTTGTTTAAACCCAGACTATACCATTCAATTTTTTTTTTCAAACAATCCGCTTATATTTTTTATTTCAGCTTCTAATGACATTTAATTTTCCTATTCTTGACTTTTGATGATACTTGGGTGAAATTCATTCGTTATGCTAATTAGTAATATGCTTTAATTGGTATATGCTAATTGGTTATGAAGTATTTCGTACGTATAATAGCAATAAGTAATGGAAGATATCTTCATCGATACGTTTAATTTTAACAGTTTCCTCTTATTAAACAGATATACTAGAAAGGATTTATTTTAAAAACTTAAATTTTACTTTAATGAAATAAATCTTTAAATTACGAATATTTTTGTTTCTGAATAAAGAAAAATTAAGTCGAAGTGTTTATCCCTCTCCTGGATCCATATATCAAAATTCAAAAAATTACCAACAGTGTAAGATAATTAATGCTTTAAAAATATTTATAAGAATTTACATCCGGAAATTTGAAAATAATCTAAAAAATATGTTTAGATTCGAAATAAGAAGATAATATATATTAAAAATTCCAAAATTAATAATTTTGAAATGTGTCTTTTTATTTAACTGATTGAAAAATAATTCCAATAAACATTCAATTTTAATTATATAAAAATATTAATCAAAAAGAAGAATTCTTCAAATAACATTATAGATAGAAGAGTTAAATTATTACTGCAAATCAAGTTAATCAGTAACGTTATCAAAAAACTAACATTTTTCATATAAATTTTTCAAACTTTCTTGAAAAATTTATTCTTTCTTAAAATTTTTTGTAGAGGTCGAACGTTAATCTATTATCTTGTAAATCTAGAGTCACTTATAAAGAATTAGATGCATTTAATATCCATGCTACAATTATTTAAAGAAACATTAAGAAATCTTAGATTTCCCAATAAAATTTAGAGAAATTTGTAATGGAGATTCTATTAGTCAACAATCTTTCCTAATATAACATTCAAGCTTCTTTTTTTTCACGTTTTTATACATTTAAATACATTATTTCAGAATATATCTATCCAAGAGTATTATTTTTACAGAAAAGTGTGAAATAAAAGAGTTCAAACAGAATATGAAGAAAATATAATGATATAGGGATCTTGACTTATATAATATCTATAGTCAATAAATGCTTATATTGATTAAATATTCAATAAAACACATTTTTAAAATTCAACGACTTCCCACTGGAAAAGAACTTCTTACTTTGATCACACGGTTATCTAATATTGTCGTTTTATTTATGATTACCTTTTTGGTCAATACATTTTTAAATGCAAAAGAATTAAATTTTGGTAATTTTAAGTACCCAGATATAAAAAAATAATGAATAAAATAACAATTACTCAGAGTTTTATTATCTAAAGTTTTTAGTTGATTTTTATATTTAATGTATAAAACAGTATATTTTTAAATGCTTTTTTACATAAAAAATATTTGCAATAAATATAGCAAAATTAATAACAGGGAAAATTCTCCCGAATTTTTGTAAAACTTTTTGAAAGTCAGTCTTTTGACAAAATTTTACCAAGCAAAATTCGTTATATTAAAATTAATAATTAATTAACTATGTGTTAAGAATTAGCTTATTTTTAGTATAGTTGGATATCTATCAAAATCTTGGTCATTCAGTTACTAACCGTATAAGACTTAAAATTTAAAAGACATGATTCCGTTATTGGATTACTTTTACACATCAACAAATCCTTCAGAAAATACTTTAAATACTGTATCAGTGTTTTGACTTAAGCAGAATATATAGGAGATCGAATTTTACAATGAAATTCAATCTCCTATATATTGACTATAAAATGAAATGATGATTCATTAACAGGTTTAAGGGGGAAAAATACTTTAGATCATATATGACCAATATTTATATTTTTAACTAAAAAGGGGTTGGGGGAACAAAAGATGATCCAAATAAATAAGCGGGAAATTGGAAAGATATGAAGTTTTCAATAGGAATGTCTTTTGATAGCATTCCTTCCTTTAAACCAAATTCCAAATATTTTTAAATAATTGTATATATTAGAAATACTTAAAATGCTTCAATGAAGAAATATTCAGATTAATTCCTTACTTGAAAAAAGGGGTGAAAGACAGGAGAATTTTTTAAAATGAGGGTAACATTTGGGGGGAGGAGTAGAAATCAGATCACGGTTATCTCTTTGTAGGTGCCAATGATTGCAAACTCGTACTTCACTCGCACTCGTACCGAAAACTAATAAATTGATTTCCGAACATAATGTACAGAATGCTGTAATGGGAGAGCTTTATATATTTATCGATATATTTGGATAAGAATCGCTATATTTGGATATCGACACCGAATTCACTTGAAATACTTTTAGATGTATTTACTTTTTTGATTGATTTATTGATTCTTTTTATTCATTGATTATTTCAGTTCAAAAGATATCGTTTCAATCTATATGATTAAGAAAAAAAAAGCAATTATGTATCAACTAAAAAAATATTTTACTTTCAAATTTTAACAGAATGTGACGAAATGACTGACGTGTTTTTGCTAAAAATGCATTTTAATAACGATAAAAATAAGGCTCTTTAATATTTAATCAAGTTTTTTCTATGCCATATAACAACAGTTGTATTTTTAAGACACTGACTCTTCTCAAAAAATTGGATTGGGCGATGGAAAATACTTTCGAATATTTTTTACATGTTGCATTTAACGAGTTAAAATTAAAACATTTTTCTAAAACAAATTTTTTATGCTTTTTTTTGCATTTGTATTCTTTTCATTAATATTTACTCAATAGTGAAACCAGCCGAATGAATGTATATGAAAAAATCTTAATATAAAAGTAGAATTATTAATAATTATAGTAAACTGTCTTTCTTAAATAAAATTACATAAAATCAAAGGGAAATAAAATATTACTTCTATTAATTCTTTCTGGTCAGTGTCTATAATCATATGCATATGTAATCGATTGGATTATAATTTTAGTACACTTCTCATTTGTCAGTGTAATTATGTAGATAAAATTAGTATTATTCTTTGATTATTATCATCCGCATTCTTAATGATCCGTTGCCTATTCAATAATCTGGATTCTAAAGTTTTTCATTTTAAATTGAACTCAGTGTCTAACTTAACTGTCAAATGAGTCCCTAATAAATTATTTCATCAACTATAGAACTGCTTTTTCTAAGAGAGTCTGAGTTCTGATGGTTTTATAAATTTTAAGAAGTCCTTAGTTTCCACAATTTATTCCATAGGCGAAATTTTATGTTTATCTCTTGCTAATTTCTTAAAATTTTTAAATATATAATTAGCTGATTAGAGGCATGTATTGGAAACACACACATACACACATACTAACTGATGCAGCTACAAAAAATGAGCTATGAAAATGAAAATAGTTTCGACCATCGTCAAACCAATCAATAATGATTCTATATATCTCAAATTACTGTTATTTATTGGGGAATTCTTGCCTTCTTTAGATAATCAATTGCAATGGATGTGCTTATGCTGATTTTGCAGGCATTTTTTTAATGAACAGTGCATATTTAAATTTAAATTAATACCTACTTGAAAGCGAAATCATTTTTTAACAAAACTATTGCAGGAACTTCATTTAAAGGTAAGTATTCAAATGTGTTCAAAGCTTTTTGGTAATTTAAAGTAACAGAATAACTGCCTTTGTGGAAGGTTTCTGGCAATCAGGTAAGTGGTTTATGTTAATTATTGATTTAAGTTTAATTCAATATCGGAAGGGGAAAACAAAGAAGAAATAAAAGAATTTTAAAAATGCCAGATCATGTTTTGATCTCCTTCTAGAAAGAGCATTAAAATTCGTATTCAATTTATTTTGACTTATTTTAGCTTAAATTTAAAATTAACTTTCCTTTTGTGCAATGAAATTATAATTTCATTTGTGAATATCAGTCCAACATGGTGCGTTAAATGAGAAAATAAATAGTATAGCTTCAATGGAAGAGTTGTAAAATTAAGAGTGAAACCTACTTTAAAACATCATTCTCTATTCCTTAGTATATTAATTTTTAAATGGTATATTTGAAAACTTTCGATCATTTTGGAGAGCAGATTACTTAAAAGATAATAACAATAGATACTTGCAAGAATTGCAAAACTTCAAAATTTAATAAAACTGTTTAATCAATCCATATGAAATATTCTTATTTGTTTATTTTGATTACTTGTATTTCAAATGAAGATTCGAAATTCATGTTTTATAATTTATAATGCTGAAAAAAATGTACTGTTTTACTCCGTCTTCCAAGGAAATATGGGTATACAGCATTTAGCTTATATAAAAGTTAATTAATGTTTTTTTATTTTTAAATTAAAATATATTTAATTAACTATAATTTATAAAATTTTTGTCTTTTCTATCAATACAAACTTCGAAGAATAGTATTTATTGGAATCGAAGCCATTTATCACTTGGGCAATTCAATCGTAAATCTATAAAATCTATAAATCGTGAACATTTTTTCCTAAAGAATTTATAACTACAGGGAGTATTCCAATAGATAATTTTTTAGCTGTTTGAGATCTGAAGCTTTATATTTTTCCAGTAAAACAAAGATTTGACTCGCCTTTATTCGATTTTGAAAATGAGCACAGTTTGCTCTTATTTTTCGTACTTAGCTTTCTTTCTGAAGGATAGAATCATCTCAAAGTTTGGAGGAGCCAAACATCAAATAAAAGTAAGTAATATTTAATTACTAATAAAGATCTACTTGCTTTGTGAAAACATTCAAACTAATCTTTAAGTCAGGTAAGTTTTTTTTTCCCCTCCCGGATTTAAAGAGTTAGCGGTTAACTGCAGACGAATAAATATGAAACACAATTGTTGCCACAATTACTGAATAGTTGATAATGTAATAAAGATAATTTAGTTTTATTTATTTTTAAAATGAATGGTATTATTACCAACAAATAGTAGGAGAAAAATAGAATGAATTTTTTTTAATTGAATTTCCCCATTTCTTTAAAAAAAGAAATTGTTATTTTTCAAAACTGGCAATTACAACATTCATAAAACACGAAAAATTAAAAAGAATGTAATTACTTGCAAAATGAAATTCGAAAAATATTTGAGTTTTGGTTGAAAATAATTTTTTAGTTATTATTTGCAATATCAACTTATGATGAATTGGGTTTTTTTTCTTTCCGTTTTTATTTAAGTTGACAGCATATGGGATGGGAAAAAAAATAATGCTTTTATCGGATGCTAATTTAAAAGAATGACAAAGCAAGAAAATAATATCCAAATAGAAAATACAGTATTTATTTCCAAACTAAGGCTTTATTTTTTTTCTCAGAAGAAATACGATAAAAACTACTTCTAAGTAGTGAATTTCTGTGAAAATTATTGTAATCGATACAACCGAAACGGATGGATAATTTTGGGCCGTGTTACTGAATACGAAATACAGAATGGTTTCATTCACTTGCATTTTAAAAAGTAGTTCAATAGTTTTTTCACGTAAAAATATTTGATTTCAAATTATTATTCAGGCCTTAGAAAGTGATTTTTATAGTTTGTTAATAAATTTTTATGGAAAATAGAATATTTTTTCATTTAAATTCATGTGTGCTAAAAAATTTTCAAAAAACTTTTTATTCAAATTTTTTACATAAATAACGTCACAAACATGTTTATATAGTCACATAAAACTATTAGTGCACACTTTTAGCATTTGGAATTAAACCTACTTCCTTTGTACTCGATTTTTGAACAGTTTTTGATATTTTATGTCTATTGTTCCGATCTATATATGCTTTTCGTAGACTTATGTTTGGACAGACGAAAAATTTTGAACATTCATTCTATAATTTGCAATGTACGCAAAATATACTTAAATTAAAAATACATTAATAAAAAACTAAAATATTATAGATCTTCGAATTCTCGGGACACAATTGCAAATATTTTAATACAAAATTCCAACACCTGAAACATTAGAACTTAATGATTAATTACTCTACTTCTCATCTTTCTTGCTATTTTAATATAACTTTAGATTGTGTGATTCATAATTCCTAATACATGCATCATTTTCGCAGGCCGAATATCCTAACTTCGTCCAAACTGAGACCCTTGAAAGACTCTAGGATTAATTTCCAGGCGGCCTAGTTTCGTTTCGAGAACAGACGACTTAAACTTAAGTAAGGTGATTATTTTTTTAATTCCTCAATCGAAAAAAATGTAGTTTGATCCATTTCATGATTTAAATCGAAATAATATTAAAGCGTAAGTTTCTAAGAAAAGCTCAAAATTTAAAGAAGATAGTAGAAAGTAAATGACAGGATAAAGATGACTTAGTATAATTTACGAAAACGCTCGTAAACAATGGACTGAGAATAGACTTTTTCAGATAGATTCACCTTTCTTAAACATAGAACCATTATATTATGGAATATTTTAAACAAAAATATTTATAAACAGGAAAATAAAGAAACTGACAAATAAAAACTCCCAATCTAACACTTCGATAACAGTTTTTTTATAAATACGATTCCTTATGAAACAGTGCAATTCAGCAATTTTTTCCCTCAATTATTTTAAAAGAAAATGATAGAAATTCACCCTTTATTAACAGCTTAAGTAATTAATAATATTTATTAAATATGATTTACATCCGATTTAAAAGTAACTGTTTTTTAACTGAAAATATTTTCTGATGAACATTTTGAAAAATAAAGTATTTTGGAATTCGATGCTAATTAAATAAAAAAAGCTTACTCTATAACAAAAACTTATTAAAACGGCTAGATTTATATGATATTAACATAACTGTATTTATTTCTCAGTTTAAAATGAATATACAATAAAATGCATTCATTTTTTCAATTAAATCCAATCAGTTTGTAAGAGTTTCCTAAAATCGGATTGGAAGAATTAAGGAAAAAAAAAATTATTATTTTGCTTTGTCATTTCTTTAAATAAAAAAAAACGAACGAGTTTATTAAATTTATTAGCTAACTTCCAATTAATTTTTGTTTATTGTAACTTGAAGTTACTGTCGTTAGATATTTATTACGAAGGATTTCAGTTAAAAACCTTGTCTAAAGAAAATGTTAAATGTAGGTGAAAAAAATTGACTTATGTTTAAATTCTGATTACCATTGCTTTTTCCTGTGCCATGCAATACTTCATGATTAATTTCTAAATTTTATGCATTTTTAAAAGTCTAGGATTACTTTAAGAATTGATTATAAATTTTCGAATAATGAAAACTTTTTTGAAAGTTATCTTTAACTCAAAATTGTATAGCTTGTAATTCACTTAAAAATAATTTAATTCTATTTATTTAATAACATGACATAATATAAAAATAAGAAACGAAAAGAATTTGTTGATTTTTGAGAAACTGGTTTGACCAAACATCAAAAATTTTAGAGTATATTAGAATGTTTCGGTAAACATTTCATTTTTTTTTCTTTCTCGAAAGCAAATAGAATACCTATTAGCAGTTTTAATCTTACAATTTCGGGAATACTGAAAACGCAGTTTAGTATTATAAGACCAAATAAAAGAATTACGTTCCGACAAACATAACATTTAAATCAAGTGCCTAATTAAGTATTTGTAAAAAATAAAAAATAATGATTGATTTAAGTACCTCCTTCATTAAATAAATATTTATTAAGCAAACTGAAACATTGTTTTAGTTAGAAGAAGCTCCTATGTGTGGCTTTAAGCCATTTAAATTAATACAAGGTAACACACGTTGGCGTTACTGTAGTCTTTTCATCTGAATTCTTGGTCGAAGTATTTTTAGGTTGTGTAAAGAGCTGAGAGTGATAGAAACAGATGTTCGCAGCTAATCCATTAGTTTTCGAATTTCTGCTCGTATAACAACTAAGTTTTTACTGAAATTCGATGCTGAGATGTATTCAATCATGCAAGGCGTAGACAATAAACACTTTTGCTGAGCACATATTTGAGAAAAACAATGTGAGTTAATGTTTAAAATAGAATGAATAGACAATCCAATCCAAAAAAAGCTACGGAAATTCGTTGGGAATTTAACTATGCAAGTACACTTAAATAAGATTATCTCAAATACTTTACTATAAACTTTTAAAATCTAGAAGAAATCTGGTGGTAAAATTTGAACTAAAAAATTCCAAAATGTCAATTCAGAAAAAATTTACTAGGCGAAAGCACACTTTTATCAGAGATTGTAGAGACAAAATATTTATTAAAAAATTCTAGAAAGTTATATTTTATTTACTCATTTACGCATTAAATTATTTATTATTTACTAAATAGTGGAAGCAGCTGCATGAATTGATTTTAAAAAATCACAATATAAACATAGATTTATTAAGAATTATAGTAAATTGTCCTTCTTAAATAAAATTATATAGAATCAAAGAGAGATAAATTATTAATTCTATTAACTCTTTCAGTTCAGCCTTATTCGTAGTCGATTGATTTATAAGTTCGTATCAAGTTGGTAGCTAATCCATTTGTTTTATGCTCGTATAACGACTAAATTTTTACTGAAATTGGATGAGATGTATTTAATCATGCAAGGTGGAGACAATAAACATTTTTACCGAGCACGAATTTGTGTAAGATGAATGTGAGTTAATGTTTAAAATAGAATGAATAGAAAATCCAATCCAAAAAACGCTAAGAAAATTCGTTGAGAATTTAAATATGCAAGTAAACTGAATTAAGATTAAGAATTTCATAAAATATTTGTGATAAAGTCCAATCATGATGAAAAAAAATCTTGTGGTAAAATTTGGGCTAAAAAAAATCCAAGAAAACCAATTCAGAGAAAATTTACTCGGTGAAGGCTTACCTTTTCTCAGATACTGTAGAGACAAAATATTTATCAAAAAATTCTAGAAAGTTATTTTTTTATTGTTATAATATTCAAGTGGAAATTTTTACTGTGAATTATAACAGTTCGATATACTTAATATAAAAACGAAGTTATAAAATGCTGTATCTTTTATATACATGAGTTAAAATTATATACATGATATACTTATATACATAGTTAAAATGAAAACAACAGTTATCCTTGTTATAGAATTTTGACAATGCAAAAATAAAATCTGAAACAAAATTTGTAAAAGTTAATTCAGTTCAAAATTTAAAAGTAATGACGAGTTTGTTATTTTTGATACATTAGCAACTTAAAAGTGCATCAAACTGAATTAAGATTTTTCTCTCATTTGTACTATTTTGCATACTGGATAATTCTATAACCATGGGACTAGCTTAATACGTAATTTAATTATATAGAGCACATTATTTTTGCACTAGAACATGAGCCCGCAAATGCAAAGGTCGAACTCTGCATAGTTCTTTGCCAGTGAATTGAATAAATGAAGTTGTTGAAAAGCATATTGCATAAATAGCATTATTATTAGTAGTTCGTACATAACATGGCAGATACAATGGCAAGTAAAACATAGTTTAAGCAAAGTATCTTTAAAGTGCTTAAAGTAAACGATCAAAGGACGTATGTTGTTATTCGTGTCATTGTATTGTTGTGCTATTGTAAATTTCAGTGTTTATATATCCTTAATCGATCCTTAAAGCTTGTATCGTGATTTAAGAATCCTATTTTATCTGTATAATAACAATGTACTTGAATGCTTGAAAGTGAATTAAATACAAGTTTTTTCCTACATTTTACGAAACATTAATTTCGGTTTAAACGATAATTACTTATATTTAGGTATTTTAAGTAATTTCTAACAAAATTTAAACATCGATTAAGGGTCTGAGTTACAAGGGGAAGAAAATACGAAACTTATAATTTGTGAACGAATATTTAGAACAATGTTTTAGAAAAATCTTAAAAAGTAGATATGCTCATTAGAAAGCTTATTTCCCTGTCTCATAGTTTTTTTTTTTTTTACAAATAAATTCAAAATGAATTCATACTACTTAACATTTTTTGGGAGATAGGACTTATTTCTTACCTATTTATAATTTATTTAAATAAATCATAACATTTTTTATTTGCTAATATAAATATGATTTTTTATATTTGAAATGCTAAGAGATTGAAAATATTGGCATTAAAATTCAACGTTAATAATTAAAACAAAAACCACCCAAAAATATAGTTACAAAAGCAATTTCCTTGTATTATATATATGCCATCACTAAAATTTATGTATGATATATTCCAGTTAATTTCTGAGAAATAGACATTCTTTCAGACAAGTTAGGTATTTTAGTCATTTTGGAATCAAAAAAGGCTACTATCATACTTTTCTTTGTGAGTTGATATTTTATACTTTTAAATTAAGAGGACGGTAGATTCTATGAAGCCTATTTGCCAATTATTGCCTTAGAATGACACAAAACTAAACATTAAAATATATTACATTAAATATTTAAAAAATCCTTTTAAACGAAATATAATATCTTCAAAAATGTAATATATATATTTGAAAAATTAATTATTTCTTACGATCTAATTTTTAAACTTTTTCATCAGTATCACACAAAAATAATTTAAATTTTCTTTTGAAAGTTATTTTTTTAGGAAATATCTTTATACATTCGGGCAGAATTTTCTTTAGAATCATGCGTGGGTGCTTTCCTGGATTAAAATTAATTTGTAATTATCTAAAAGATGTCGAAACCTATTTATATTTTTTTAAATATATAAAAGGAATTTTTATTATAGGTTGGATATAATCTATGTTCTTCAAAAATGTCGACATAATGGTTTCATATATATTTTTTTGGATAATTTCTATGTCTACCACCTCTATAAGCAAAATTAAGAACATTCAGTATCTCAGTAATCAGCAATTCAAAAATGCTCTTCTTTCTTTAAGGAAAGGTATGCTTTAAATTAATTGAAGCTTAAAGAAGCTGTTTTGTATAGTTAAATAAATGGTTCCTTTTTTTGGCATTTTTATTATTTGTTTAATTCTTTTCAATTTGTAATGTAATGTTTGAACGAAAACCTTTCAGTTTCTAAAAGCACTACATTTCGGGAACAAATACAATTAGAACGTAATGCCTCATTTTTTTTAAAAAAAAGGAGGGCAGAGGAGAGATTTTGTATTTAAAAAACTATGCTTTTATTTTTGTCATCGAAACAAGATTTTTTTTAATGTTTTCATTCTCTTGAAATACATAAACGTTTCACATAATGAAATGTTTCATTTTCATATATAATTCAATGTGTTTTTTAATAAATATTTTTTCATCTATCAAAAAACTATATATACTAACTGATTAAAAAACTATATTCTAAAGTTAGTATCAAAATAACTCTATACTTACTCACACAATTTACTCTTTTAGATTAGAATTTCTTAAGAGTTTCATTTTCATCTTTATTTTAGACGGTAAAAGCTTGCTTGTCGATTAAAAATGAATTGCAATAAAGAAATATCAATTTGTCGATATCTGTATAGTAATTCTGTATAGATTTAAATTGAGTAATATGGCAGAGTTTGAAAGATGGAAGAGATCCAATAATTTACAATATTATGAGAAAATGAAACAATTTTATAAAAATTCACAATAACTTTCAAAACTAGCTAAGCTTAATTCCAGAAATGGCGGAAGCATGTTATTTAAGCACAATTAAATTACAAACCTACATTTCTTTTTAAAGTACTGGATGTAAAAAGAAAGTTAAAAAAAATGAATTCAATTCAACAGAACTTAATTCAAGATAACTTTAAAAGCTATCCTGAATGGGGTGCAAAACTTCAAGGTGTTATTTTTTGATAAATATCCTGAGTTGTCACTCCCCCCTCTCCCATTCTCCACGTCGGTTTAGTCTGAGAAGAGCGTCGCTTTTATTATCGGATTACAGAAGGTTTTACTTTGGAAGGGGATAAAAATGCCAGAAGAACACGTTCCTTTGATTGATTCAGCTACCAAACATTTTTTTTTTATTCTGTGAATAAGAAACATTTGTTAGATATGATTTAATATCAACTTTGTATTATTCCCCTAACGAAGAAAAAAATTATTTTAACTTGATAATAACTGACGAGAAACGAGTTGAATTGTTGCTTATTTATTGCTTAAGACTTATTTCTGCTTGATATAAATTTTATGAATGCTTCCGGAACTAACAATTAATAACTGTACGAAATCATTATCTGACATGATAGAACTGGCAAAATGTTTTAACCCTTCAGTGCATCGTGTAAGCATTTAGCTACTTGTTTTTATTTATATTTATAAATTTCATACGACTATTTCAAAGGTTAACAATGAATGTTTGGACATTTTTTTAAAAAAAAGGCTTTTTAACAAAAATTTGTTAAAAGACTGATGTTTGTTTAAAAGACTGATAGATTATAATAGCGGTACTAAATTTAAACTGGAAACTTGGGAAAATACCAGGACGGCTGTTGTATGAATAGTTCTACCATTAAAATTACAATAAATATATTTTTCTGCTTCGCAAAAATATATTTACAAATATATTTTCGCAAAAAATATATTTGTAAAAAGGGACTTTCACTGTTATTGCAGAATAGTTATAATGTGATTTGAGTCACTGAGAGATTGTTTAATTTATAATGTAACCATTCAGCGAATTTTAATTCTTTTAAAATTTCACAAAAAAATACTTAAAATTTTTTAAGTAATTTTCTTTAATTATATGTAGCTATTCAAAACACACTTTTTTTGTAGAAAAATAAAAGATCATGTACTTTAGGGTTAAAGCACATTTTCATTAGTACTTTTTGTTTATTTGTTTCTCTGTTGCGTACATTTAAAAAGGATACCGTCATACCTAAAGATACCTTCATATTCAATAAATCATTCAAAATATGTTTGATATTAATAATTTTTTTCCTCCATTATTTATTTGTGCATTTATATTTTTTTAATATAGCGAAGAAAATGATGTGTTTGAAAATCTTAAATATTTTTTTATTGTTTATATAATTAGCTGGCGTATCAGGTTTGGTAATGCGTTGTTGTATTAATTACCTAGGGAACAATCAGAACGCTCAATTTTGTAATCGAAATACAACATCTTTCAGTGTCTTAAATTTAGTTTATAAGAGTAAAAATGCGATTAATTAATAGTCATATGAAGTTTAGGGAAGATAATTAAGGGTTAATTTTCACTTCCTTTCTAATAAAATAGTTGCAAAGACTAGACTATTCTGTTCTTCGTTCCAGCATATTATTATTCAATATAGTTCCTAGTTCCCTGTTTTAATAATCTTCAATAAGCTTAATAATTTTCAGTATGATTAATAATTTTTCAATTTTTTAAATATAACAAAATATTCTTTGAAATAATTTAATATATATTGCTGTATTAATAGATGTAGTTTATTTTTATTATTATTTTATTACTTATAAAAATGTGATTGATCCTTAGTCATATGGCTTTTAGGAACGGCACTTAAGGGTTAATTTTCATTTACTGTCTAATAAAATAGCTGCTATTGTGTTCTTCATTCCAGTATATTATTATTCAATACAATTTCTAGCTTTCTTTTTTAATAATTTTCAGTATGTTAATAATATTTTTAGTTTATTTTTTTAAAAAAAAAAGACATTCTTTGAAATAATTTTATATGTATTTCTTATAGATGACTTTTATATTCAAAAATTGAAAGCATGGGCCCTTTTAAACAATTTTCAAGCCTGCAAAGTCTGTAATTTCAGAACCATTAATGCTCATTCTTACCGAAAGCAGAGGCAAAAACTAGATTTTTACTTAAATTGTGCTAAATACCTCTCTCTAAAACATTCATCGTATTCTGTGCATTCTGCAACTTCGTATTTGACCTCGAGCATCGTAGAACCGGTTTTTCAGCTCTCTTGACCGAAAACTTAATCGAACGTCACATAATGTCAAACATATAACCATATTGATGAGAGAAAAGTTGAAAGTACATGGTTCTTATCTGAGCCACACAGAGATGCCAAGAGAAGAGCAAGGAATTTATTAATGAAAAACAGAATGGAGAATGGTGAGATTTCTTACTCATTGCAAAATGACTTGATTTTTGCTTTCTTTTCAGACCTTTTACCCACTTTTTAAGAATTTATTATTAATTTAAAATTTGCTTCTTTCCTGAAAACCAAAAGATATTAGAAAAAAAACCTAAAATGAAAATAATGCTTCTCAAGCATTTAAAAATTTTGCTATGAGATTTGCAGCGCCAACTCATTTTAATTTTTGAATTGTGCGCCATTAAATTTTTTAATTGCTTATATACGATTAAATAAATATTCCTGTTCTTTGAAAATCCTAATTCCTGCGAGCAATTATTTATTCCTTGTAAGAGACTAAATATAATTACAGAAAAAATGTCGAATTTGTTTCACAAAGTGGTCAGCTAGTCGAAAACGTAATATAAATAAGTGACTAAATTTTCTACAATTCTGATGCATTACCTTTATATAGCCGTTTCCATATTAATATAAAACACCAAAATCCCTTATAATTTAAAAATAACATTTCTAAATCATTTAGCATGTAATAATGTTACTTTCTCAGCGTATTAAAGTCTTCGCTGTTTTTAACTTATAAAATGGCCAAGGTGATAAATCTAGTAAAGAAGTCAGCAATGAAATGTTGCAAAATATATGTATTTGAAATATATACATTTGTAATCTTAAGAGGGCTAAAACGTGTCTTATAAATAAAACAGGAATCGCTTTTCCAAATTCAACTGGAATAATTCTTAAAACGGTTTTTTTAAATGTAGGGAATTAAATTCAATGTTAGCATAAATTTTGATATTAATAATATTTTGTCATTTTGTATAACTAATTTTCAATTTTTTAACAGCATTCTTGGAATTTGTAATGACGTATGATATATTTTGGCAAATATGCATGACTGATTCAGATTCGATTCTTCATTTGAAATAATTTACACAATGAAATCGAACTCATTTTCTTAACTCTGTTTCATTGAATTTTAAACATTGCTCCTTGAAACTAATGCTCCTTGAAAAAGATGACATTTCATGTTGGATTTGATATCTTCCTTTGTATTTATCGGTACGAGTATTTAGGTTTTTATTTATTTATAGAATTATCAGTAATAACCTCTTTTGAAATTTGATGCTCAATTGTATTATCATAACAAGAAACCGAATTTCTTGGATCAATTTAGAAAATGGTTATAGATGGTATGATTAATTCATATCCATTACATTATCAAACAATAATATAAATACCTTTGGTGTCATATTAAGAAAATATAAATAGTTTTCAGATAGTAAATGTAAAACAATGAAGCAGAATGGTTTATTATATAATTAAACATTTTTATACATTAGAGAAAAAATTCTTGCAAAGGATTATAGTTTTCCTTTCAAATTAATTTCTTTTTGAACTACTATGCCAGAGTTCTATTTCAAATTTAAAGTGGTTTATAGAAAAAAGAATCACACAATGAATAGCTCTAAAAGAAAATAGATTTCCTTGATTTATGCATTAGTTTATCAGAATTAGTTTTGCAAAATCTGTTTTAACAATGTGTCATTGCCATGGTTTTTCGTAAATTTGAAAGATAGTTATCACGCTTTTGCATTACTTACGTCATAATTTCAAACCTTAAAAAAATCAGATGGTTTAGAATTCCTGTGATGTCACGTTTCCGGCAGGATATGAAGTTAATTATTTCTTTATAATAGAATATTTTTAATAATATTTATTGTATAAATTTGTTTGTGCTACGATATTTTCTTTATATTTTTACAATTCAAATTTATGCTTTATATTTTTACAATTCAAATTTATTACCATATGTAGCTAGCTTAATAATACATGATAAATACTCATAATTTAGAAAGTTCATCAAAAATGTAAGCGGAAACTTTTTTTAATACTGATTTGTTGAATTTTTTTCATCGTATCGATTCATGCAAGAGTTTGGTAAGATAACATTTAACCTTTAATGCTTTAAATTCTTTCCTAAAAGAGAAGTTATTGGTCTTGAGAATATTTTTCTATACTAAAAAATATATTAAATTTTTTATATTAAAATATATATAACATTTTCTATATTAAATCGAAGAAGAATCATTAAACAAGTAATTAATTATATTTGTGTTGGATCGAAAAATTGTTTTGAATAAAAATATCAAATTCTTTGAATAAAAAGCATTTGCTAGTATTTTATACCGCAGGAATTTATACTCTAATTAATTTTTATTGCATTTGTGTTTCCTTTTTTTTTTTTTTTTTGCTATATAGCATTTTGCTATTGAAAATAAATTTAATAATAGATATATTTTTGTAGAGAAAACGGATATTTTAATTATTTTATAGTAAAATGTTTCAAATATAAAAGTTGATCACTTTTTAAAAAACTTCTGCTTTATATTTATTATTTTATCGTCAAAACAGATTTAAATTTCAATAAAATTATTCTTTGGGGCTTTTATGTTTAACGTTTTTATAATATTTTTTAGAAAATTATTTAAAATTTGCAGCTTTACAGCTGTGTCTAAATATATACATAATTCAATTAAAAATATTTTTATGAACATCTGATTACATCATTCTTGAAGCAGTTCATAAATTAATTTCATCTGTCCCATTTTCAGTTTTTTTTCAGTAGTTCTAAATGATTAATTAACATACAGTGTGTGCCAAAAATCAAATGTCTGACATCACCACCAAGAATTAAACGGTAAACTTCAAAATAACGTTTTATAAACTTCGAATTCAGAGCCATTTTAATTTATTAACTACGAATTAATGAAATTCTGCTTCTAAATGGCTTCTTTTCTTTCTGAGTAAACTTTCTTTCAAACTGATCATCACAGTTTAAATTTCATTTAAACATCGTGATGCGTACTTCAAATGCTGTTCGCTTGAAAGGTAAAAAAAATTTAATTGACTATCCAGCGTGAGTGAACTGGTTTTTTCTAAACATCTCCCCCACCCTCCATCATATTTAAACCAGTCGAGGTGCAGGAAATCGGTACATGAGGTCGGCTTTGGGGATTGTGCGTCGTTTTATGAATATTCATAAACTTTTTAAGTAGCAGCCGCTATATTGACGGCTGAAATTAGACGAACGCTGAGCCCCGGGCCCCGCATTCCTTTCCTAAATGATTTAGGGTTTGATAGCTTTCATACTTTTTAATTGCTCCGTTACCTCTCTGCTGACTTAAGGGGGAAAAAAATCGTAGTTTTTCGACGAAAATTTAATAAGAGGCGTTACTTTTTCGAGCACTTTTTATAAGCTCTTTTTTTATTATTTTTTCACCTTTACTTACTTTATTAACAAAAGCAGTTCCCGCGTAGAGTTTATTATTATTATTAAGCAATGCATAGAATTGCAGCTTAAAGGGATATTTTATTAAGATGTATGATAAAGATAGGTTACCTATTAATTAAATTCTACATTTTTCATCCAAAAGACAAATGTATTTAATGATTATTGAAATCTGTTTGCATCTATCAAAGCTTAGTAGCAGAAAATCTGAAATTTAAAAAAAATTAGTGGATTAAAAAATAGTGTTAATTTTAGATTGACTCAAAAAAGTTTGCATCTTTCAGCTATTGCTGACTAATGAAATGTAATATCATTAATAAAGTTTTTAATAAAAATAGTTAATGTGATACAATATGTTTTCTGTGTTACAATTTTTAGTCACAATCATGGATGTATGAAAGGCGACTTGTCGTTTAATTGTGGATGCTTTTCAGTTCTTATGATTTTAGTTTTAAGCTGAATAAAGTAAATATTTTTCCTTTTTTTTGTAAATTTTTTATTAAGTTTTCATTAAGATAATTTTCTAAATATTCATTGCAATATAATGGCAGAGAATCTTGCAGAATTTAAATCCTAAAATTAATACACGCTATCCTTCCTGTTATCGGGAATCCGCAGTATTTATTACCTACAATGGTGATCCAAATTTTTATCGGATTTTTTTGGTCAAAATTTTCATTTCTTTTCTTTTTTTCTTCTTATTATTTCGCAATTTTTTCCTTGATTTCTAAAAAATTTTGAAGTATTCATTGACTTTGAACAAAATTTAGAAAACTAATTGCGAATTCCGTTTATGATATCAAATATTCATTTATTACTATAATTTTTATTCCAGGTAATTTGTTTTCTTTCAAACTAATTTTTTTAACATCAACGAAAAAATCTCCGATCATTTTAAATTTTAATTACTTCCTTTAAAAAATGTGATCAAATAGAAAATAAATATTTAAAATCAGCAAAAAAGATTCGCCCAGAAAAGATGTAGATTTTTTTTTCTTGTTAGGATAATAAATATTTAGATATTACAGAAAGTATGATGAACGCCGGATTATAGTACAGAATCAGAATGATAAATCGGTCTAAATCTCATCTGAATATCTTGCAAGATCTATTAACAAAGAAATTTTGCATATAAATATAAAAATGTTCATTAATGAATATAATATTATTTAAATACCTTGATCCATTTTGTTGTCAACTTTTTTTAAATAATTTCTCTTTCTTCTTAAATAATTTCCCAGTGTGATTTATAACATTCAGGCTAATAAAATACACATCTGAAAAAAAGAATAAAATTAATTGAAAATATCATGAATCACTAGAAAATGAATCTATAGAAAAGTATGAATCAATAGAAACTTTTTCCTTCCGATGTATAAAAAAAATATTAAAATTGTTTGGCAATAAGTTATGACAAAAAAAAATAACGAAAACTGGCAATTAAAAAATATTATACTTAAATAATTAAATTAAGCATTGACTCAACAAATCATAACATTTTCTTTTGAGTGACTTTCGTGAGGCAATTCATTTGATGCAAGTCCTTCAACTACATCACGTTTCCCAGAGAAGAAACAAGACATTTCACAGCGAAACTGCATTTAAACATCAGATGAATCACGTGTTGAATAATTCAATAGCTTTCGCATAAAGGAACGCTGTTGTCCTCATATGAAACGGATGAAAACGTGTTTCAGTTCTTTCAACTGCAGCAGAAAATCACAGAAATGTTAATGTCTCTATGGCATACCGTATACGAAAAAATTCTTTATTCCCATTTTTTTTTTCTCTCTCTCTCTCTTTCTGCCCGTAAGTGTCGTAGAAAATGTTGGTCAAATCTATCGTCACTAGTGCCACGTTTCTTGAATATAAATTTAATCACGATTTTTATTTCTTAATGTTCTGGTTACTTAATGCTAATATTTCAACTTCTTCGCCTTCTCCACCCAGGTTTAAAGCTACGTCTATTTCTGATTTTTTTTTCTATTATCAGCAGGCACGCACTAATATTTTTTTAGAACTGTATTTTAACTTTATTCATTTATTTTATTGTTATCTAATCTAACGGTTATTTAGCCGATTTATTTTTATGACTCAATTTACAGATTTGCATTAACAAATCCTTAGAGTTACCATGGAAATAGTGGTACTAAAAAATATCGTAATTATTTTGAATCAAGGACATTTTCGGTTAAGTGCCATTTTAATTATTGTTATTGTTTATTCAGTACAATTTATAATTAAATTAATTACTATTATGATAAAATCTAATGCAAAATTAAAGTCATTACTTTTGCATGTTTCAGAATTTAGTTCGCTTGAAGTATTTATTACATGTGGGATTTCATTTTTTTTTTTTTTTTATCATTCGATTAGAATTTATTTTCCTCGAGATAAGACAAAAATGTTATAATATGCAGTGCTTTTAAAGCTTCAATTTTTATGAAAAATCAGAAATATTTTTTTAAAAAATGTATTTTATGTCATTTTTAGGAATTCTTGCAAAACAAACACATCTGTTTTCAAAATTTTGTTTTCATTCCTGTATAATTAAATAGACGAATATTTCTCCAAAATAAAAGGAAATAAACATTGTGTATTGGATTATCTGGGAAAGATTCTAAAAAAAAATCCATTTTGGATCCCTCAAAACAAGAACACTTGTTTTTCATGAATTTATTTTCACTATAATCATGCTACAAAAATGAAAAATCTGACTCTCAGTGACATTCAGTACAGTATCCCTGATTTCATTTGAATATTCTTTATATGCATGTGAATGCATATAAACAAACTTAATAACTTGAATGTAAAAGTGCGAGATATAGCGACAAACGCTCTTATTCCCTGAGTTCTAAGAGATTAGTTAGTAGATACCAAAGTATTTGAGGGCTTGAATAAAGATGCTTGAATGATGCTTGCTTGTGAGAATTTGAGATAAAAGAAAGGAAAATATGATGTTCGGTTTTTCAATAAACAGATGAATATTTCTCCAAAACAAGAGGAAATAAACATTATGTAGTGTATTTGAAACACTTTTTTTTTATGGATAATCCTAAAAAAGTCTTTGCTTCCTTTTCATATTCCTGCAAAACAAGAACTTTTGTTTTTCATGAATCTATTTTCACTATAAAAATGAAATAACGTGCTACAAAAACGAAAAACATTCTGACTGTGAGTGACATTCAGTGCAATATCCCTGATTGGATTCGAATATTATCTGTGACAATATATGTGATCTATGATGTATATTTTATTGTAACTAAATTTCAAATAGAAAAAAAAAGGAATTGAGTGTGAAATTATTTTGCTTTACTTATTGTTAATCCAAGTTAATAAATTATCTTCAGTCGGGCATGCTGAAGAAATTCAAACTCTCCACAAAAAAGTAAACATTCCTCAGAAAACTGTAAAAGGAAACGGTACTCAAAGAAGAGATCTGTTTGCGAGTTTAACAAAGGAAATATTTTACCTCCCTTGAGGTCAGGAGCAACTCTTTATAAGAACTCGAGTTAATGACGTTGAAGCTTGCCAAAACTCTCAGGGACCAAGCAGACACTATCAAGTACTCTTGTGACAAAATCTTCTAGCCATCGGTGGGATTTTGAACCGCAAGAAATCAAATTTCGTCCCGGTTATTCGTAATCACTTATAAGAATGCGCTTCAAGTGTTCGTTTACTAAAAAAGCCGGTCAATTCTCAAAGGTATCACTTTTCCCTGCATCAGGTGCTCTCTCCTGAGAAAAAGTGCGCTTTATTTATTGCAGTCCCGATTTCAAAGGGCAGTGCTCGGCAGCGTCTGTTCCGGAGGTTAGTTTATAAATAACCACACCCAAGAAGTGTCGGCTTGCCTCGCTCTTTAACCTAGATATTAATGATTTAAAGTTCTAGAAGAGAGGGAACAAATTGTTTTCGGGTTGCATGCTTTTAGGATGGATATGGTGCTTATTCATCACCTCCAAGCAATGGAAGAGGAGGTTTTGCGTGATGAGACTTTATGTTAAGTTAATGAATTTTTTGGTGCATTAATTGAGCTTCTGTAGGTAGCTGGATCAAGAATTCAAACAAAAAAAAGAAAAGAAAGAAAGAAAAAAGAAGCCGACAGCTATTACTTCTCAGAGACGATTTCGGACAATGCGTGAAGGGATTAAAGTCAGAGTGGTATAGTTAGTTGATTGAGGCTTTGTAAAATTTGCGACACAATCATAAAATGGAATCTTAGCACATTTATTATATACATTAACTAAAAGGAAAATAACAGTTACTTTTTTTCAAGAAATTTTAGACAACACAACAAAAGATCAAGTTTTCGCAAAGGATTTAGGTTGCGGCATTTATTTATTTATTTTGCAAAACGGAATTAATGTTTCCTTATATTTATTGTAACAATAAATGCCCAAATTAATGAAATAGAAATATTAATCAGTCCTTGTTTTCTTAAAAAAATCATATCGAACAATCAAAAATATCTACATACTTGATTTAAAAAAATGCAATAACCACATACGTTTTGTTATATTTCTTGGATGTTATTTTATAACAAATGACACCCCGTAACATATCGCATAATATTTCCTAAGATGTTTCTTGGAAAAGAAATATTTTCCTTTCATACTCTAGTATTCTTGGAAAAGTCTTCTCAGCTTTCAAAAAGAAAACATAATTACCTTATATATATATATATATATATATATATATATATATATATATATGGCATCCTTTAAAATAAGGCAAACTGAAACCTGAGCTTGTGGCTCTTTTAAGTGCTCTGTGTTAATATATTGCTAAGAATTAAGGTTTCAAACAACTTTGAGAGGACATTTTAATTTTCAGTGAATGTTAAAATTTAAATTAACTGATGCTTAAAAAAATAGCTTATATACAATGCAGGATAAAATAAAACGAATATAATGCTGTATTGAAACTAAGAACGATTTAGCTAGAAAATTGTAAATAGTTCCATTACTGTGAATCTTATTCAACAAAAAATATATGATATAAATTTGAGCAAAGCGTTGCAAAGATATCAGGAACAATTTATGAAAGAATAGAGATCAACGAAAGTTAGACACAGAAAATCATTACAAATTATTATCTTTAATTCTCTTTATTTTATATAGTAGAATTTCAATAAATAATACTTCATATTTTGTATTCTCCTGATAGTCTCGTCACAAAAGAAAACCTCTTAAAATATTTTTTTTATAAAGTGATTATATTATATATTTACTGAAGATGCATTTAATAAGAAATATGAAAGAATATTATCACTAATATTGAAATGCAAAAATTCCGAACACAGTGTTGACAAAGCACGTTACAAAAGTGTTTCGTAATTTTTTATCTGTTCATATAATCAATTAACATTTTTATACTTATTAAATGTTTACATCTAAGTAATAATTATCACTTCAGAACAAAGTTTAAACCACATTTCACAGTTAAAAAGGATTTTTTTCTTCAAAATATTAATTTTCAGCAATAAATTTTTATAATTTTATGTTCAAAACTAATATGTGCCGTAATTAAATAAACTTTTAAAAGCTAATTAGAAATATCTTCTATTATATATAAAAGTATTTATTTTATTTATGCGCTTTGATGTCTTCAATTCTTGTTTTCTTTTAATTATTATTTGAGAAGGTTTAGAAATTTCACACTGATTTTCTTAGGTAAGCTGAGGGGGATAGTTATTATTATATTTTCTCAGTATTTTTTTATAAATGCATATAAGCAATTTAAGTTTATGTAATATAAATAAGAAAGTATCATTTTGTCAAATAATTGTATTATATATATATATTTGTCTATGTTTTTGGTTGCATTTCTTATCATTACTATACGAATACAAGCAATTAATATTCTGTTTCCCGTTGACTAAATAGTATTCTCCGAGTGCAGATGCGATTATAATTATGTGTCGCTACAGAGGCTGTAGTAAGTTCCATATGTTTGCGGGCTGTCAGGAAAGATGACGAGGTGACCTTCTAAAAAGAAGGCTCCCTCATGAACAATTTTCTCCATGTTTCCACCAAATCCATTTCACTCTTTGACCTTTCTGTAGATTTCGGAGTTATCACTACACCATCAATCTCTGCCCAGATTTTCTTGTGAGTGTAGATTGGTTAAGCTCTCCTATGTCACAATTCGCGAGTATATTTAGAAACGAGAGACCGAGACCGCATTCGTCAATATATTTAGAAACGCCAGTGTTTAGAAGCAGCTTCCAGTTCCATTCGTCTTCATATTTCCTTTATTGTAGCTGTCAATTCATATTTTAATTGTTTGATTGAAAGACAATTATATTTAATGCATGAAAATTAAATTTGAAGAGGAATATTTGCTTAGTAGACTAATTTTATTTAAATCTATTTACAAAATTATTAATAATATTCAAAATTGTTTTCACTATGCTTTATTGCTTAATTTATTCTCTTTTGTTAAATTTTAATTTTGTATTCTTTTATTTAAGAAAAAAAGTATTGCTGAATTTCTTTCATATGATGACAGCATTTCAGAAAACAAAGAAATAAAAGATGCATTATATATTTTTCACAGATGGAAAGTTTTTAAAAATTGCCCGTGAAAAGACAATTTTGCGAGGAAACTAAGTAAAAGATCATAAAGGATTTACTTCTTTTATTATGAAATGCCTCTTCTAAAAAAATTAACGATTATTTTAGAAGTATATTATTATACTTCTTCCTTTATATACTTCTTTATATTACTATTATTATATAACTTTATTTATATATATAAATATGAATAAAGCTGATGTGGTTAGATATTTTGAAAGCATTTTAAAAACTGAAAAAGAATTCAGCTATTTTGCAATGAACTATAACCTCAAGTATGGTAATAAAATGTCTTGTGTTAAATAAATACTTTATTTTACATTTCTAACTGTAAAGTTAGGAATACTTTATAAACAAATCTTAGGCTTAATATATCGCATGTAAGATTAATAAAAATTATCACAAACTTTATTCAAAAACCTTTTACTGCTTATAAATGAATGTTTGGATTATTATGAATTTCTAAACAGAAGATATTTCTGATCTTCTTAATTTCTCACAACTTTTATTCAAAAACCTTTTACTGGAAATAAAGGAATGTTTGGATTATTATGAATTCTAATCAGAGGATAACCCTGATCTCGATTTTAGTTTGTCGTAGACCTTTTAATTTGCAAAGAAGTCAGTCGTTTTTATTTTTTATTTTCGAAGAGATTTGAGTGTGGGCGGAAACTCTATACAAAGATAACATCTTTTTTTATTTATGTTTTTTTTTTCATTATTTCATTTAACATTACTCAGTTTTCACCTCTCTTTGTGTCTGTTCTCTTCTAAGCTAATGCGTCCACATGTGTTTCTAGCTGATGCTGTTGAGATAAAATGGTGTATTTTGATACTAATATTTTTTTTTCTTTAAAGGAGATTATGATGAAACATAATTCGAGCATAATTTTTTGTCACTCATTTCAGGTTTCAGCCTTTATTTCTAAGTTGTTGTGAAAATCATGAATAAAGTAAAAGAGGAGTATACTGAAATTTAGTAATAACCGACTTTTAAATAATCTTCCTGTATTGACTTGGACAGCTGATGTTCCTTAAAAAAGAATTCCTTATCACATAAAAATATCATCACGTTGCTAGATGGGAGGTTTTTCAAATAAATAATTGACATTTTTACGATTATTAAATTGCGATATTCTGAAATTATCACGAAACTGAGTTGATTAGTTTATTTCTGTGCAATCTGTTTTCTAAAATCAGTTAGTCAAATTCACTTAGTGCCGAACAGCTCTGAGTAAATTACAGTCATAACTGACTTTTAAATAATTTCCCTATATTGATCTCTACAACCTGTGCCATCTGAAGAACTGTCTTTTCTTAATGGAATTTTTTTATCAGATAAAAATGTTACCATGTAGTTGTTTTTTAAATAAATAATTTAATAATGGCAAAAATTTAAACTATTTTAAAGGAAATTATTGTGAAATTTTGTTTATCATTTTATTTCCGTTTAATATGTTTGAGGTAACTCATTTTGATGAATTTCGAGAAGAGCTTTCATAAAATATTTCTTTTTATTAAAAGGCATCATATTTTTGTTTTTATTATTTATCTAAATTTACTAGTTTTATTTACTAGTTTTATTAATATATCGCTGAAAAGTTGTAGTTTTTGTTAAATGTTGGATTCACTGATTACATTTCTTGTATTACTCTTCCCTTTGCCATTCTTCCAGTAAATTTATTACTCTTTAATAGCTCAAAGCTATTACATTTTTAATAATTTTAAATTTATTACAGTTAATTTATTACAAGTTTAACTTTATTACAGTTACTTTATTACAATTTTAACTTTATTACAGTTAGTTTATTACACTTTTAACTTTATTACAGTTAATGCATTACAATTTTAAATTTAGTACATGTACTAATAAATTATTTACATTTTTAAATAGATGTACTAAACATTGCCAAAATACAAAAATCACGTCACAGTTTGTTTTGATCATGAAAACGTAACTCTCTTAGTAAAATGAAAGAATTCCGAAGCTGAGTTTAAATTTCAAAAATCATTCGTATCGAAATTACTTTGGAAGAAGTTTTATAAAGAAATCAATCCTTTTTAGGCAAATGTATGAGCAGAAGAATTCACACCACTCTATCCAGTTAATAAATACAATATAAAATACTATTTTTGCCGATTTTGGTTGATCCAAAAAATTTCCTACTTCATTTGAATCTTAGAGCGCAGAAACATAAGCCTTTCAAATCTTTGAATGAAAGAAAGAGACCCTGGAGAAAATCATCGAAATGTGGGTGTGCGCTGATTCTTGTTCTTTTAGCCCAGTGCACATACGTAAACGAAGAGCGTATTATTAGCGGAGCAATCTCTCCAGCCAGCAGACCAAAACCACAGAATCGCATCCGGTAGGTAAGCGAATTTCTACGCACGTTCTCTTCTCTTTTAATTCTTGTCGTAGGGTACTGACACATCGTGATGTATCACCTCCAGGACATTAATCCGTCGTTCACTCTACAAAATGAATCCGGAAATTTGAAAAACTAATTTAGGCAGACTCTTTCTTGCTGACAACACATCTTACGGGCAAGTGAACACCGCTCTTGCTGTAGAAAAGTTGCCCTCAAATCATGCCAATAATTTATTACTCCTTGAACTCGGGTCTCGAAGTTAGCGATTTGGGAAATGCTCTTCTGAACGGGAATATAAATGGGTTCCCAGCATCTATCAAGATTTAGACAGTCAGCGAACTTTCCGAAAGTTCTAGCTCCATTATTGACCCGTTCGAAGGATACAGCAGTCAACAGTTTAATTGCATTTTCTGAGATACATTGTTATATTAACTATTGCAGTCAATTCATTATGTGCATTACTTTGAATTTGTTCACTTGAGACAAATATTTAAATGTCAAAATGAATAATTTAGTTCATAAATAAGCACACATTTTCTACTCAATGAAAGAATTATCGCATAGGAAGGGTTTGATGAAGTAATATAATTATTTAAACATATCAAGTTGTTTCGATTAGAAATGAACATCTTTCATTCGATGAATTTAATTTCTGTTTATTTGAATTGTCTTGAAAACTGTCAGATATGCACATTGCAGACACAATGCATACTATAGAAGGTAAAAGTATAATTTCTAGAGTAAGTTGTCTAACTTTTGGAAAAGCAAGAAGATATAAGCGGAATGATTCATTAAACAGAAAAACAGCAAAAAATTTAATTAAAATTGTGGAATTTTATAAGCAAGGAAATTTTATGCTTCAAAATTTCATTGATATTTTCTATTATACTTGAGTGGTTACTTTACCACAATGCTTGAGACAAGAGAGATGTTAGATTTCATTACCATGAAATTTATTATTTAGTAGAAATAAAGTGTTAAAAAGGCATTAGAATTAAATATTAGAAGCTCTTTAAAAAGTAGTTTCTTTTGAACATAATTACCTATTTCCTTATTTTAATTTTTTAAAAATTAACAGTTTTCATGCCTACATTATCAGGGGTGCAATGATCTAGTGGTATGTTCTTAGCTCGAAACCCTTAGTTCTTGAGTGTAGTCTAAGGGCACTTTGAATCTGACAAAGAGGGTTAAACATCGTCCCTCTGGTGTGGAAGTTAGGAAACGGAATTCAGGCTCAAATACCGTCATATGACCACAGTTAAAAAGCCATAGAGCCTTTGAGTTTCTTCATAACGGGACCCAAATAATACTTATATCAACTCAAGCCTAATAGAAAGAATATTTTATTTCGAAAAAGACAATTTTTGAAGCCATTTCATTTTCATTTTTTTCCCTTAATAAGAGTTGCTATTTAGAATGAATAACCTATTTTATTTGACGAAAAAGTATCCTTATATAACAGAGGCATTATTACCATACAGAAAATATAATTAAATAGTCCGTCAAGAAAACCATCTCTAACTATCTATTTAGATGAAAAATATATTTTGTTTTAGAAAAGTACTACATTTGTACTACTACTACTACAATGCATTACATTTTGAACGAGACAAATCTAGTAATTATTATATTTATTGCGTGTAAACATACGCCAGAAAACAGGATTTGAAACTAACCTACTTTGTAAAGAAATCGAACGAAACGTGAGAATTTTGAGTTTTAATCAAAGTTTGCTCGGCCTTCCACTTGGCTGCTACGAACCGATCAGCTCTCGGTAGCAAAGGTCTCCAGAAAAAGAGCGACTGAATGGACTGTTTGAAGAAACTGGAGGGAGTGAGTGTCAAGACAGAAACGTGTAGGGCTATTAATCATCATGATTACTTTAAATGAAATAGACCGACAACCAGTGACATAATGTGAACCGTAATAATTAATCACGCTGCGAGATCAAAGGGGTCATTTGCATGTTTAGTTTCAGTTCTGGGATTTAGAATCTGCCCCTTTTTCTGAATTGCTTTTGGAATCTTTGGGGATTGGACCCAACAGAGAATTGTGAAGATTCTTAAGTAAATTGAGGTCTGCTAAAAACCAGTGGCATAATGTGAACTGTAATGATTAAACATGCTGTGAGATCAGAGGGGTCATTTGAATGTTTAATTTTATTTTTGGGATTTAGAAACAGCAGTCTTTTTTAAAAGCAAATTGAGATGCGCTTAAAAGGGCGGCACGGGATCTGGAAATTGCTTTTTAATTTGCGGAGTGGAAATTTTTTAAAGAAAAAGCAAACTTAGAGGGGCAGTTTTGTTAGTAGTTACTTAATTATAATTAGCTTTATCTGAATAAATAAATAAAAAAAGGGCGAGTTAAAATTGTTTTGACATATCTTAATTTATTTTGCATTTATGAAAGGCTGTCAAGTTAAAAATTATTTGAAAATGTGAAAAGAATTATTCTATTATATCTGAATAACAAAAAAAATTTCAAAGTGATTTCAATTTTTTTCTCTTTCAAATGTCACCGTATCAAAAAAAAGATTTAAAAAATTTTAAATATCTAAATGTTTCATTTTATCATTTTCTCTCAAGTATAATTTGCTAACAGTTTTTTTATGCAAAATTTAAATTTCTGCTTCGAACTTCAAGAATTTTATCACCTTTTCCTACATTTATTACTTAAATATCTATGGTGGGAACTCATTCAAATAATAATTGCTAAAGATTTTTATAAAACTATCCGCCTTTGATGGCCAGCTTGTTTACTCAGATATTTGACTATTTAGACTGTTAAACGATTAATATAGAATGCATTTCTTTCTACCTTGTAATTTAGTATGACTGAAAAGAGTGAATTTAACCGCTTATCTGTTTTGCCCGAGTGCAATACGTGCATCGATTTATCAAATTTTGATAGCTGTAAGCAAAAAAACATTCATAACGAATATAATTCAATATTAAAATTACTTCGAATACACAGATAAGTCAAGTATTCAATGGATTTCCATTTGAATCAAAATAAGTAAATATTCCCAAAATAGAAGGTGTCATCTTATTAGATAGTAAAAAAAAAACAATTAAGGGGTTAATTAAATCAATCTGCTAAAATTTATTCTGAGTGCTAATTAAGATGTGTATACACTGCGAAATAACAGCGGGAGTGAAAATCCCATTTCGGAGTTCCAAACAAGCCGCCTTAAAATTAAATCTAAATTAATTTAAATGTTAATTTTAACATTGCCAAAAGTACACAATTGGAATGTCTTGACGAATGAGCTTGAATTTCATTATAATATTAAACACATTGTTACAGGTTGAGTATCAAATTGAATTTAATAAATTTATTGAAAACGAAGATAGAAATTGTACGGAAATGAAACGAATATGATTAAAAATATATATATTTTTTAAAGATAATTCAAAAACCATTTTCGAGTGATACTTTTCGACGATATGGTCATATTTCCACAGGCAAGTCACAGCGATTATCCATTTGGCGACGGTTAAACTTATTTTCATGCTCGATTAAACTTTTTGATTTGAAGCCTGTTTCTTGATTTCTTTTACAATTTCTTTTCTTTGACTGAATAGAGAATTTCGAAACACATAAGCCCTTTCTAGTTCCTTAATAATAATATTTTGTAACTGAATTAATTAGCAATGCTTTAAATTAAGGGCAGCAGTAAAAACATTCAATGAAGCAGTCTGAAAAGTTCTTATAGCGAATTATTTACATTTGCCTATTACCGTGTGATCATAAATAATAAAATAGATTTATTTTTCATTAAATCTTTGTTATACGCTTCATTCGAGTATAAGCCGCTGTATCAATGACTCCAACTTCGTTTGTTTGTTCAATATATACGTAAGAAAAAGAATACCTAGAAAGATCTGAAATTACAAAAAATTGATTTTTTTTTTGAAAAGATAAAAGATTTGAAGAAGAAAATTAACTTTCATATTGACAAAATAGCGCCAGTGATAGACGTAATCAAACAGTAAAGTTGGCTTAATATTTCAATAGTCAAAAGCTATAATTTGCGTTTTAAATATTTTTGAAGAATTGTTTCATCTGGAAATGAAGTTTATGTCTTTTGAAAGCTAATTTTTTTAATCTTAATTGGGTGTAAAAACATTTTTTGTGCGGTGGTTTGTTCAGTAATTATGTCGGAAAAACGTCTACTCCTTCAGTCTCTATTTCACCCCGCCCCCTTTTTTAAGAATCGTAAAAACTCTTTAATAGCACAGTTAAATTTTTCTAAATGCTAAGAAACATATCTGACAAATTTCGTTCGAATCTGTCAAGGGTTTTGGGATTATAATTCAAACAAACAAACAGACTTAAAATTTTATATAAATAGATTCATTTCTTTCACTTAATTCATTGTCTTCTTTAGAATCACGCTTTGCATTTGCGACCTCATTCTGTATTACAAAACGGATTTACTTCTGTATTCTTCACCTACCCTTGAAATTATTCCTGTGATTTTAGAATCACCCTGCATATATATACGTCTTATGATAGATCTGAACTTCCGTCCTACTAATAAAGCATAAGCTGTGTTAAGAACATTGACACCACGATGTGTCAATGTTCCGAGATAAGAACTGTCATATAGATAAATCAGTGCCTTTTTTTTTATTAAAAGCATCTAAAGAATTTATTTTTTCCTTTGTTTTCTTGCACGCTATTATTTAAATTTACTTTCATCCCGGATGTCTATTTCTTTTTGCTAAAAATGTTTTTTCAAATTATAGCAAAATAAAAAAAAAAAAAAAAGAATGAAAACTACTAGTCACTTTAAAAAAAAAAGACTTAACAAAATTAAATGTATTTCATTATAGAAGAACATTGGGAAATGCGGTTGAAATAATATTAAGTTGCAAGAACTGCAAATATCTTTCAAGGAAATGGCGATTTTACTAATTTAAAGATTATTTCTTCGATTTCAAGGTAGGATTTTTTATATCAAATTCTGTGGTAAACTATAACCTAATTCTCATGCGCATAATTGTTATTTCCAATGAACGCAAAAATTCTTAAATATGTAATTAATCAATGAATTCATAATTATTAAATTTTAGGTTTGCATCTTTTCCCTTGTGAAATAAATTTCCTAAGTTAAGAATATTTTTCAAATCCATATTCAAATTCACTAATTGATATCTAAGTCCGAATCGTTATTTCATAAAACTTTTATTTAAAAAAGTCTCATAAAGATGAGCTTTTTTTTAAAATCCATATTCTTAAATCTATGCTTAAAAAGGTAATAAAATTCGTTCAAAGTTTTCACAAATTTTGCTTGTAAAATACTTTGAAAATATTTTCTGTTCATAAATATAGTTATAGAAATAATAAATTCAGTCATAATTATTACTTCTGAAATCAGTGTAATGTGTTAATAATCATGATTGACATTATTAAAGTCTAATGAATTATAATAAAATTAAAAATATTACTGAATTTTTCAGTCCATTCAAGTCCATTCATTTTTAAACAGCATATTTAATTGCAGAAGGATTCTAAATATAAACTAAGTGGGTGTTATTTATTTTATTTAGACTGCAGCTCCTCCTTTCCTGAATTATATGCACTTTTTATTTCCAATAACTTGAAAAATAATCAAAAGGAAAGAAGTTACAAGTATAGATTATTTTCTCTTTAAAAGATTATTATTTTCTACACAAAACTGCAATACCTAGATAACATTAGTAAATTAATCTATACCTATTTGAGCTTTAAAATGAAATTAGTATCCTCAGTTATTAAAAAGAAATCGTTTGATTGATGTTATAGAGCTTCCTTACCTATTCATTAAATACAACAGGATCTAATATTGTTTCCTTTTTGGTCGAAATAGCCAAATAGGGATTCGATAACATTCGTAAATTAATCTTCCTCCTTTTAGGCTTTGAAATGAAATCGGGATGTCCTATTATGGCGAAGAAATCTGTTGATTGATGTTCGTGAGAAACGTTCTTTGGGTAGAAGCAGTCTCGCGTATCGGTCGATGCAACTGTTTGGACAAAAAGATCCCAACAATAAGGAGATACATCCACTTTAATCAACCACAAATAGTAGTGTTTTCTCCCACCACACTTTCCGCCGTAATTGTGGGTAATCCATTGTTATTTTCTGGTGGTTTTCTTCTTTCTTTTTTGACGCTATCATTCTCTCGGCTGTGATGAGCTCAAGACAATATCTACGGACCGGATCTTGTTTTTCTTGTCACTTCACTTTCTTCTTTCGGAGAGCTTAATGATTGTCGCAACAAAATAGAGCAGAGTTTTCGAGTAAGTTGCCTGTGTAGAGGAAATTGCTGGTGTCAATTGTCATATAAAACGCAACGATAGTTCGAATAATTGCAAATATATGGCTTGATTAATGATGTGCTATTATGGAGACATTGGGCTGGTTGCAATTTTATAGACATAATAGCCTGGTTCTAAAACAGTTCCATTATGCCATAGATTTAGCTTCTAGCTAAAAAAATGATGTATGTTTTTTTTTATTTATTTAATTTTGAAAGAAAAGGAGAAACTTCCCCAACTAATGTAGACTTTTAAACAGATTTGATTATACAGATCTATATTTTCTTTTAGTTTTAAAAAGAAAATTTATAGTTTAGCAAGCGGTGTTTTCTATTTGAGCAGATATTTTGTGTTTTGATTTATAGTTATTGTCTGAACGCGGTAAACAAGTGGTATAGCTTAGAAGAAAGGGTGCCCGAGTCAACTACAGATTTTGAAGATTGTCCAAGAAATTATCTGCTAACTAAATTTGTGACTAAATCTGCTGACTAAATTTCTCTCCTTTATATATATATATATATATATATATTTAAACAGATATAGAAAATTTCCACACATCTTGCTGGTAATATCGAATATGTTTTATCTCTAAACAACAGTCATATCGCTAATCGACGCAAAAACTGTTAAGGGGAAAGGTTGTAAGGTAGAAATTTTTCTTCTTTCTATTCGAAATATTGCTAGATGCAAGTTGTTTTTTCACAGATTTTTGTTGTATTTTGTATAATTGCAACAAAAATAACCATTTTAAAGTTTACTTTATGTAGATTTAATTCCTTTTTATGCTTAGTATAAAAACGTTATAACTGATAATTAAACTAAAATTGATTTGGGACTATTGGAAAAAAGGAATTGGATGCTGGCAAAACCCAGTTGCTCCATAAAGTATCCAGGTACTTCAAATTACAAATATATTTATTTTACTTCATTCTTTAAACCATGGCTGCTGAATAAGAAAGGATTATTTAAAGAAGAAATAAGAAAGCGAAAGGGTGAATCTATAAAAAGAATTGAAAAACAAAATAAAGCCCAGGATAAACTCAACAATACTAAAGCTAATTTAAAAAGACACAATAGAAACAAGGCACAAAAGAAAAAAAAAGTATTCTGATTTGTCTAGTTCAAGTTCTGTGGTGACAAGTAGTTCAACATTACGATTAAAGCGATTTTAAACATGTTTGAAGATACTCGAGTATTTTTATGAATTTATTTTAATTTGATTTGTTTCATGTTTACAAAGATGGAAATTTCTAAATGATTGTTTACTCATTTCCAGATGTGCTAAAATTTTAAAATTTTGCACAGTTATGCATTTTTGATGAAAATACACTATTTCAGTACTTCCAGAACATAATTTTCAGGTAATCGATTAATATAGTTATATTTTGATTCCATATTCGTGACATTTCCTAGCAACAAAGTTGTAAAGCAATGATTTCAGAAGTCCATACTATTTTTTAATAATGAATTATAAATTAAAGAACTCAAAAATTATGTGTAAATTAAATTATGTGTAAAACAACTCAATTTTTTTCTTTTAATTACATTAATAAAAGAGTGTTTTCAAAATCTGCTTTTATTGAATTTATTGAACCAATAATAATAGCAGTAAACAAACGCCAATACGAACGATAAAGTGAAAGTCATAGATAAGAAATTTAGGTTATAAATAAGAAATGTTGAAAAGGAAATGCAAGAGATGAATTTTTTTTTATAATGATTCTGAAATAATTGAGATAATCCCACCGCCTAAACTGATAAGTAAACCCGATATGTACAAGGTATCCGAGTTGACTCTAATATCTCCTAATATCTTTTGAATCAGTAAGTTAAGTTTTCCAAATTGTGCTCATTTTTAATTTGATCAGAATAAATTATCCCAGTTGCGAACTTTTCAGTTGTTAAGTATTTTGTTAAATTAGAACGCATTGTTTTCCAGTATTGACCGTTATTTATTTATTTATTACCCAGACCACTTACTTATTGTAAATTGTAAATGTTTACTGCTTCATTTTATTTTTAAAATTTTAAATGAAAATTTTTCAATGATTTTATTAATAACATTAATTTAAGAAAAGTTAATCAACATGGGTAACAATTTACTTCCAGTGGTTTCTGAAAATAACTTGATATGCTAATTTCAGACCTTTTAACAAATGCAGTTATTTATCGAAATTATAATCTAAAGTTATTATATTTCTTGCTGTTTCACATACATACATACGCGCAATATTTGGAAACATATTATGCAAGATTAAAAAACTGCTTTATTACGAGTCAGTTAGGAACATATAAGTCTACTGCTGAGAAGCCAGTATCCTTCTTATTTACAGCAATAATAAAAAAATTTAAATTTTTTATCCTTGAAACCAATCCTTAAAAATTATTAAATAATGGAGAGCTGGGTACCTGCTATTGCATATTTACAAATTAGTTTTTTCGCTTCAACAGAAGAAACGTTTGGGAAGTTTTATTTACAAATTTAAAGAGAAAGTATACAAAATGATACATTACAGTAGTTAAAAAGAGGAAAATCATATTTAACAACACCTTTCAAACTCAGAAGAACTTTGTTTAAAATAGAATAGAGTGTCAATAATAATTTTTATTCTATGAATATTTCAGGAAAATTTTGAAAGAACTCTGAACACTAACAGGCAACAAGTGTATTTTTTCAGACCGTTAAAATATTTCAATGCTGTTATATTTTTCAGCAGTGATATTCTTTTAATGAAGATTTTACTCATATTTAGTCACAGAATCAACGCCAGATAAACATAATGTGTGAATAATGCAGATGGCTTAATTAGATGTTGAATAATTTTATCATCATAAAATAGTTTTGTAACAATGATCTTCTTAAAATCTTTTTAAGGAACATAGATTATTGGTCTTTAGAAAAAGTAGTAGATATCAAATACAGAATAATAGAAAAAATAAGCACTGTTCATAACTTTGCAAGCGACAGAAAAAAAAACATTTAACAAAAGATTACATTTTAAGATCAAAATTTCATTTCTTGAAATATTTTTTTTCAATTGTTTCCGATTAAATATGCCATAAAATTTGAAATTCTTTCTGATGGAACAAATTAATTAAAAATATTGACTTTACTAGAAATTTGTTATTACCAACAATAGAATCCGATTGTATGCATTTTTTTTTGTGTGTGTGTGTGCATTTATTTTTTCATACGATTAAAATGCGGAACTAAACTGCGGGTAAAAGGCAAAAAATGAGCCTTTGAAATTGTCTCCGATAAATTTTTCAAAATGTATCTTATATTCAATTTACAATAGAATTTTCAAACAAGATTCAATTAGTTAACTTCATTTCTTTCATATTTGTGGATACACAATTTTGTTGATAATTTTTCACTAATTTCTGGGCATACTAGAATTTCAAATTTTTTTACGGTTGTGTGTTCTTCATGAGAATATAAAATTTTAATATTTTCAGAACTTCAAGTTTTATTTTAAATAAATTGCTCCCTCTGGAAGTGAGCCGGAAGAAAGAAAATTGATTATAAATCTTCGATAATATTTATAGTAATTAAATCAAAATCTGAAAATAATAAGAGTAAATAAGCTCATCCTTATTAATGCTTTAAAGAGTCTTTTTAAATTAAAAATATGAATATCAAAAGAAATCATAAAAGTGTGAGGCTTTGAAACAATACTGTAACGAAATTAAGCCTCAACGATTTCCATAAGGGAAAAAAATACTAAAACACGTATTAAAAATAAAAAATAAATAAAAAAAATTGTAAACGGGATTAAATTTCGATTTATGATAAAGTATTTCTCTCGGCATCTCACACTTCTAAGGTTTTATTTTAATGCTGTCTTTACGATAAAATTGCTTTCGGTGCGCTAATAAAAGTGTACTCTAAAAAACTGTTAGAAAACTTTGATAATTATTATGTGATAATTTTACGAATAACCGGCAGATATATATTTATTTTGATACATTTTATTATATATATCAAAATCATTTCAATATCATATATATTTATATCAAACCGAAATATCTAAAAAACTTGTCAACCTTCCGGTTATTCGTAAAATTACTACATAATAAATATCAAAGCTTTCTATATTGTATAAGAATAATTCCTTTTTAGAAATTTCAATCCGATTTCCAGAAAAACTTTTATGATGAAACACTTTTATCTAAATCTGCGAGAGAACAGCAATCTAATTTCCTGAAATGCTTGAAGCATGAAGAAATATCAAATACTAGAATGCATAAAATAATGCTACATATTTACTTTATATATATAAAGTAAGCTCAAAATATTTCATATTAAAGAACAGCCCATTAATTTCAACAAAATTTTAATGCCCAAAAAATATTTTGTAAGAAGCTCTGTTCCAAAAACTTTAAATCGATTAACGATTGTTTAATTTTAAAACAGACAATTGAATATTGTTCATTTTCAACCCATTCTATTCCAAAGCAATTCAGGTATTTAATTTTATCAAAATGGAATTCAATATCTGAAATATACCTTGTATATTTTATCTGTGATTTTTTTATTTTATTTTATTTTTTCTAAAAGAGAAAAAAGGACCTCTACAAAATCACCAACGAAGGACGCCCACTAAAAGTGAATCCTCTAATTAAGAATGAAATCCAGTTGCGTTAAGCAATTAAATATTTAAGTGAACTCTAATATTCGGTCTAATTAATAACATAGTTTTTTTGTTTTCAAATTTTTTTATGGTGTATAATTATTTTATAAAAATTTATTCATTGGTCAATGAATTTATGTACCTATTCGAAATTTTACCGTTCATTCGGGAATTACTTCGGGCAATTTCATTTTTATTTATACTTTCCTTCAGTGCCATTAATACAAAAAATTATCTGATATTTCATACGTTGTGGCTCAAAATTTTGAATCTGATTGATTCAGATTGTTTCCTACAGAAATCGTTTTGAAGTACGAAATCAATATACTAAGAGGCATTTAAAATTATTATCGTGGGCTATCAGTAAAGAGAACCATTTAAAAAACGATAATGGTGATATTCTGTCGAAAATTCATGAAACAATGATATTTTTTTTATTTCGTGGAGATTTAATTAAACTCAAAAGTAATTTTTATCAATATCTGACCATTAAGAAATATAGTTAATCAGCCATACTGAGCTTAAAGAGATAAGTGGATCGCTCAGTTTTATTTTTACCAATTTTTTCTGAATGAGGGAAGTCTCCATAATTTATCTCTGATAAAATAATAAAACAATATTCTCATTTTCCATTAATTTTATCTTTGATTAACTTTCACAATGAATAAATAAAACTTGTCCGAGAAACTTTTATTCCTGGGAGAAAGATAAGTTATACTTCGGATTTTTCAAACTACAGCTGATATATAAATAAATGTTCATAGATAAAATTTCAATCCACCTGTCAGTTATTAAGGATTTAACTAATAAACTCTTAACGTTAATGAAATAAAGTAAGAATTTAAAAAAGTAATTTTTACAATATTTCTTTCCATGTGTCATAGATTTAAAATTAAGACATTTCAATGACGAATGACGAAAGATCCAAGATAAACAGAAAATATATAGGAATTTGTAAGTTTTTATTTTATTTTGAGAGATAAAACAGGACATGTGTGCTACAGGCCTCACCACATTTCTAGATATTGGATGCAGTCCAGTTAGGATACACTGCCGAAATGCGTCAACGCTTGTTCTTGCCGCTGCTGTCGGAACTATTGCTGAGATCTCTTGACACTGACTTGATGATACCAGTGAGAGACAATCCTTTGACTTCTGCAACAGGAACATGTTTCATTTGTCTTTTCTATTATCTTCTCCAAGACAAAGAACCTGCAAGCAGTCTTTCGACTCCTGCTCAAACAAAGCACAAAGAACCGTAGATACATGTCAGGGTGGTGCAAAAGTTAAAGTTTAGAAGCTTTTCTTGGTCTATCCATGGAATTAATGGGAAACAGGATTAATTCTGAAATTGGCAATATCACAAAATTCTTAGCATCAATATGTGTATATATTAGTGTATGTAACATGATTGATGTAATCAAATTTTATTATTAAATATTTTCTCATCAAGACAATATATATATATATATATATATATATGAAATTATACATCTTCTTCAGTTTCACTCTTTTCTTTGTCTTTTTTTAGAAAACTTAACAAAATATTAAAAAGATCTTAAAATTTAGCTTTGATTTATCTAGGTTCTGGTAATAGATATAGCATCAGTATAAATAATTGTCCAGCGTTGTCAGTAACGCTGGGCGAAGTTTAAAAATATCCCAATCGATGCGAAATCCCAACCTCTGTTTTGACATTAATAATTCAGACAAGTTTTTGTATATGTTTAAATAAAGCTAATCATAAATAAAAATTAGCTATGAGATCATAAAATTCATGTTTTATTAACATTTTTGAGTGATTGATCTGCAAGCTGAGGTCTGATTCATAATACTCTTCATAATATTCTATACTGATTCATAATATTCTTCCTTCATGGGACAGTTGAAAGTTATTTCTAACATTTTACTTCGGACCCTTTTTTTAATTTTGTATTTGGCAATGCAATTTTTTTTCATAGTGGGGAAGATGGGCCCAAATTTAATATAATGAGCACATCTTCTAGTGTGATTATAATTTAAACTGATGATTTGTAACGATGGTGGACAAGTTGATTTACATCTCAAAATTTTACTTGCTGTAGATTATTAATGGCTGGTTTCAAATTTGTCTCTTATTTCTGGTGCTGAAGTTATTGAGGTCCTTGATGTCCTAAAAGCATCTGCAAGAAATATGCATGGCTTATACCAAGCATATTTCTTGTACTAGATACTTTTAGAAGATTTATAGAAAGTCAACAGAAATAAAAACGTCCGATATCAGATTCCTTATTCATGTATGGATTAAATAAACAAATAGAAAAGGTAGAATTCACTGATCACTATTTGAAAGAATAACACAACATTTTTAGTTTGAATTTTCATTCATTCTGTTAAAGATTTGCCTATTTTTATTTCGATATTTTTTCCTGTTTGTGAAATAAAGTATGCTATAATATGCTCAGCAAAAATAAAGTATGTAAGAAATATGATACCTTCATTTCTTGTATGTATGCATCTTAACAATGTATCTTAATAGAGAATAGTTGTTTACATTTCTCAGGAAAAATCACGATTTCATTTAAGATATCAGTAATGTCATGTATCAATATTTGTAATTACTTAATTGTACCTTTTAAATTTAATAAAATTATTTTTAAGTAGGCTATAAAAAATTTATGTTTGCTTAAGGTATCATATATTGGACATTATGTAAATTATTTCTAAGAAAATAAACGATTAATTAAAGTCATGATTGATTAGAAAGAAAATCCAATGAAAATTTTAAAATATTTTATTTAATCTGTTGCATGTGGAAAAGAAGTATTATGTAATTTTTAAAACTAACACCTATTTTGTTCCTTGAAAATTTAAATCCTATCTAATTTAGATGGTAATACAATATCGGAATATTTTCTACGGTTTTTTTTTTTTTTTTTTTTTTTGTAAAGTACTCCCCAGAAACCGTGCGCGAAATTTCATTTTATGAACATCAAATGATTTGACAGATATTTAGTTGCATCTGCATGCGACCCGTATCTAGTAAAGTTGAAATTGTTTAAACTGTTTCCATATAATTATGCATATATTCTACTTGGGTTCAATTAACTTATCATCTAGGCAGATATGAAGATAGTAAAATGAATATCTTTAAACCCATGGTAATCTGAGAGAGCACATGAAATTCTTTTAAAAAAATGTATTTAGAGGATTAGAGAAAACAAGATGTTATTCTCTTTTTCTGAAGACTGCACATTTCAAATAAAATTTTATCGGTAAAATATAATGTGTATGTTAAAAATCATTCCTTCCATATAGTAATTAAAATAACAGTAGATGTCTGAGATAATTGCATATTCAAGTTTAAATGAACATATGAATAAAGAAAGATTTCGTGTAATAATGTCAAAAACAGATCGGAAATAATGAAATTACACTTATAAACTACTTGATTGGTTCGTGTAGACTGTTTTTCTTATTCTCCTTTCCTACTTATAAACTTATTTTTGTGGCCTTCATGGTTAGAATTAGTTCAATTTTAATTTTAAGCTGAATTTCGGCTTATCATTTACAAGACTACAAAAACAACAATATATGTAGGAAGACAAACAATTTCGGAATCAAAATGGCTTTCCTTTTCAAACATTTTACCACTTATAAGCTTATTCGCGGGTTATAAAATAAATTAGCATATAAAAAAATAATTTTATAGAAATTGGCTTGCCATCTTGCATGGCGATTAACAAAGGATTCTTTATTTCATTTTCTGATGACAATAGCGAAATCAAAACTGTCTGCCCATACCGTAAGTCTTTTCAAAATTTCTAAGACAAATATTTTATATATATATATATATATATAAATTCTGCTGTATGCTAAAGGTCACTTTTCCCAACAAATTGAAACCGAGTATTAATTAATAACTTCATAATTTATAAATTACTGAAAAAAATTGTGAATATGATTTTATCTTACAAAATTATGAATATCTTACAAAAAATAAAAAAGACTTTGTATAAAGTGATACAAATAGATAACAGTTTCATCTAAAGAATAAAATTATATATTTTTGAATCAGAATTATATGTATAGAATGTAGATAATTTTGTTCTTAAAATCAAAGAAACATTTGTTTTATTATTACAAATTTATAAATAAATGTATGTGTTGGAATCACATTTCAAGACCCAGTTTTCCTTATGTCATCCTATGAGACATTTACGGTGATGTTATTTCTAAATTGTTTTAATAAAAAAATACGCAGATATAATCTTACAAGTAAGTTTATTAATTTCGATAAATATATTTTCATATATTCTTTAAAAGGAAGATGCAAGTTCTAAATAAAAATGTATATTCTTATTTATAAACTAAACGACACTTGTAGATTTTAAATCTTAAATCCCTTTATATTAATCTAAAAAAAATTTAAATTCTTACTTTTTAAAATTAAAGAACTATTACTTAAAACTCGAAGAATCGCTTTTTTTTGTTTAAACGTGAGGAATATTAAGGTTGTGAGTACTTAAAAAGGAACGCAGGACACTAAGAAATATTAGAAACTGTTGCATCTTTATTGTTTTAAAAAAATATTTAAAGGTATTATCAAAATAATAAAATGGCTGGGTTTTTTTCAACATACATCAACTATAATATATAATATAATTTATTTTAATTTCACTTAACGATTTAATGTGAGGGAAAGTCAATAACTTAATAATTTATGTTATGGTAATATTTTAACCATTTACCTGAAGTCATTTTCCGATTTTCACATCTGATTTTTTTCAAAATCTCTGTTCATTGTATATTATTCTTTAAGAGTGAGATTCAATATTCAACATATGTATTAATCTTCCCATAGGCAATTCAAATCTATAAAATTCGATTCCATCTCAGTTGGCATTAAAATCCGTTTAAGTTCCATTTTATTACCAACTCTTTTCTATAACTAGCTGATTTGTCAATCATATTATTAATTAATTTATATATCTTATTTAATTTTTGGAAAACTTAGAAAGCTGAAAACACTAATTGATTCAAAAGATCAAAAACTGGATCGGAATATAATGACAATATATTAATATATAGTGTACAGAAAATATATTAATATTTAAACTAAACATTATTGCATAAACAGAATGAAAATACATTCAATTACAACTTACGAAGTTAATGATATAGACAATATGCTCACTAACTTTTCACTATTTTAATAAAGAGAGAACTTTCTGTTTTAAGAATCATCTGTGGTATAATGATCTTTTTAACAAAGGAAAAATGTGCTGTTTAAAGATTTAATGAAATGATAAAACTATTTTATAAAATTATCTTCTATTTTATTACAATAATGGAATGTATTGCAGCAAAACGTATTTAAAATTCTTTCGAAATCAAGGGAAAAATCGTAAACTGAATTTATGTCACTGTAAAGATGATTTTCCGAATCTCATTTTATGTGAATTTTTGTGAAAAATTTTTATGTGAGAATAATTGCAGAAATTTTCGCCAAAAACTGTAATTAAAATTTCCAAGAAATCTTCCCGAAAGACACATTCTCGTCCTCCAAGGTATGCATAAGTCAAATTTAATAATTCTAACATCAACAACGGTCAACCCTGCGGGAAGCTAAAGGTCACACACACATTCACTTTTATTATTAATTGAGATTATCTGTGCCTAAAGATTAAAGAAGTGTTTGTCATTTGTCACATAGGATAAAATCTTAACTTCCTTCCTATTCCTTTTCAACTTTCAATTGCAGAATCTCCGTTTGGTGTTCATTAATTTTTAAAGAGTCAAAATTGATATTCAACAAATGCGTTTCTCATCCTGCGCGCGAAACTGATTTATTCCTTTCCTTATTTGCTTTGCATCTCGTTACTTGTCCACGATCCGAAATAAAGTGTATTTGCTCCAATCGGTTCGTATCTTTATCCCCATCGGCGAGCACTTCCTCTCTCAGCACTACTAACCAATTATTCTGACTGCACGTAAAATGCAGATTTTAAGATTTCCTCGACATATTCATTAATTAACGCTGTCACTAAAATGTCGGAAACCATGCAGGTGCTAAGTTTAGAAACTAGTTTCTTTTTTTCACTGGCAGTCGTCACGTCAAGTGAATGAGTCCCCGCTGAGTCGTAGCTTTCCTTTTTTTTTTTTTTTTTAACTTTTCCAACGTAATGCTTTGTTCGTTAAAATTGAAATTTTATCAGATGGCATTATCTGGAAGAGATGAGAAAAAGAAAATTAAAGTTGCAATGTCACATTCGTGTCGACTGTAATCCAATGCTTCAAGTCATGGATGAGATAGAAGATATCTATTATTAGTTGTTGTTTTTTTTGTTACACATATTTTTATCGATACGATTATTTTAGATTCAATAATAATTATAAAGATCGATGGAATTTATTTCAGATATGAGTAGTTGTCGTTTTTTAACAATGCTTTTAAAATCAAATAATTTGAGTATTTTAAGAGATAAAGATTGATGAGATTGCTTTCATATTTTAAAGTTATATTTAAGTTTCTTACAATTATGTCACAAACAGAAACCCTAAACATCTGAGTTAACATTCTTACTTTTGCGAAAGGAAGAGATGGAAGATAAGGATAGGTGTGTTATAATTTAGTATTCAAACCAAACTTTGACTTGTTATAGAATTTGTAGAAGGCACAATAGAATATATCGATACGATGATAATATGATAAAACGTTATCGAACTGCCCGTTATCATAAGTCTTGCAGTTATATTACGTTTTCTTTCCTCCTACTAGATCTGTAATGGATTCCAAAGTGAAGCAATGGGAAAAAGAAAATGGAGGTTGTAATGTCGTATATCGTCAAAGCTATATCAAAATGTCATATGTCAAATTTGTAAAAACATTTGATAAACGTAAAACTTTTGTGTAGGCTAGCTATACTAGCTTTAAAATGGCTGTTATAATTTATTACAAGATTTCATATGTCACTAGTAGTTATTCCAGCTGTTACATCAAAATATCGTACGTCTTTCTGTTAGTGGTTTTTACTATACGGCAGTTTGATATAAACACAAGGAAATATAATGTTTCATGTCATGAAAGAAAAAAAATTTCTATCAGTTTATTGAAAAAAATATACATAGATTTCACCGAGTAATTTTTTTAACTTCTAAAGACTGATAGTATATTATGTCGGAAATAACAAATTATTATTCAAAATTAAATACTAATTTAAATAAAATATATTCGGAAGCGGTGAAGCCTTGGAAGATTATTTTGATAATTTAGTTCTCTGATATTTGATTTGAATGATGTTCAAATCGCGAATGATTCTCAAATGGATTATTTATTTTCTTTAATAATATGGAAGAATTTTTAATTTTCTAGAACTGAAAAATCGTATTCAACGATAGTAATAGATTTTATATTATTTTTTCTTTATTACTCTAAGTATTAATTTTCTCATTTTAAGCTTGCTTTTTAAATTATTTACACACAATTTTTAAAATTATGCAGTGTTTAAAAACATTATGAATGTTTCATTTACATTCATTTCATTAGTGTATACATAAGTGTATATATAAGTGTCTAGCATTCACATTCTATCTAATTGCAAATGCGAGTATTTAGCAAAGAATTTTAAGACAAAAGTTTATTCAGTCTAGATTCACGAATTTTTTTCTTCTTGTTTCTTTCTTTTTGCTTAGCATTTCTAGTAAATTTCCCTCAAACTTCGTTACAAATTAATACTCTATGCTCTTAACTAATATTTTTTAAGAGAAAAAATTGGCCGCTCATAATTATAGGTTTATTATGATATCAATTCCAAACAAGATACAAGAATTCATCGAATTTGTAGCAGGCTATAATGAAGTAGTTGACGTAATGTCGAATTCCTAAGAGAAATGCTATTGCTCATGCTATTGAATGACCATGTTCATGGGTATTGTCTAATGCTGTCCTGCAATGTTCCGTGAATTTCCTACCGGACTATTTCCAATTCATTCCAAAATGGATATTAAGCGGCATATTTGATGGGCATCATAATTGTATGAATTAATTTTACTTATAATTTCCCATATCTACTTATTTTCTAAAAATTAATTCCTTTGTAGAGAATATCTTATTAGTTCCTTCACTGAAACAATCCTTGTGAAGAGTTCAGATTCATTGAAGACTCAAAATGCTGCGGCAATGATTCAGTTTCTTTCTTTTCGTTCAAATTTCTTTCAAAAGTAATTTTCGTTCAAATTTCTCCCTTTTTATCACCATATTTTTCTGTTTCTTAAACTTTTCAAGTTTTCAATGCATTCCAGTATAATTTTGATCTGGAAATCTGGATCTGATTTATGTCTTGGAAGATTGCGGTGTTGTATAAAACAATGTTAGTACAAAACGTATCGTCGATTGCCTTGCGGTCCAATAAGCAGGATTCACCGAGAAGTTTTTTTTTCACTGTGTTCTATAAGTAAAACGAGGGATACATTTTTTACTACAAAAAAAAAAAAAAAAAGGAGATTCCTAGTTCTTAAACTGTGGATAAAAAATGTTAATAAATATAATAAGCAAAATCACCCAATTAGGAGGATATTTTTTTCGTCGTTCTATTTCATGAAGGTGGGAAATCAGTTAGGCGAAATTTAAATTGCTGCATTTAGAATACAAAGGAATTTAATAAGACCTTAATATACCATAAAACAACATTTTTGCATTTTAATTTTTTTACAAAAAACTTTTTTTTTATCTAAAGTTAAATACTGAATTATTAGAACGATAATGCATTCTTTATCGCAAAATATGATTGTATTGATTGAAAGGTATTATGATCTAAACTGTTCATTGGAGCCAATAAAAACACTTTATAGGATTAGTCATCATGTGTTGATTGAATGATAGAGAGAAAATTGACTTCATTTTTACAGATGACTTAGAGCTTTCAAAGGCATCATTCATACTTTATATATTTCAAAAATTTCGCAATGAGATTTAAAGCTAGTCTGTTATGCAAGTAAAATCTCACTTAAAGTTTCATAAGGAAATATTTCTGAAGAAAAAATCATTCTGAAACAGTATTCTGAAAAAGTTTAATAATCATACTTGAAGCTTCAAACAGAACAATTTAACTTTCGAAAACATCATTTTCCCCCCCAGAAATTTTCCAATATTCGAAAGCTAAATAACAAAATGTAATTCCATAAATTGTGAGTAAGATAATTTGATATAAATTTCTCACTTAAATTCACGCAAGAAAAGAAACTAATGGACTTCGGTGTCAATTTAGAGACAAATCAAGAAACCGTCTTAATTTACTACTTAAATTGTTCTAATTTTTTAAAAAATATATGGTTTGCATGATTATAAACTGCTTGCAAACTTCTCAAAACTTGCGAGAATGACTGAAGATCTAAATTTTTTCATTTATATGCATTCTAATAATTTATTACAGTGTCTGTCGAATTAATAAATAGACTTTTTAAAAAAAAGTCAGGAACAATTGCTTGCTGGAAGAGCCATTTTGTTAATCATGAGCACTAAATTAAAATCGTTAAGTGCTTTCAAGTTTAGCTTAATTAGATTAATAACCCAACTTGAAATTGCATAAAGGTTATTTTGAGGTGGAACTTCATATACGTTCAGATGTCACTTGCATTTTTCACACCTCACGATTTAAAGGTTTAAGCCACAACAAATTTCAACTACTCCAGATTCGCTTACGAAGAGCTTTAAGCAGTATTCCAACGATCTGTCGCCTTAAAGACGAGGCACGCTTTCCCTCCTTGACCCTCTCTTGCGGTTTTCTGGGGTTCTTTGATGCCTGTCCAATTTATCGTCAAATTGTCAGTCTGAAGAATCACGGGTCGTAGGAACATGGCTTTGCTGAAATTAGGTCTCGAACCTATGACGTTTCAGTTCCGAAGGTGAAATGCTAGTAGACCACTTTGGCTCCTTTTAAATTAGTTGCAAAAGTGAACAAATAAAATATATTAAAAATATATTAATATTTATTTCAGTCTTAATATTTATTTCATCACCAAAATTTTAAATTATTGTTCTGCATTCAAAAATCAAGCGCATTTATAAAGTTGGATGTATTTTAACTATTTTACTCTGAGTATAATTAATCAACCATGTCAATGGAAGGAAGTTAATTTAGCCCACTATAGAAACAATAAATTCATTGCTTATCAACTCAATAGGCACACAACAACAATTAAATTATGAACGCCTAATTAGTTATCATTCATTAGCATATTTATTGTTACATAATTCAGGTTTTTAATTTGAGACTACGAAAATATCAATTGTTCTTATTCAGCTTGTTTGTTTGCGCAGAACTTCGCTCCATGAAATTTTTCCATACCGATAAAATTAACAATAGCAGTTCTTAATTTCCACAGACTATCAAGAACTTTTCAACAGCTTTTAATGAAAGCCTTTCCAACGAACTTCCTTTTCGTATCCCACGCAAAAATGAATTGTGTGTACCGACTTATCTTGAAAAATAAGAAAAGGGAAGTGTTCTTATCAATCGTACGTGATCCATTAAGCAAATTGATTGCCTCAGCAGGGATTCAAGCAAACCTTCCTAAACAATGCTTCGTTAGCTTGTAGCTCGAGAATTGAATTGCTAATCGGCTTGTAGCAAAAGCTGCGCTAGGATAAAGTTACGATAAAAGCTGATGTTCTTTTATTCAGGAGGGTTGCATTGATATCTCGTCTTCAACTCGTCACAAATCACTCGGAGTGTTCTAGTGACAGGTGGTCCATTTAGTTTGTCTCTTCACCAAGGCGTAACAAGTATGATAGTGAAGTTAATGACTGCGTTATCGGTGGTTTTTGGAGGTTATCTCTTATGATAATATAAAAATCCTTAACTTTATGCGTACCCTTTTTCCTTCTCTGCGTGTGGTGCACCACGATTTCCTGTCCATGAATGTCTTTTCCCACCCGGAGTTATTCAGACATAAACAGATTTTTTCTGTTCTGCTTCGGAATTCTTAAAAGATACTTAAAGGAAAGTTTTAGTCTTAAAGACCAAACCCGAAAAAAGTATAAAATATGGAAATGTGTATTATTAAGTATGTTAAGAATTCATTGTAATGCATACAAGTTTGCAGCTTGACTGGTCCTATTTAAAACCAGCTTGAGATATAGGAGTATATGATACTAAGATGACTGCACATTTATAAATTTACTAAGGATTTTTTCTTATCAAAAGCTAAACCGTACAAAATCACATTAAGTATATCTAAAGCATGTAAAAATTTTAAAAAATTAAAATATAAATTATAGTGAGATTTTATAAAAATCTGAAGAAAATCCTAGAAAATAAATTTATTTTTTAAGTTAAACATGCATATTTAAAGCGCTTTTGAATTTATTTAAATTCTCAATCTTTTAAAAATGAAATAAAAGGGAATAATCTAAACTATTATTTCTTTTTATTTTTAAATTTGTAACTTAATTAAAAAAGATTATATTATATATTTTGAGAGAAGAAACTTGTTTAAATTTATCGAAAAGATTATAATTTGATATAAAATTTCATTTGAAGAATTAATAAATTCAAATTATTTCAAAATAGACCATAATAATACATACGTTTGTCATATAAATAATAGGAAGGCATGAAGAAATCATACACGGAATTATACTTTAATGCACAGTCAATTAACTCAAGTATTTTTGGAGAATATTATTCGCGGAATATTCCTTATATATTACGCTTACTTTGAAAATAAATAGAATTCTCCGATAAAAATCAAAGCTAAAAAATGGCCAAAAGTTTCATACTAAAAAATAGACTTTTGAATTCAAAGTAAAGGAATATTGTAATTCGAGTGATGTTGGTTATCTCTATTTTAAAAGGTAAAGTAATGCAAAATGTAACCTATTCAAACTGGTCGCAGTAATAAGCGTTAATACTGTTCCTTTCATTATTCTGAGACGACCACCTTTCGACGATTCTATCTCATTAAGGGGTGACAGTCAGGCGGAAGGATGTGCACATTTCCGGAATTTACTTTATTGTTAAATGTCAACATTTCGTTTTCTCTTTCCTCTCACTCCTATTTTGCCGAATTAAACTCATCCTAACTCATGTGCATAAACGCGGAGGGTTTTAGAATTCGTTGGCAAACAATATTTGATTTCAATTCGGCGATATTACAATTTTGGTTTTAATGCGCGATAAAAGAATAACACTTAACGATGCTTAAATAGGTCAGTCCTTAAATGTTTTACTTGAAGGTAATGTCTTTATGTCTTACAGTAAAATATTGCCTTCGTATGCACATTAATCAATATCTCCACTCCACGAGCTAGAGAAAGTTTGAAATCTATACAAAACTTATCTATAAGTGTAACGCTTGGCCTCTTCTCAGTGTACCGCATCCTACTATCAGCTGAATAGTAATCAATCTTTCTTTTGCTTATAGGAAATGAAACAATTCAAATAAAGAAAATACCTTCGAAGAAAGTAATGCATTTCCTTTCACATATCAAGTCTTCTCTTATAAATGGAAATCATATGATTGTTATCTAAGATAATGTTCACGTCAATTTTCAAAACTTTAAATCTATTTAGCATATATTTAACTTTAATTAAATTTTCTTGAATACAAGATTAAGATATTTAGCTTAAATAATGGAAATATAATTCTTATTTTTATTTTTATTTTTTATTACATTACAATTGATTTATTGTAGTGTTCCTGTTTTTTTAAAAAATAACGTTTTAAGTTTTAAACTAAGAAATATTTCTGAAACTTATAATAGTCTGTAATACTACAAACGTACGTTTTCAAAAAACCTTTTGAAAATAATTTTAGATTTAGTAATTGACTTTTGTATTATTTTCAGTGATAACTCCATAAATAAAATCTTTTTTTTTTTTCTTCTTTTTTATGATTTAAGGGTTTTTATTATTTATTTATTTATTTATTTTTTGCAAAATAATTACATTTTTTGAATGAAATAGATAAAAATAGTTTCACATTTTTACTTTTCGTATGCGAAATATAGAGAAAGTATTGTAATCGTTACAAAAATTCAAACTCAGGAATCCGAATCTCCACGTTTCAGACATTCCCGCGTCCGAAAAATGCCCTTTTGATATTATATCTGTCTGTCGGTTTGTCAGTCAGTATGTCTGTCTGTGAACACGATAACTCAAAAACGCTTTGAGTTAGACAAGCGATGTTTGGTGCATGATATTATGTCAGAATTTGTAGATTTATATCAAATTTTGAACGAAACCCATTTATAGAAAGTCTGCCTAATAGGCTATTCATGTAAAAGTGAACACGATAACTACAAAACTCAGAGCTATAGCTAAAATTATAGCTAGCTATATAGCTAAAATTTGATACGCGTTTACCATCTAAAATAAAGATACTTATCAAATTTTGAACCAAATTTGTCGAATGATTAACTATCAGTCAGTCTTTACTTCGCAAACGCAAGAACTCATAAACGCAATGATTTAAATAAATGAAATTCGGAACGTTATCTTATGACTATAACTGTAGTTTGGTGTTTAATTTTGGTGTCAATCGGCCGACAAAAAGGCATCCCATTTTCATTAAAAACGCTGGATTCATTTCGAACAATACTTACGAAATATTAATATTTCGTAAGTGTTGTTCGCAAGTGCTATTCAAGGCACTCAATTCGGCAGGGGATAAGACCTTTATTGGGAAGTATGTGTGAAATTTGATCTACTTCCTCTGGTAATTTTATTTTAAAGCATCATATATATATTCTTTACATTCATATCGTAGCTCTGTCACAATTCAAAGGACAAATGAGTGCATGTAAAAGGTTAAAATGGTTATACATGTAAGCATTTTATCTTTTTCTCAAAATTTCTCTGTCAAAATTTAAAGAACAAACGAGTTTATAGAAAATGTTAAAAATGGTTATAAGTATAAGCATTTTTTTTTTCAAAAAATTTTCTCTCTTTCTCCAATTTTTTTTTCTTTGCTTCTGTTGACTTTGAACTTTTCAATATTCAACAATAGTCGGTTAACATGCTATCCAACCTTCCCTCGGACTGACTTTCCATTTTCTTTATGTCTTGGGGAATTCCCATCTTGCTCTTCACTGTTAACATCGAAAGTTTAGAAAAACAGTGCAAGTGCGAATGTAGAAACGAAATTTAAAATTCCACTACACCTTTATACCTTAAATTTGTCTAACATCTCTTCGACAATACTTATGTAAATAGGGTATCTTCGTTTTCCAAGAAAATTCATTACTGTTAGTTTCTGTTTTTCTCTCATTTGGATCCATTTTGGACCAAAATTTTCATTCTTTATCAGATTTTAGATACCATGTCCTACAAATACTCCTCCTTCAGCTTTATTTTAGATAAACCCGATAATAGTTCATAAAAGAATTTAACCCTTTGCACTCGGATGGTGACTCTCACTCACCGTTCAAGAAGGAGCATTATTTTCACTTTTTATTTATTTATTTATTTATTTAATTTTGATTGTTAAAAAATTCCTAAACAGTAGTAAGAAGATGCAAATTAATTAAACGGGAGAATTCAACTTAAAATAACTATATATATTTATTCTTTGGAGCAATAAACAAGTCTTTGTATTAGGTGAATAAGTATGCATCGAATTACTCTTCCGAATGCAAAGGGTTAAAACATTCTCCTTCCATTGGTAAAACCGAAAAATAATGGTTTAAAACTTTAATTTCAACTTTATAAGGTGATGGAAGTAAAGATTTCTTTATATATTGATCAAACATTCCCTTTGTATATTTTTAATTCTACTTTTCAGTGCCTTTCATTTTACTCATTCCTTCTTTATATAACGTTCTTTGCTGTCACATTCGTAAATATATTATATATAATTCTGTGTTATCACTCTTTGGGAATAATATAGTATCATCTCCAAATCACCGTAAACTGCTAGTTTGTGTTCTGAATACGAAACTTTATTACGCATCAATTCAAAATCTTAGAATTCGTTTAATTTACTAAGAATGACATTGATGGAAGTGCAGGAAAAATAAAGGAGGAATGATAAAGGAGGGGACGAAGGACAGCAGTTTACCAATAGGTTAATGATCAAGTATTAACTTGTTTTCTCAGATTATACTATTGTGTTTAATAGGTAGTTTACCAACATAAAGGAAAATTCTAAATGAATTAATACCTAATTTTTTTACAAATAGAATTTATATTGAACAACATGCCAAAAATCTATAAATATATTTGATAAGTTTATGCAAATAATATTACGTTGTTCTAAAGTATGTAAAATTCGTACTCAATACTGCGGGCTAAAATTTACATAATGGATTTTTTAAATTATTTTTTCATTAATAAGCTTTTTTAACACTAATTATTTTAGGACAATTTTTTTCAATCGCAGACTTGTGTAATAATCAGAGTCCATTGTATTTCGTGAGTGTTCTTTAAATTTTTCCTTCTATTCAGAAAGAAAAGTTTCCTCTGAGAAATAATTAAATTTCTCATTAACTTTTGAGGAAAACTAACAAGTACGCATGGAGATGTTCATCTAATCAAATAGAAGACAATTTCAATACAATTTTTCGAATTATTTCACAGAACTGAGTTTTACAGAGTTAATTCAAATAAAGCCGGATATAATCTTATGCCTGAAACTGCTTCAGAGTTGCTAATATATTTGTTTATTTTAATATACACATAAGTATTTTATCTCTAAAAGCTCTGTGTTCTTGAGAACCATTAAATATTTTATTTCCGTCTGAAGTTATTGATTCTTTTCTTTCACTTGATACTTTTCTTTGATATCTCAGTAGGCGTTCGCTTGGATTTGCTTAAATTGCAATTTTCTCACGAATTTGCGGAAAAAAAGTTATATAGCATTTTTATTTTTCATTTTATTCCTTCATGTTTTGTGTTTTCCGCTTTTATCAGCAATGCTTTCATGTATTAAACTATCCAACGGGGCATCGCCAGGAGTACAAGCGTCATAGGTTAGAAAATCTTTGATACAGAGGGATGGATTCGGAGAAACAAAGTCGAATTCAATAATAGTTTATAAATTTTATTAATTCTTTATCTGAAGTAGGAAAACTAGGCTGAGATAAAATAAGTGGAGTTAGATACATCTAAGTTGGCAGCATTAGAGTCAAATAATACGATAGAAAAAAATCGAAAAATGTAAAAATATGTAGATAAATTTCTACATAATTAAAGTATATATAAGTATGCTTAACATGACTATTTTTTTAATAGCAACTGAATAAGGGGAATATTTATTGTGTAAAACAGAGATTAAGCAGCATTTTTTGTCGAATCAAACAGTTAACAACTTTTAAAATGTTTATTTCATACTCACAGTGTAAAAAAAATTGTGTGAAGACATTAGTATAAGATTTTACCATTAAAAATATTCTGAAATTACTGCTGGTATTTATTTCAAATCTGTAAATTTAATAATAATTCCTCAGATTCTTCTATTCTAAAATTGTTACTGTTAAATAATAATATACATTAGTTTTAATAAGCTTTACAATTCTTTACACACAGTTCGATGTTTTGACAATTTGTAATGGACAGAGTAGAAACTATTCGTTGAGATTTTTTATATCAACCAGATATAATTATCAGATCTCTAATTTACATCTAATCCCACCCCTTATATCCAATACTGAATAAATGTAAAAACATATTCTTTTTGATTTAATATCGTTAATTTTTAACGTTATTCTTAAAAGATATTTTCCTATTAAAACTTTCAACTAAATTTCTGTTTAAATAAATCAACTCATTTAATTAATTTACAACTATAAGCCTCCTCATAAAAGAAATAATAAATCTTTAAAAAAATCAGCAATTCCATTGAAGGAATTTTTCCCTTAAGAATTTTTCCAAGGAAGAATTACTATAGCATGCATATTTAGCAAATTATTTAAGAAGTCGCGAATAATATGGAGAAAAATAATTAGCAATAGTGACCAAAATTATTTATGAAAAATAAAATAATACAAAGAAGCATTTAATATAAAGTTCCGTTAATATCTCCTCCGCCCACTAGCAACATATGTGTCCAAAATAAATTATAGTCTTGACAGTAAGATTTTTCTTGCTACGAACACATATATTAATAATACAGATGGTACATTTTAAACCAATTTAGCAGTTTATACAACTTGCATTCGGACTGTTGCTTGAAACTCTGATGATTGATGTACCTTGCAACAATTGAGTAATAAATCTTGTAATTATTTAAGTTGTCTAGTCAATCGATTCGCTCATACATTCTTATGAAATCCATGATGGACAATTCAAGTCCAATTAGAACAATCTGAGTAGGTAAAGCAGTTGGTCTCTTTAGGATGTAAAGGGATGTTTCTTGATCCACGTCCTTCAGATCAATATATGATTGATGTAAGTGGCGTGTAACTGGGAAAGACTGCGCACTTTGCGGGTGGTAGACAGGAGAATCTGCGGGCCAACACAACTAATGAAGGCATGATTGAACGCCCGAAGACTCCAATTATTTCAAAGGTTTTCTTTTCTTTTTGATTGATGCTTCCAAGTTATCATTTATCGTCGTCCAAGTTAGCATGTTGCTCAGAACATAGAGATTAATTGTTTGAATAATTAGAAACTTCCATTTCATCAAACAAAACATTTATAAAAAGGTCATGAACCATTTCGTTTTCTAATTTTTGTTAAAAAGTTGTTTTTATCAAAGAGTTTTAGATAATTTATATATTTCAGATACATTGTATAGCAGAAACAGTTCGAGTTGAACGGCAATCTACCAATAAAAAAAGTACTAAAAAAATAATAACCCCATTAAATTATTATTACATACATATATTACCGGCTCTTCTAGAAATCGCAGTGTTTTTTTTTTTTTTTTTTTTTTTTTCTTCTTCTTACTTTTCTGAATTTCAATTAAAGACTCGCATTTGCTCAAGGATTGTGATTATAAATGCAAATCACTCACTTAAAATTTAATAGATTTTCTTTCTTTTTTTGATAATTCCGTTTCATGACAGTTTCAAGTACGTGCCTTGTCTGCAATTTTAAATGACACTCATTTCCTTTAGGCCTTGATGAGTTCCTGGGCAGCTCAAAACAGATTAAACATTTAACACGTTTACTGAATTTACATTTAAAATAGTCCTCGTGTAGTTTCAAAAGCGACACCACTACACTAAACAATAACATAATTAAAAAAAACAAATACTACATAGCTTTATTAATTACTGATAATTAATGCATAAAGATGCTTTATTTTTGATTAAGCATTCAAATACATTATTATCAATATTAGCAATCAAGTCAAAATTTATCTCGTATTGTTTTATTTTAAACTAGCCGCCTTTGGCGACCAGCTGGTTCGCCAGTATTACCGCTAGCTACAATTTTCAATTAAATATTTTAAGTAACTGGTCTCTTAATAGATTCTCAAACAAAACATTTTTAATCTTCAAATTTTGATAGTCATACCAAACTTATACTGTTGTTTAGATCGTTTCGTTCAATTTACTATATATATTTTGCTAATTTGTTGTCATTTCCGGTGAAACTTCAACTTTAATTAAAAATGTAAATGACGAAATTGCAATTAATATTAAGATATTTTTTAATAAAACCAAGCGTTTTATTTTATTAAACATCTTTATTGTTATTTATTAATTATTATTATTATTGAATATGAGTATTGCAAACAGAATCACTCGGTATTTATGTGAACTACAAAATATTTTTCATAATTTATGTAATATCTCAAACAATAATTCAACAAAAATTTCTCAGATTCAGCATAAAATTCAGTTTTTAGTTTTGCTTTCAAAAGGATTGAAATGAAATCAATAATAATATTTTGTTCCGGCCTATAAATATATTCCAAAAATTATGAAGTTTAAATTTAATGCAGTAAGGTAACATATTCTGAGAAATATTCTGGACACACCAAATTTTAAATAAATGAATGAATGTTTCTATTTTCCACGATCAACTAAGACTTATTTATGAAGGTTTGAATGTTAAAAATTTAGAAAAACTCAGCATTTTCATAATCTTAGGCCAATTAATCTTGAGAAACCTGCGTGCTTATTGGCTTATTTTCTTTGAAACGATCGATGGAAAATCTAAAATTATCCTTTTTTCTTTGAATAGTCATATTCAAATTTTCATAAATCAGTCAGTTTAAGTGATTGATTTAGTTGATTGGAAATTAACAATGTTTCTTATCTGCGATACTTCCAATTTCTAGAAAATTCTCTTTCCACCGCAAGATGCTGTTTTTGGATGGAGGATCTTTTTGGTAAATTCTTCTGAAATTTCTCTGTGCTTGCACTATCGATTTCGTTTCTATGAACCACCATAAAATCTGTGCTTTCTCTTGTGGTGTATGCATTCTCCTTAATATCCGCCGAATAAAACATCACATACAAAAATTCTACATAGAACAAACACATCAAAAGTAAACATAACATTTCAATAGTTGCCATAAACAAGAGAGAGAAAAATGCAATTAATGAGCAGACGATATTTAGAAAAGTACAGATATTTAGACTGGAAAATGAAATTATCTGAAATTAACCACACGCGCAGACGATATTTACAAAAGTAAAAATATTCAAACCTGAAAAGGAAAATATATGAGTTATTCCATCATAAATGCCATAAGTTTGTTTGTATCTTCATTATCTTATGAGTCATTAAACATCAAAATGGGTCCGGGACTAAATACACACCCTATATAGAGAGTGTAAAAGATCATAAAATAATTTTTCTTGAATTTATTTTTTAGAAAAAATAATATTTCATATTTGTTTCCTTTCCTACAGACACGTGCCGAAAATTAGATTTTTGCAGATTTCATTTCGAAAAAGATTTAATTTATTTTTTGTTGGAGCTTTAATCAATGTGATGGCAACACTTTGAAAAAAGCTAATTTTCTCCCATGAATGCGAAACGTGCTTAATTTTAATTTTTATTTTTTACGAAAAAAATTATTGAAAAACATAGTTAAAATATTTATTTAAAAATTCATTAAAAATAGAAAATTAATTTTAAGATTAAAACATTAGTATCATTGAAAAGATAAAATTTTAATCTTTAACTTTATGTAAAAATCTTTTTTGTGCCGTAATATTTTCGGAAGTTATAGCAGAAACACTTCAACATTTCGCTTAGTTTTTAAATTAATAAAATTATAGTTAAAAATTCAAAAAAATAACCCCCAGGTGCACATTCCCGGCCTCCAAGGTATACACGTGTCAAATTTGGTAGCTGTAGGTTGAATGGTCTGGACTGTAGAGCGCCAATATACACACACACACATTGAGCTTTATTATAAGTATAGATAGATAACTCGTTTCTCTTTATTTGCATTGGATCTTCTAGATAATAACTAACTGCATTCAGAATGTATGTAAAACATTTAGAAATTTATCCAAATATTTTAATTGCAATATTTTTTTCAAAATTTATTTTAAAAATCTCTTTTACAGTATAATTTACTAAAACATCTTTTAATCATTAAAATTTATTTATTTATTGAGCCATATACATTATTTAAGATATCGCCAGGAACGTCTTGGAATCCGTTTTTGATCATTCATCCTATTTTGACAGTAATTTTTTAATTTGTTTTTGCAAAAATTAACTATTTTGACGTTTAATGAATATGTTGATAATTTTAATAAAGATTTAATTCGTAGTACGCAGATAATTGTTATTTCGCATTCTTTAATTTTTTCCCCTTTTTCACAGTTGTTTTGCTGTTTCATAATCTTCCAAAGCCAAATTAGTCTTTATAAGAAACAAAATACCTAAAAATACTAAATAATCAAATAATCAATTTGATAAAAGATCAGGATGATAAGACAAATATAGAACGGTTTAATATATTTCAAAGTTATGGTTTCTTACAAATATAACTGAAACCTCTAAGATAGACGCAAAATTAAAACACCTAAACATTCAATCTTACTTAATACACTATATTAACATAACGCGATTAAATAATTAAAAGCCTTTCTTTAGGTAAATATTTTTTAAGTATAATAGCTATGTTTCGCATTTTTCATTATCAAATTGTATCATTAATGTGTTGCAAACAGCGTATTTTCCTTTCAAAAAATTATGCTTGGCTAATTAAGGATATAGATATTAAGGCAAATATCGTACACGGAACCATTAGGCTTAATAAATTTTACTGCCAAGCTACATTAATTTTTTTGTACATATTTACTTTCTATAGAATTTGTTCTCCTGTTTGTCAATTATTAAGGAATGTCGTAAGCACAGAATCTGTTTCGTATTGAATATACTTGCACTTTTTACTTGAACACGCAGCTTCTAAATAATAGAGTTGTATTACAAAAGATGATTTTAATGCTGGAAACGATTTCACTTATTCAGCAGAAATTTAGAAATCTATTCAGAAAAGCTGCAACAACAGTAATTGCTATATTATATATATATATATATATATATATATGTAAGCATTATTTTATGTGAAGCAGAATGCAGTTTGAAGACATTGAAGAGACTTGCTATTTCGTGACGTCGTTTTATTTCATTTTTAAGAAGCAGGCATATGTACAAGCGATGAGCACACAGAACGACACAGAAAAGGAATGAGGAAAAGGCTCTTGGACATTTTATCCCTGGTCTTATATAACCTATGATTTTGATAGGGAAAACATTTCTTCATAGTGCTAATATATTACGAGATTTCGATAGGGATTTTCGTTACACGCGTGGAGAAGGCAGGGGAAACACAGGGAGATTTTAAAACAGAATTTGCCTCATCAGCGGTATTTTGCCTCTTCACGCGGAGTGTGGGAAAGTTAGACTTTTAGCTGATTCTGCAATTTAACAAAGCTTCTCTTGAATTAATTAAGTAAAGACAGGGGAATTGGATCACGAAATAAGAGAATATTTTAGAATAAAGTTACTATGGGCTGAACTAAGATAAAATCTTGAAAATTAATTAAATTGAAATTCATTACATATTATATATATATTGTTTTTAAATTTATTATATAAAGTTAAATGGAATAGAATTATGCAAGAACGAAATTGATAATCGCAGATTTTCATTGAAGAATAGTGTAATCTATGAAAAGTAATTTTTGGTTATTAGCTCTCTTTATCAGCGAACATAGACGTAATAAATAAAATATATGACACATAAATATAAAAAATAAATCTTATGAAAGATGTAGAAAATAAATAAGCATGAATACGAATCCAAACATTACAAAAAAAATATCGTCAAGATAACCGCTAATTTGATACATAAAACATACTTCACACTTTTTGGTTGATTTTATATGTATATATTATCTTTTTCTTTATTATTATTATTATTATCATTATTATTATTGTTCTCCATTTAAACAACCGTAATCTTTAAATCCGTAAGATGGAATATCCAGTTACTATGAATTTTTAGCAAAAATGCGATCTTTAATTAAAAAAGTTTCTTACCGGAAATCAAACTAAAATTGAAACAAAGTAAAAATAATATTCCTAAATGCGAAGAAAAAATAAAATAAATAAACCGAATCTATAAAAAATGTTATTCTACTTGATTTCTTCTCAGTACGATGCCATTTGTTTTTCTTCAATCCTTGCACACTTCCGCTAGAAGTCTTTTCCGACGTCCCACAGATTAGATAAATCCTCCCCGACAAAGTGACCTGAAGAGCAACTTAATACGACCTTTTTATTATCAGTCTTTTCTTCTTCTTTCTTTCTCCACCTTGAATCTTCGGAACCGGTCCCTGCTTCTTAAATACGATAATCCTCTGTGTGAAAGAAATATGAAAGATACTATTAAAAGGAAAAGCTGGCCGCTTTTTCCCACATAAATCACTCGATTAACACTCGCTTTGGTTGTAGAAGCCTGTCCTCAGTCCCTTTGACAAGACACCATTAATTCAGAGTAAAGAGGAATTGCCCGTTTCGCAGCCATCGAAAGTCCATTAAGAAACACTTTCCTCCCATTTTACTGCTCTTTAATAATGATGCCACGCGAGGAATATATTTATTTATTTTTCCAATAAACTTCCGCGTTTTTTTTTTTTTACCATCCCGGCATCTCACTCCATCTTGCTTTTTACCTTTTGCTGCCTCGCTTTTGTGTGGAAGTCTTTTGTTTGAATTTGCCCGATGGCTGCCGTAGAAGAGACCAGGTTGAAAAAGGATTATGTTTGAAATTCCTCTGTTCTGCATCAGCGGTTTGTGGTTCTGTAAAACCACTGCTGGTTAATTTATGACATCAGCTATTTGTATTCATAAGAAAAGAGAGAGAGAGAGAAAGAATCGTAAAAAGAAACTAAGAATTAGATTCAAAGGCGGAGAAAAAAACTTTTTTTTTTTTTTTAATGAAACAAGAATTCGTAGTGTGTGGTATGTCTTTCTTTTCATATTTGTATTATATCATTATTTTTTATATTTGTATTATATCAGATAAATAATAAAAATGAAATGGTATTTATTATAACTACTTACTATTCCACGAATTGAAAATATTTTATCGAAAAGTTAATTTTTACAATCAAAGCTGCGATTGCAAAGTTAATCCTGCATTTTAACACAAGCCATAAAATGGTAAATTTAAAAAAAAATGGATTTTCTTGCATAAATAAACAATACATTGATGCATACATGCAATACATAGATTGATTGACGGAAAACGTGATAGACAAATTTAATAACTCTGTGAACGATATGAAGTATAAAATTTTGAGGTGGTTTTTAATATATCTGTGCCATGATACTTTTAATTCCCTGTGTGTCTATAAAATAAATTGTTTTCTATATGTTTCGCATTTTAAAGATTGATTTATGCTAAATTACATCTTACTATTTTGGGAGTATACTATTTCAGAAAAATGAAAATTTGCTTAGATAAGTCATTAAATGTTTTTGTGGTTATTTTAGGTAAATTTAGTTAATCCGAGTTAATTTTATTAACAAATTGAAAAAAAAATATTAAAACCGTCTATTATAAAATATCGCAATGAAATTCTAGTGCTATGAAGGTACAAAATAATATCCATATATTAAGTTCTACTCATATACTAAATCTTTTCTCATATTGTTCTTTGCCTGAATATGAATAATTTCGTATGAATTAATTTTAAAGTTTAAATTGCAATCTGTGTTTCGATCAAATTTATTTGAATTAGGAAGGCTACAAAACTGGAATTCCATGAATACTTCACGAAAACACTTTTTATTCATTTCTTAAAATTTAATATGATTTTTGAAAAAAAAATATCCTTGTTAAAAGATCTAATGGAAGAATATATTTTTTACTCTCAATATCATTAGAAGCCACAGTTGATTAAATAATTGCGTTTAATATAAAATTTGCATAAAAAGAAATTCGCAAAAACTTATATTGAATTAACCAATACAAAATAATTCGCAAGAAATGGCAAATAATATTGGGATAATATTTTACTGTGAAATGATCAGCCTTATTTGTTGAGCTATTTGTAGGGTAAGAATTGCAAATGAAGTGTTTCAGAGGGTACACAAAATAACTGAATAAACGCTTTTTGAAAAATCAAATTATTAATAAATTGAATTCTGGGTCTTTTGTGTAATAATGAATCTTAAATAAATTGAAATAATTTTTATTTTATCACAATAATATATATATTTGTTTTATTATTGTTATATTTTTTTCTCTTTAACTTTCAATTATCTGACTGCTTTAATTTGCTATTTACAGAAACATTTTATTTCATAAGAATTTAGAAGTAAAAATGTATTTATAAAATTCTTTTTTTAAAAAAAACTGACCAACAAACATTTGATAATTTCAATATTAGAATTCAAGTTTTTAATCCATATTTCAGCATTCCAAATCAAATTAAATATTTCAAATTACTCTATAATACGCTTAACACGTCTTTAAGATTTATTAAGAAAATGAATGCTTTGATTTTTTTTTTTTTTTTTGTAAAAATCATTAAATATTAAATATGGCTTGCCAGTCTCATAAATTTCCTGTTAGAACTATTAACATGAAGTGAGAATTGAACATAATCAATTTGATGTTTGAATCATGATTTTGATAGAAAACAAAATATAGGGGAAATGCAGGAGAGGTATTCATTGCATCGGAATTTTCGACGAAGATTCGATTATGAAAATAATTTATCATCTGACATACGAGTGATTGCTGTTGCATGTAATTATCCACTTAGTAATTAATGAAATAAATAGTAGGTTTTCAAATATCTTTAAATCGACGATAAATATACATTAAAAACTTGTACTAACTATTTCTGTTGTGAGTAATGATTGGAACTTGTGAAGAACCAGTAAAACAATGCAGTTAAAGATATTTTTATTTTACTCATACTATAGACTGTATTTCCTGTAGGTGGTTGAAGGTCACATTTTCTACCGCATTACTGGTACCAGACAACCAATAGCGAAGTAGAAAATGTGACATTGAACCGCCTACAGAAAATACACAGACTATAATTGATAGAGCATGTGGAGAGATTATCTTTTACTTGTCTAACATAACAACTGAGTGCTATTAAAAGTCATTTGATTTCACTATTCGGTAAACATTTATTCCTTTATTCGTAAGGCCCTTTTATTTGTTGTCCGTCATTTTAATATTTTATAAATTCATTGAAAAACGCGCAAAGATAATAAAAAGTATTCAAATAAAAGTAAAAATTTTATTTGTAATAAAGTGTTTGGGTAGGACTAATACGGCCTCTCTTATTTCAAACTAAAATTGGTAAATTGTGATTGGATAATTGGTAAATTTGCTGTTGTAAGGATGAAAAAAGAGTAATTATTAATGCTATTTGCTTCATCAAATTTTAAAAAAATTAACTTCTGATTTCTTATTCCAAATTTATAACTTCTTCTCAAAATAACTTCTTTTCATTTATAACTTTTTC
>JAPMOR010001323.1:588471-600788 GCA_026543865.1 Argiope aurantia
ATACACAATCTTTGATTTGTATTTGGATCAAATTTGTAGATTTTTATCAAATTTTGAAAGAAATTTATTCATAGGAAGTCCATTTGCCTGGCTGTTCAAATACGATTGAACAGCTAGGTAAAAAAAAAAAAAAAAAAAAAATAGTACACAGGTTTTGAATCTAAAATATAGTTTCTGAACAAATTTCAAACTAAATCCACTAAAAGTATGGTCGTCTGTCTATCTTTTCCTTCATATGCATGTAAACGCAATGATTCATAAACACGGCGACTTAAAGCAGTGAAATTCGGTAAGTGATTTTGTGACTACAGCTATAGTTCAGTGTCAAACGCTGATTTCAGTTGGCTGGGAAAAAGGACATCCAAAAAACATATTCGCACGATCAATCAGTAAAAAGTCTATATTCATGCCAAAGATCTCTATTTCGCAACTAACGTTTGCCTATGCCATACAAGGCATTCGCGGCCATAAAGTCCACAATTTTATGAGGGGAAAGAGGATAAGTACTTTATTGGAGTGTATGCTTGGAAGTTTTGGGAGACTCCTGGCAGTTTCTTTGTTAATTATTTTGAAGAAGGCGAGAAATATTAATTATGTAATTTTTTGTGCAAATCTTCTTATGAGAGTAATACAATTGCAGACTGTATATACATTAAATTATTTAAAGTTATTGACCATAAATATGCTAAATTGTAAGAGGAATATTAAAATATTTATGGCTAATGTTTTAAATTTGAAATTTTACGTTAATTAAATATTTATATTTTGCTGTTTGTTTTGTTTCTACTAAACTAGTCATATTGCTACTTTTTATAAAGAAGAATTTTTTCAAACTCTCATGCAAATAAAGCAAAACTCCTTCAAATGTATATTTAATTCACTTCCACGGTATAACCTTTCCGATAGATAAAAAAAAATTCAGATACGTCTAAATGCTAAAAATAATTAAAAAATGAAATTAATTTTTTTAAAATATGAAAAAAAAAATTTTTAAGAAAAACTTTTTATCCACCAATTCACAATTGCCTATGAAAATCCATTATATCTTTTAATGAATTTATCCTTTAAATAGCTGGGATGAAAATTGATTTAAAATAAAGGAAATATTACTTTACAGATGTTTGAAAATAATCAAATTACTTATTAAACGATGCAACATGTCTACATTTTATTCGATGCTAACTGTTTTGTTATGATTTGCACATTTTGAATAAGTTTGCTGCTTGTTAAGCAGCTGTCTTTAACTTATACAAAATGTTACATTGGCGTGGTCATAAAAAATTGACTTGTAAAAACTTGCTTTTTTTAACGTTTATAATATTTATATTGTTATTTTTAAAGAGGGGGGGGATATCACTTTATTTACAAATGCAAGCAGAAATTGTAACCTTTAGTTGGGAAAAGAAAATGCCCAATTTTCTTATGTCCATAAATATATATAGGGATTACTCTCAATGGTTTGTAAAAAATTAATATATATTGAAAAAAATATTAAAATTTAAATTAAAGATAAGTATTAAGTGATTTTTCACATTTTTAAAAAAGTGACGTAATTTAACATTTTTTATTATAATAAGAATTTTTTTTTTAGCTCAAACTACTGATTGCACCCCCAATTAATTACTTTTTTTATTTTTGATTATGATTATCTTTTCAGAAGTTTGAAGTAGTGTTAAATTAAAATGAATTAAACTTTCCACGCTTAGATCAACGCGAATTTTTAAAAAAACTTTCCTTCTATTGCCATGTTTTGCTCTTAGCGAAAAAACCCTCCTCACTTATGGGATGTTCCTTCCGTTCTATTTCAATTAAACAAATGCAAACAATTTTTGCTGAAAATTCATTTTAAAGGATTTTTATTAATTCTTTTATAAATATTATTCCATTATCAAGCTTATTTTGGGAATATGAACAAAAGTTATACATTTTCCGTTACAAAAGAAATATATTTTAATTCTTATTCCTAATTCTAATGGTTAAAGTCCTTTCATCCCAAAATTCAAACAATTTATTGAATATTTTATATGAAAAAGTAAAAACTTCGTTTTGGCCCATACCCAAAGAAATATATATTAAAGATAAACTGTATATGCATGAAAATTATGCATTAAACAAAAAAGCAAGCATTGTTCATTTCAAAATACAGTTTCTTATAATTATTTCTGTGGTAAAAATAAATAACCATTGAGAGAAGCATTAAAAAGTGTCGAAGTTACAAGAACAAAACGTATTATTTGGAAAAATAAATATTATGATACAATTTTACAGTAAATTTTTATATATATCTTTTTCTTTATTTTTTTACATTTTTTCTAAATTTCAAATATAATTGCGAAGTTCAATGTTATTATTTTAGGGATGCTATTTCGAAAATATCTCCTATATAGCATTCGTATCTTTTCATCATAAAATATATTACTTCTTATTCAGTTTTTAGTGACAAAATAATTGCCATAACAAAAATAAACTAATTTTACTTGGTGAATTATCAGTTAGCTACTAATTAAATTGAATTTTCTTTTTCTTATAAGTGACGCCATTAAATAGTGAATTCAGTAAAATATAACTGAAGATTAAAATGCAGAAATTAATTTTTTTTAATTCTGCACATCTAATAAAATTATGTTTTCAGAAACTGCTTTTATTTAAATTTTTATTTGTATAATATTTATTTTTAAAAGCTTCAATATCTTTAAAAAACATTAACCTAAAGCAAAATATAATTTAAAAGATTACTTCAAGTTTTCATATTTCTTCCAGAATTGAATTTACTCTGCTTCAAAAACATGCGATGTCATTTAAAAATTTCAATTTGTGTGTTTTTTTAATTAATTTATTTTTTATATAAAAATTTCATCTTCTTAAATAATTGATTATAACATCATATATCACGTTAATGATTTCAGTGATAATTTTAAATTGAAAATATTAGAAGTATAAATTGACTTACTTAGTTTATTTGAAATGCCTCTAGAATTTATTTGTAATGGTAATACTGCTCGCAGTTCTTTCATAATATTACAAAATATCTGAAATCTCTAATATGTTTTTAACAAAAAATAAGTCAATTCATCTGAAGATTTTTCTTGAAAGCTAAGCGGATTTGAAGAAATTTCATCAAACAATTCCAAATCCTTTCTTAAATACCAATGTGTAAATAATATTATACAAACGCCATGAGCAAAAGAATAATTGTTGAAATTCAAAGCATAAAGAATTCTACGGGGGAAAGAAATTACACATTTTTATTTTTGTTCTTAACACTTAGAAACTCATCACCACGCAAAAGGGGACGAAAAACTCGAAAGATAAAGAAAAGATTTTAAATGCATAAGAAACACTTTGTCAATGGACAGAATGTAGTATGTACACTCAGAAAACAACTGCATTTTGATTGATGACTTCCCAGCAGAAGATAGTGACCGTCCACAGCTCAAAGGATGAGCAAAACTTTTTTTTTCTCTTCAGGGAAAAGGAACTTTCTCAGCAGCATTCAATTGTGTCATCTAATTTCTCGTTTTAGTTTAATTGTTATGAGAAGAATTCCATCCGTTCTTTCTGCTACGTTAAACAATCCATTTAGGTAGACGGAAAATAATGTTTTCTCATAAATGCGGGAAAAGAGACAATACTTTTTAACAGAAGATTTCGTGGTTTTGTTCGAAAGTGGATTAAGACAATCGCTTCATTTTCTTTTTCCTGCACTTTTTATTTTTACTTGAAGATGATTCTATCTTTTTTAATGAAGGAATTGAATCTGTGTTATATCATCGAAAATAGTTCTTAATATTCGTGTTTGTAAAGCGATGAATAAGGCAATATTTTGTACCGACAGTTGCAGTTTTTCACTACAAATAAAACTTGTTAATAATGATAAATTTAACGGGACAAAAATATTCACTTGTACTTAAATCAATGTATTGAACAAGCTGCAACAAATCGAAACATACACAGCATGAGCAAACCATATGTTCACATGCAGACGCTCGTTGTTAACTGTGAAAAAGGATAGAAAATCACTAAGTAGACCATTGATGTAAGCAATCTCATTTCAAAGTTTGATTAAGGTAATATGACTACGTTCGGGATAAAATTTTTTAAGCTTTCGACAATTATATTTTTGAATATTTGTATAAAAAAGATTGAAAAGACATCTATTAAACCAAAATATGCCAGTTAAATGACAAAAGTTTTTAAAAATTGGATAAAATGGCCTTTTTTTGGGGGGGGGGATAAAAGGCAAAAGTCTTCTAGTTTAGCAAACAGCAAAAGTCTTCTAGTTTAGAGGTCAAATGATTTGTTTAAATTTTTTACAGGCAGCTTAAGAAATATATTATCCAGTTCCTGAACTAAAACAATAAGCAGTATTTCTATCCACTTTTTAAATTTTAGGTTCAACCGAGAAATAACACGAAATTTTCAATTTTTTTCACATTGTAAGGTACTAAAAAAAACTATAAAATATTTAAAAGTGAACAGATTACTTATTCTCTAATTCAGGAAAGGCAGAACATATTGATAAATTATTATATAAATTTGGACAAAAAATATGCATTAGATTTTAATTTATGAGGTTTTTCCTAAGAAAATTCTATCAAGGATTAGAATTTGAGAAAATAGCATCTAAAGATGTAAAATAGCATTAAAACATAAATATAGTGTTACTTCCAAAAAATAGACTTTCATAAAGAAACCTGTTTAAACATTAAGAACATTAAATTTTTTTTAAAAAAAATCATACTCTAGCAAAAATCTATTTTACAACGTAATCGTCTACCTTGAATAAGAAATAAATAAGAAAAATGAAGTTTTAAAAAATCTTCTCTAGAAACCAGTTTTTATATTTTTTTTTCCTTCTCCAAACTCATGATTTATTAAAATAACTTAATTAGTCATTTTAAAAATATATATAAAGACTTTTACGAAATATTATTTCCTACAATTACATGTGAGATTTACAGTTCTATGAAAAACTTCAATTTTCCACTGTGGACCTCCGAAATATCCGGATTTGCTTAAAATGCACATTAATATGCTTCAAAGACTCGTCAGATTTAATTTGAATATCACTTGTCCAATAAATATGTACTATTTTCTCAATTCTTTTATTAATTCTTTTTATTAATACTTTTCATCAGCAGTTTTCAATAAATGTATATTTTACTCTTATATAACAATTGCATCATTTTTTGGAATTTATGAAGTAAAATGGGAAATCAGATTTAGGTGGAGCTTTCTGCTGCTTTTTAATGTTTATAAGTCCTGGTAACCTTCCAAGATATTGATGATCATTTGCATTTCATATATTTCTGAAAGATAAAGTTCATTTAAGGGTTTGTTTATTTAATTTTTAGCTTTATTTCCTGCGATCTGGAAGTATACTTTGAATAAGATTTCTCGGTCTTTTTGCTGACTGAAAGCTGGAGTTCTGATAAACATTTAATGCTCAGAAAAGGCAATTTAATATATATTTTTTGAGATATTTGTTTATAGAGCCTTTTGGATAAATTAATGCTACTTGAGTACTTTAATGATTAATATTTTATAAGGTGAATTATTAACATGAATATTCATAGTTTAAAAATTATACTAAGCCCCTTCAGGTATTTCAACATTTTACTACGGAGTTTCCAATCGAAAATATTGTCTCCTCTATTCATTAAATATCGCAGTTACCTTTTGAATATTTCATTATTCAGAAATTATTTTTAAAAGGATTCAGGGTACTTATATTAGTAATATTTTTCTATGTCTCTATTATATTGTTATTACTTTCATCACAACATTTTGCGTTTACACTTCTACCAAAAATTTTTAAGGCATATTACTGTTATTTCCTCTGTTACTAGTAAAGGAATAATGACATTATATTATATATATATATATATATATATATATATATTATATGCATGTTTTAAATTGTGTAAAAAACATTATTTTGTTTCAGAAAATAAATGTCTTGCTGATAAAATTAGGAAATATAAATTTTTGACATTCTTCCTTTCTATTTGTCATAAATACTAAAATATTCTTGGCACGTATTTATTTTAAACAAAATAGTAGCTGACAAAGTTATGAAACTTGGAATATTAGAGACCATCTCGAGTACCTAATTGACCATTTCGAGGAAAATCGACCAAATAGTAAACCAGTAAATAGTGGTTTCTCGAAATGACCGATGATTGGCTTAAAATAATGAAATTAAAGCTTCATAACTTTGTCCGTTTTAGAAACAGAAGAGAGAAACTTTTCTATATATGCATATACGTATATCGATAGATATACTTCCACTGATAGATAATCTATCATTGGAGATAATTCTATGACAGAATCATTTTAAATCATTACGATATAAAGATTTAAAATAGAAGATCCGTCATATTTTAACTAATTTTTAAATAATTTCATTCAAATTAAATCATCAAACTTAAAAAAAATATTTGCATTAAGTATTTTATCCTTAATATATCTTTAGCTTTCATATCCTTTTATGCAATTGTAAGGGAAGAAAATGTAATATCTACTTTCACTTTTTTTTTTTTTTTCCGTTTCTAAAAGGAGGGGGAAGGGATCGAAGGAAGTCGGAATAGTGGAAGAGGCCCTGATCTTAACAATAGTAATTTTCCGACTGAATTGACAACAAATTCACATTGATTTTTTTTTTTTTTTTGAGATTTTACGTAAAACACCTGCGGCTAAGTGGCAAATGATTTAGTAACCTCATCTGACCCAAAAAATGATGGCGGTAATTAAAAGCATTACCTTATATCTAATAGCTGGCTGTCAATAGATATTAAAGCTTATTGATTCACCTGCTTTTAACTTATATCTGCCCGGCAAAGAGACAAAGCGTCGACTTACGAGAGCTCATCCAAACTGTCAGAACCGTTTATTGCAGCATATCCAATGAAGCTTCAAAATGAACCGATTCTCGGAATAGAGGGAAAGGGGGGTAAATAAAGGAGTGCAGAAAAGGCAATTTGAGAGCCAAAGAAAGATGAGCTCTTCAAAAGTAACCGGAAACTTTCCTTATCCACTCAGTGGGAAAAAATAGACACCAAACAAATTCTCGAACATTTAATCCAAGTTAAAAAAATGGTTTGTGTACATAGTATGGTTGAAAGTGCTTATGATATTACTGTATTACAATAAACCATAAAAAATTTTCGTTATCTAATATATGAGAAAAAGTAATTCTAAAACAAATTTTTCAACATTTTAAGCTTTATAGAATAATAATCAACGAAATTAGTAAATAAAATAAAATAGAATCAGCTATGTACGAGGGCTAATCTAAGTAAAAATAAATCAAAGCCATTTGTGATGACAGATAAAACTACATAAAATATTCTGGAAACATAATAAACGATAAGAAGTTGTCTTATATTAGTTTATAAAACAGACTTTCTTTAATTTTAAGCCAAATGAAGTAATAATGATTCATTTTTGTATAGACATAGATTGTTTAATTATCAAACAATTTGCATTTTGCTATACGAGAGCTTCTTTACTTAGTTTTTGAAAAACTAGAAATATTGCAAACTTCTCATTTTTAAATCAAATAAAGTAATTTTTATTAATAAATAAATTTTATAGAATATAAAATAATTTTTATTTTTTGCACAGAATGTTTATAACAGCTCATACAGAATTCAGTTTGCAGTGTAAAATTTTCTTTTTATGTCTATGAGGAAATGTAAATCAAAACAAGTTGTCAAATATCCAATCCAATTTTTTTAAAGAAAGTCAGCTTTTAAAAAATCATGATAGAAAGATATTTTATTTGGAGCACCTAAAATTTTATTATATCACCCGTATTTTTTTTATCGTACTATGATAGAGAAAGGAAAGAAAATGTATTAGAAATTTGTTTCAGTTATTTTTTTTAATAACGTAAATAATCTCTAAGAAAATGCTCTTAAAAATATTGAAAAAAATAGATATCAAAATTATGTTATCTGTCAAACTTAAAGAAACTGGTTTCACAAACTGGATCACCAATTTCTTGAAACACAATTCTAACAAAATTTTTTATTTATTCTCAGATTTATACCAGCAAATAATGTTTGAACACAAGTATGGCATTTTATGTATTGTATTATTCTTTCTTTCTATATTTTCTCACAAATGATACAGAATCATACTGCCTTAGTTTTTGGACTAACATTTGATACCTTCTGTCTGTTTATTCTGATTTCTTGTCTTTGTTCGCTGTATTTCTAGCGTATGAGGGCTACTAATTATTAAATTGTTTTCTGGGCTATTGGACCACTGGATTGCCTATATAAATGAATACAATTCTATGATCCAATTAAAGCAACTTTTTGACTGCATGCACACACATACAAAAAAAAAATACCTACCCTTGTCTTTAAACTATTTTAATAAAATTATTATAATAAATCGCAAATAAACAAGACTCTTTTCGCAAGATATAATAATATATTTTGCTACTTCAAAACAAAGTCGAACTATTATCTTTTTGCTAAAACACTTATCTCAAAGTGTAAACACTTAATCACTAACTGTAGTGATGCAGCGTTTTCTCACGCTTTCTCCAAAATTCTTATTCCACAAACCATATTTACATCATTGCAATATGTTGCCTTTTAACAACCCAAATAAATTAGGAAACTTGTGATTTCGGTACATGTGCAATCTTTTTACGACGATCCAAATAACGTGACCCTCATTTATAGAAGTTTTAAAAGTACAAGGAGCATTTAACTAATATCATGAATTTTTAAAAAATATATCTAGAAAAAAAAGTGGGTAGTAAGAAATTTCTCGAACATTTAGTTCGAGTAAAAAGAAAAAATTTATATTGCTTACAAATATAGAATGATTATCTCTTAGTTTTATTGATAATCAATTCTTCATATAAAATGATTCATATAATTTATTAGATAATACAAATAAGTGATGAAAATTTCTGCTCCAAGCAGTTCAAATGCTTCAAAGTAATTACGCTATTCAACATTTTTCTAAAAGAATGTTAAATGACTTTTGTTGCTCACATATATACAAATAATATGAAAATGATTTGAAATGTTGTCAGGAAGTATTATTTACTATTATTCCATTTCGTCTTACTTTTATAATACTTTTCAAGTCGAAAAAATTTTCCAAATATTTTTATGATGCTTAATATAACATAAATAATAAAGCTAATTTTTTTTATGATGGCCTTTTATTTTTACTGCCATCATGTTTTTAACTACATGATGTCTGCAATTTCATAAATATTCGTCATAAACACATTTAATTTCCATTCTGCACTTATTTCCTCCTCTTCCGTATACTTTGGCAGATTATAATCAGAAAAAAATCTGCTTTAAACAAAGACTTTTTGTTAGCTTTATTTCTGATATAAAATGAATAGAGTCCCCACCAAATCATTATTGTTGTCAGCCAATACATGCATTTGCACATTTCATAAGATGTGAATTTTCAGAAATGACATATACTTCCCTGCAAAAGATACATTTATATTTTCACTTGCTAAGTAACGTGTGCATGAAGCTTCATATTTACTAGATATCAAATTGATGAAATATGATTTCAAGGAAACCTACATTAATACGAAATTCATTTATAAAGAAAATTCATTTATAAAGGATGTTTTGACAAAGGCAAAAACATCCTTTATATAAAATGTTCACATCAAAAAGAAGGCCAGAGCTGCAATCAACTCGAACATTTAAAACTTCCGCACAACTTCAAACGTATCCAAAAATAATGATATTCTGTGAATTATGTTGAAGTTATGGACATGTTCATATCTTTTTTTATATATATTCTTAAGAAAACTCAGTTCAATACCACATTTTCGGACAGTAACGCTTCAATAACTACCAATATCTTTCCCCTGAACAGAATTTAAAATAACGAACGCGCCCACAAACCTCCCCGTCTTTGTTGAAAATTTTTCAATAAGTCCCGTGTCATTTTTCAGAGTTTCTAATGAACAAGACAACTTTAATCGTTTGAACAATTTTAAGAAATCCATTCACACCACCTTACACGATCTCCCCTCTTTTACACATTTTTGGCCACCCCCCCCCCTTCTTCTGCCAACACACTGCCGGATTGTTAACGTGAAGTCTTTAAAACGGTTCAGTGGCTTTTCCGAGGCTTTCCAGAGAAGTGAACGGCTGGAGAAAAACAATTGGTCCGAACGTATGTTAATCCCATTAATTCGGCGGCTGGGGCGAGGGGCTTGCACAAAAGGGGGCTCCCCTACTAGAAAAATAGGAAGGAGCAGAGGGAGTGAAGTCTTCTCGGATAATAGATGATGGATGAGGACGAAGAGGAACAGGACCATGATCAATAGCGTCAGGAATTGTTCCCATCGAAGCTCATGCACATGTATGCACGCAGCTTTTTCGCGAAAAATCGTCTCGCCGTTTTCACGCTTTCCCGGGTTAGATGGGCCGACTTTTTTTTTTATTATTATTATTTCTCCTTCACAGAAACCCCTTAGATTGTTTCGGGTAAAGCGTTCACAGCATTTTGCCCATGAAAGAAAAAGTCTCCCGATATGTGGCTCACAGGAATTGAAAATTTGTTTCGTTGCGGTTTGATTTTGATCGGGACAGCGCCGCCTTGTTTGACACTCCTCTGAGAACTATCCCATTTTTTCTTTCTTTTTTTTCTCCGCGTTTGTCTAGCATTAAAAATTCTGTTATACATTGCAGCTACCAGTTTGGGAAATGATTTATTTTGGGATGAGAAAGGGGGTTACTAATCGAACATATTTAAGGGGGGCTTCCAAGCACATGTAATACATGATGGAAGAGTTTTGGAGGCAACCCGCAAAATGGTGCATATCGACTAAGAACAACGATTTACAGGACGATGACTATCAATGAGTGATGAGATTGATAAGAATAAAAAGGTTACCAGTGACCTAGTTTAAATCAATGATAAAAATTGAATTGAAAAAGGTATGTAAAAAAATCTCAGTTGAAGTTTTATTCAAAAATTATTCTAGCAGACTATCTTTACAGTTTCTAATATGCAGCGAAACTCCATAAAATGGATGCAAAAAATTTCAGAGAGAAAGACTCAATTATTGCTGAGAATATCAAGAAAATATTCTCTTTTACGAAGCTCTTTGCATCTTTATTAAATAATGTTTGGGAAACCATACTTTATTGAGAAACAGTCGTTGCATTAAAAATCCTTTGGATTTCAGAATGATTCTGCAAATTTTTCTCTTCATTTCTATCAGTAATCGGATTTCAAAAATGTTTCTTTTGTTTTTGATCTTTAATTGGAATTGCTTATTATTATTATTACATTCGATTGCTATGGTTTTTCTTGATATTTTTTCGTGTTTCCTCATTCAGATTTATGATAAAACATATTTATTGTTGCAATTATTGTGCGTTTACTATACTTCTTCATAAATCATCACCTCTGATTTACATCTCTGTTACAAGGATTTTCGTTTGACATCTTTTAGAACATTTCCATTTCTTTTTTATAGATCGAAATAATTTTAAAGCGATTTTAAACACACTGTTAACTATATTCTTGATTATCTCTTTCTGATGCTTGTGACTCTCATGTGACTTTGAATATTATTTTGGAAAATAAAACGTTAATCCTCTCTTATTGGATAAAACGAATCTGATCTAGTAATTATTAATTTGTTTTGATACTTAATTACTTTCGCGTTTTTCCCTTGAATGTTCGAAATTTTCTTTTATAACAACATTTTTATTCTTATTAGCGTTGAACTAAAAGAATAATTATAATTATTGAAAATATTTCCAAATATTACAAGCCAAATTTATATCACAGGCCAAATTATGCAAAATATTTCAGAAGATGGCTCTTGAGTTTTTCTTTGAAATATATCAAATACTTCAGAGCTTTTATATATTCTGAAATACACTTTATCAATTTTTAGCTTTATTAATCGTGAAATCTAAGTCAAAACACATAGTTAATACATACTGATTATAACTGAATATAATAAAAATACAGAAAAAAAATCAGAAAAAATAGAAGAAAAAATTACACATGGTAGCTAAAGACTGAATAGAAACTTACTAATTGCACATTATACGAGTTATTTTAAAAATTGTCTTTTAATTACGACTGTGAAATGCGACCTTTGTTCAAAACGTCTTGTTTTAGACGAATTAAAATCCCGTTTATCAATTTCCGCTCTCTCTCTCTCTCTCTCTCTCTCTCTCTCTCTCTCTCTCTCTCTCTCTCTCTCTCTCTCTCTCTCTCTCTCTCTCTCTCTCTCTCTCTCTCTCTCTCTCTCTCTCTCTCTCTCTCTCTCTCTCTCTTTTTTTTTTTTT
>JAPMOR010001323.1:600888-655274 GCA_026543865.1 Argiope aurantia
CTGTAAATAATCCATTTAAAAGTCGTAAGAAAGCAACTGAAATTTAAAAAGTTCGGGCTGGAATAATTTCATTAGATACAGCATTCATTCGGTAATTGGATAGCTTTCTTTGATATGTTTTTTTAAAAAAAAGCGAGGTTACACGAGGCCATAGATACATAACAAATAAAATTACATTTTACCTAACATCTAACCAGGTTTGAAAGTTTAACGATGAAAGATTTGCAGTATATATATAAAAAAATTAATTAAATTCGAATTATACTTATTTTTCCCTCGTTATTTAATTAAATAACCAACAAATAGCGGGTAGCTAAGTATTAACTTGTTTTTTAAAAATTTCAAAAAAAAAAAACCCTGGAAAAATAATTCCGAGACACGAATTTGTTGTCATAACTATTTACTGTCTTGATATTGATCCGAAATTCTTGATTTCTCGTATTCTCCCACGGATCATAGTATTGGGATATAGGTATTCTAATAGATTTCAATGGGTTTGTCTCCTTTTATATACAAGCATTTGAATGAGAGATAAAGTTGTTAAATAAGTAAGGCAGACAGAGAAAAGGAATTTTTAAAGCTGAAATAAGAGCAAAAGGTATTAATCTTAAGAATAAAACAAAACTGCTAAAACTAGGCTCAGGTGATTCGTCTAAAAACAAGTTGGAAGTCTACATTTTAAGTAAAGATATTTCCGGTCGAAAAAGTTCAGCATTAATTATTTTTTTCTTTGGCAATATCTTTAATAAGTCGATTTGTATATCATATTATATTCTTTAAAGTAACTTTCAGGACTACCTCATGATCTCTTCCCGATAAACACGAAGACATAACCAATTGCAGGAAAAGCAAAACGTACAAAGACAAGAGCAGTAAGAGTACAGCAAATGAGCAGAGATCACCGCTTTAGTGGAATGCAATACTGAGTCTAATTTACTAATACAAAATTTCAAAGTGGAATACGACCCAAACGTAAGCTTTAAGATGGTTAAAATAAGGAAAGAACTAGAAATGATTTAATTTTTGCATCAAACTTGAAAAAGGATTTATCATTTATGTACATACATATCCCTGTTGCCATAGAAGATTCACCTGGATTGTAAAGAGCCCTCATTTGATTTAAGCCTCCTTAGAAATTAACCGACATTTTGGGATGATGGGCGGTGCTTTAGAAGGATGAGAAGGAAAAAAAAAATTAAAAGACAGACTGTCAGACTGCCTATTTAAGGAAATTAAGCCGTATGCTTGAATAAAAGTATCGCTCGTGTGCTCATATGAGGATGAGTTACTATACTACTGGAAAGATAATGCAGGGACAGTAAGAAAGCTGCAATTTCAAAGTAAATAAAATTTTGTTGAAGTATTGCTGTCCTTTCCCGTGACAATTAGGACTACCGTTGAAAAACAATTATCAAATGAAAAAACATCCAAAATCTTAATACCCCATTGTAGGATTTATGTGTTGTAAAATACTAACGGCAGAATGTTGATGACTTTTACTGAGTCCTCAAGTCTCTGGTTTCAACTAGTAAATTCAAACCCTCATGCCCTGTATCCCCACTAAAAACATGTCATTAGGAGTCTCTCCTCAAGGGGACTGGTCCTGGGGCCAATTCGTCAATTGTGACAACAAGTCCACTTTGATCTTATCCTTTATTTGGGCAATCGGTCTTGTTGGTGTTCATTACCTTTTGACATGTGGCATTTTGCTCTCTGCTGGAATATATTCTTGTCTTGTAAACATCTAATTACATAGTAATTTCAGTATCGAATGCACATAAGCCAAAATGACGAAATTGGAGTTCCTTGATCCAAGTCGATCGTTACTTTCTTGGAGCTTGAATTTACTGTTATGGATCAGTCATGGATCTGTTATGGATCCATCATTCGGCTAAGGGTTTATCTCATTTGTTCGATTATTTAGCCCCAGGTAGTTAATTATGTGGGGCTATTTCTCTACGACTTAGTTAATGGCTTGCAGTTTTTATACTTTCAACAGCTGTGCCTAATATCAAATGTGTTTTCAAAGGACCTTGGATATTTATCCCCTGAAAATCGCTCTGTTTCTTGACACTATTTCGATACTCACATTGCATTATAATTCAAACGGTCTCTACCTTCAAAAGATATTAATTAGAGTCTGTTGCAGCCTTGATCTGTAAAGTTGACAACGCATTTTTTAGAACACTAAAACCATTTTTTTCTAGCCAACAATACTAAAAACAGAAAATCTTAAAATTATTGTAAATAAATCCTAAAATTATAAAATCGTTTGATATAATTTGCATTGCGTTTTCTTAATATATCACAAGTGCTATTTTTAAGCTTATATATAACGATGGCTATACTGTCGTATTTTTTAAATAAAAATGAGTCGATTGCTTTAAATTTTTCTGGCAAAACTGATGAGTTAAAATTTCTTGCTTTAAACATATTTGTTAATCCAGAAGGAAATGTAACTAAAAAAAAATGTGTTGAGAAAGCATTGGAAAAATAATTCGCTCCGATTCTTATTTGATACGTTTTGATGGCCTCTTGCAAAAATAAGGGTGGAACAAGTGCAGTAAATCTAGATGACCGGAAATTTACAAACATATTCTTACTAAAAAAAGTATCTTTGAAAGAACTATTACTAATAAATGGTCCCAAATTTAAAAATTAGCAATCAAGCTTCTGTTTTCGTATTTCTATAATTCCTCTGCGTATCTAGTTCAAAAGACTTAAATACTGATATACATAAATTTCAAATCTATAGTCCACTTTCACTAAAGCGTTAATCAGTATTATAAAAAGAAATTCTGAAGCTGTCGCCAACAAATTTCATTGAATACTGAATAGAAATTCTGAAATAATTTTGTAAATGTTATCCCTTTGAGTGTATTTCACTTATCAGAACGATTCGTATTTGTTTAAATTTGTTTCCATTTTTTTTTTGTAATGCTAATTAGCTTAAATTATCTTGGTATCATGCTGCAGTATATATTCTGAATAATAAGAAATAAATGAATTCTTACGTCAAAGCTACTGCCTTCACATGTTCAAAAAATTAAATGCGCTCCAAATACAAAAAACGCTTTCAAATAAATGTGTAGTCAAAGGGTTAAACTTTCATTGATGAAAACGATACAATAGAAATATTAAAAAGGGTAGCTAAGGAAGGTAGAAGCGTTCCAGTTCGAGCAGCAATTATTTTAATTGACCGAAAACTGAAGATGAAAATTCTTCAGTATAGCGTCAAATCTCAGTGATATATATGCATATATAAAATAAGAGGAATTTTTAGATGGTTGGGTATTCAAATTTCAGAAAGACAGTGCATCAACTTGTTTATTTTTATTAAACAGAAGATGAACGGATTTCTTATTAAAGTGAAAATGAGTTCCATCAAAAAGATTAGAAAATTCTGATTAGATCTGTTCCTAAAAAAGTATCCTAATATCAATTATTTTAACGTAGTACATATTTGCTAAGTCAGAGTATTTGAACATTTGAAAACTGAACCTTCTGTGATGATATCTATGATGATAAGATATACTGGGTGTGTGCGCGAGTGCGTGCTCGTGTGTGTCATGTATGTCGTGTTGTAAATGTTGAGTGCTTAATATTTTAGCTCAACAATTTCTTTTCTTATCAGATAAAAATATGAATTTTTGTGATACATTTTAAAATTATTTAATAATTTTAAAAATTTACAAAATTCTTAAAAATTTATTAAAGTCTTGACGCTTCAAAATCATGTCAGTTTTAAAATGCAGTTACAAATAATAATCTGTGCCCTACATTTCTTGTTTATTAATACGATAAAATATGCCAAAACTCATAAACCTAACATCTAACTTCGTTTTCACACAATACTTTATCCTTAATCTATGACCGGAGACAAACTAAGGAAAGATAACTTCGACAAGCACAGGTGTTCATGGCTGAATAGCACCACACGCGCACACACACCACTCTTCTGAATAGACTTGGGAAAACTTGTCTTGAAGTCTATGATCATAAATTAAACGTAGGTAGTACTTGAAGACATGGTCCAGGTGATGATCATTTGTTACATGATTTGTCTATGCTCCTTGTATTACACTGGAGGTGGAACCCGTTCCACTTATTGGTATTAACTGATAAGTTATGATGTTTCGTACCACCCCTCTCAGAAGAGGGTTCTCTTCAAGCGACACGTGGGTTTGTTATCTACTGAACAAAATGAATAGAATCGACTTGCCTTTCTATGTAGGCGGTCTACTACTAGCCACAAATTGGAGGGTAGCGTTGATTTATAGACTAATATTCTTGAAGGGATTTGGATATTCTTACAAGTTTATTTGCAATTTAAAGGATATAAGCAGCGAAAAAAACTTTCGTTTCTTATCTATAATTGGGAATACGTTTTTTTTTTTTTTTTTTTTTTTTTTTTTAATAATGTAGGAAAATGGGTTTAGCAAGCCTGGATCGTCGTTCCCATGCATCATACGTATATCGAATTATCGTTTCTGAAAGCAGTAAACTAATACTGAATCCTCTTAAGACGCTATGATTCGATACAAAAATTAAAAATTACACATAACCCGCAGACAACTCAAATATTCTATAGATTTTTAATTGAATTAGTCCCTTATTTTAATGGAATTATCCTTATATTAATTGAATTCCTTATTTGTTCCTATTTTATCATTATTATTAGTTCCTATTTTAATTTAATGTACATTTCCGAAAAGGAAGATTTTTAATTAGATAGTAAGAAAAAAAAGTTCAAGGTTTCAGTTCTATTTAGAGAATAAATACCAGTTGAGCTGTAGAGGAGCATAAAATTATATTGAAATTACTAAAACTACCCAAAATCCAGTCCCCCTCCCCCCTGAATTTCTAGCTTTGGCATCCAAGAATCGTTGAAAATAATCTTAGCTTCCTTAAAATTTATCACATAACTTCTCAAAATTATATTTTCTCGCTTTTTTTTCTTCCTTTTCATATTTATTATCCATCTCGGAAGTCTCTTTAAAGCTTTGGAGCAAAAATGAAGTCGAAAGTGTTATTTTCTTGCATCATGAGTGGGAAAGATTCAAGAAGCTCTGGTCTTACAAAAACTTGAAATTATTGCAAAATTAATCTTATTAGTTTTCTTAAAAAAGAAATTTTACAATGCTGATTTTATCCATCTAAAAAACTAAACTATATATAAAAAAAGAATGTAATTTTTATAATTATTAGGATTTATAGAATTCACCTTTTGGTATGTATATTATTAAAATGCTGTAAGCACTAAAAAGTTATATGCATTTATGAGAATTACTTTATTAAAAATTTATTGCTGTCCTTGAGAAGACATGAAACGTCACTTTGGTCAAATATTATTATCCTTTATATTATTTATTCGAACTTATCAAATAAAGCATTGATTAAACTTATACCGTTACACAAACAACAGCTGTGCTCTAACCATTTGAAAACAAATGCCATAATTTTGTATATTATCCTACATCATTCATGATAAAATTCAGATAATCACATTTTTTTAAAACACAAGAAAATGAAATTCATCACAACACCGTGAGTAAGTTTTTGATTGCAGTGTTACTGAAACGATAAATGAAAATAAATGAAATCGCGAAATATCCATTCCATATCATAAATCTCAAACATCAGTCAAGATGATACATCTTTCCCATGTGTGCTACTCCCCTAAATATTTACTACTTCAATTTAAAGAGTACAACGTCACTGACAGGCATTTAATGTTAAGCTCTGTTCGGAGTGATAGTCACAGACGTATCTCGGTGTGAAATCTCATTGGCCTAACCCAGCCCCTTAATCCATTTTACTTAAATATGATTCATTCCTCAAGTTTGATCCTAGAAAAACATTGCTCAAATCCAAGATGAAACCACGCCCTTGTGTCTTGCGTTGAAAACTTTGACCTGACACCCATAGAATCTGCAAGACCTCCCAGTTAGAGGCATTAGCATAAAGAAACATGGAATAAATGAATCAGCAACTTATGAATTCAAATTAGTTTGATAGACTTCAATAGAGAGGATCAATGTTTACGCTATTTAAGATATATATATATATATATATATATATATATAAATTAAAGATGTACTAAAGTCGAAGTTCAGATTTTGAGAGGGGAAAGAATGCAGGAAATACAGCGATTTGACGAAGAGTGGAATTCTCCCCAGTTATTTTTATTTTCTTTTGTTTTATATATGCTCAGGGGTCTGAAAAAGCTTTTAAAGCTTTGTCTCGTCGTGTCCGTGCTTCAATACGCCTCGTTAGTGTCGTTAAGCTACTCATTCGGTAACAAGATTACTCGACTGAAAACACATTCTCCACTGAAACACATCAACCGGATTTAAACTGACGATGGCGGAAAAGGCGGAATCATAAAGTAGCCTTTTCAGCTGCAGTTTATTATTCATTGAAAACTGTGCAACATGCTTAACTACGACAATATATTTATTTTAAAGGAAGGTATCTAAATGTATTTTTTTCTTTGGCCTCTCTCTTTTTTATTTGTCAGAGATGCTTTGAAAATGATTGGTACTTTAATAATGCCACGAAAAAAAATCATCAGTGGAAATTTTTTTTTCTTTTTTTGCCTAACTAAAAAAAAAAAAAAAAAAAGGAGTGATTAAACTTAGAGTTGTTACAAGAAATGGAAATTTATTTGATCGGACTACTTATTTAAATGGGCTATCTTTTGAATCTGCAATATTTTTATTAATAGTGATATTTTATTTCAGTCGCTATGTAGCTAAAAATTATAAAAAAAATAAAATAAATTAAAAAAAGAAAATCGGTTCTTATCATTTTGAAATAATGTCTTCTCTGTGGCAAAAAAAAAATAAAAAAAATCGCATATTAAATTTCGTCAGAATAAGCTGCACATCAATTTTGGTATGCACAAATTCATTAGAGATGTGACATTTAAGATGAAAATACACTTTTTTTTACTTCGTCACTTTTTTTCGCTGTATACTGGCGATATCTTTGGTTGCATTATCCAGGAATACATAATCAAAACTTTTTTTAAAAATACCCAATGCATTCTAATTAGACATAATAATTTCTTTAAGCACATATTTTTTGCTTTCAATTATATTATATATCAATTATATATCATATCTAACTTTTATTGCCGATTTTGATCACAAGTAATGCCTCTATGCAGTAGATGATGGTATCTTTTTAGCTCGAATCGTTACGCCAATTTTCCGCTTTTCTCCCTGAAAATTAAACAGTATTTTATCCCGTCATTTTTATGAAACAAGATTTAGATCCATGATAATACATAGAAATAGTACACTTATATTCATTTACATTTTATGAATTGATTCATAACATGGAGTTCTTATTATTAATCATAATTTATAAATAGTTCGTCCTAACTTTTTTCTAGTTAAAAATGATACTCAATTTGATATGAGAATAAGAATTTTATGAATATATTACTGAATAAATATTATTAATTTGAAATTTTAAAACAAAGCGAAATTTATTCATTATTCAAAGAATGTTTATATCGTCGGTCTAAGAATGGTAGCGTTAAAAAAATCGTGGAAAATACATACATTTGGATGAATTTAAAGTTAAAAATTTATTTCATTCGCGCATAAAGTAAGGAAAAAATAAACCAAGCTCAATTGCTGAATTATGTCAACCATTCATCATACATACAGAAAACTGCTTAATTGATGATTTATTGATGCAGTCTTCAGATAGGTTATAATAACAAGTGAGAAATAATTGTGAAATGATTATAATTCTAAGACATATGTTTTTTGGATGGTAGAAAAAAAAACACGATTTAATGCTCCAAATTGTGCAAGTAAAAAACAACAGAAACGTCTTACAATGAAAAGAAAGAAAAAAAATGCCGCTTAACCACAAATATTCCCCCTAGCCAATGCTTGAAGCACAAGAATCCGAAACTCGACGAAGTAGCGTGATAAGGTATTTGTTATTACTTTGAGTTTGATAAGCCCGCTTTTGAGTTTGAAAGTTTATAGGGAGAAAACTTTACGAATTTTTGTTTATGCTTTCACATGTTTATTATGATTCATACGAATCTCATATTAAATAAGGTAATAATTAATTTGACTCGATTGCTAGGCATACAATTGATTTTATTTAAAATAAAGACCTTTAATATTTTTTATTGCATTCAGAAAAGTCAAAATGCAGGTTGAATTCATTAAAATTGAAATAGGCCTAGGAATTTTATTTCATTTTATTTTTAATTAATAAGTTGTATATTCTAATTAAATGAAATGCAGCAAGTTTGAAATATAAAATGGGGATACTTCTTTCAAATACAATTACAATGCAATTTTTTCTTTTGCAAAAGGAAGTATTGAAAAACCTTTATGATTTTCTGTAGCAATGTTAAAAAAAGTTTGGGACCGTCATTAATTCAAGGCATGAGTTTTGAAAATGGAAAATCATTATTTACTTTGATAATGCTTCATTTAGGGATAGAGCTGGTTGTGATGTCATAAACATGCGCAATTTCAAAATTGTAAGAATATTTATGAATTTTAAGTTTGAAGCAAATTTCTTCATTTCAGAATCATTTCAAGAAGTTATTTAATCAACAAGCATAGTTTAGCCAGGTGTAACGCGCAGCTGGATGAGATATAAGAAATAGATGATATCAGATGAATCTATTTTTATAAGTTAGGAGACGGGCTCGAATAAAGTTTTCCAGAATTGACTACACTTCGTTTCTTTCTGTTATATGATTGAAGATATGTCAACAATGAGCAGTAGGGAAAAAAGTCCCTAAATCAGTACAATCGTACTTATTACACTTCTATTATTTCTTCGTAACCTCTAATAGATAAATAATAGAATGCTCTATAAGGATAGCCATTTCGTGATTTTTTACCCTCACAGTAAATCCAGGGAACCAGGGGCTAGTTGAAACTGGAGAGAGTTATAACACGCACATTACACAGTGGTTTTTAAAAATTTTAATCAAAATTTTCGCTAAATATTATTTTTATGACTGGCTCTATTACATCAGTACAGCCAGTGCCCGGTCGAAACGGGTAGTGAGAAGTTATGAACACGTACACCATTTTAGCTAGTAAATAAGGGGAAAATATTTTGTAAATTTTGATTTCAGATAGGTTAATTAATTGTTTTTAAAAATGTTTGTATTTATTTACTTTGTGTATATCTTAGCTTTCACAAAGTTGTTATTATTTTTTATTAAATCACAATATTTTTTTCTCTATAACTCAACAAAAAAGTCCGAAAATTTGTGATAGGACAAGTTATAACAAAACCTCAGGGCAAATTGTAACAAATAAAACCTTGAGAGATTTCACTTCATTTGTGTTTAATTCACATACTTAGACATTTTGCTTAAAGTATTATCATGCATCTTCAAAGATCAGATCACTCTCTAAAGATTCACTTCTGATAGAGTCTAATAGAGGCTCTAATTTTTTTTTAAAAAAGATGAAATATAAAAATTTCCAAACTCACCCACCTGATTAAGAAACGGTAGAAAAAGAAAATGCTTATATAATTAATAAGAAAGGAAATCAAGAAGGAAGGATAAAAGAAAGCTTAAAGAAAAATACAAATGAGAAAATAGAAAAAAGTGTGAAGAAGAGGACTTTGAACTAACATACAGATTTTAAAAAAGAAGAATGGTTTTCCTCTAGCTTGTGGAGATGGGTACAGCAATCCTGATGATATTATAGCATATTTCATTAGCATTCCATTTTGAAGCAACATTGAGGCTATTTTGGAATAGGCCATGTAATTTGGAACATCAGTCAGACGACGACGATACTGCTTGAGTTGGCACTTTATTTCCCCTTTGTGTGTCATACGAGGGGGAAAACCTTCAGGTTCTACTGATATAGCATACACCAAATCCGCGTACACAGTGGTCCTTCGCAAAATTGATTTTCAAATCAGAAATACTCCAACCTGGAATCCAAATCAGACTGCTGAGGCTCTCCGATTCTGATGAAGAAAAATGGGTTCAATACTTAATATGAAATATATGGATACAAAATATGTACGATAAGAAGTATTTTACCATTTGATGCAGAGTTACTTATATTTTGATTGATTAAATATTTTATTTTTACTGTAAACCACTTGTTATCATTTATTATAAGTCATAGTAATAACCAAATGACTTATATATTTTAATTATTAAAAGAACGGAAAAGAAAAAGTGATTTTGCAAATTTTTATTGTTACAAATTGCCCCATATCCCGGGTAAATTATAACAGCCGACAATTTTTCAAATATATATATTTCTGATGTTAAAATCAACAAAATTGTTGAATGTTTTTTATGCATATAATGAATGAATAGTTAAGATATAAAAAAAGTAGTTATAATCTTGGAGTCTCGAATACATTCAAAAATATAAGCATTTTTCCAAAAATTGCTACAACTAGCTCCTATCTCTTCTACTTGTTTGTCTGAGATCAAACGCCAGCCACCTACTCGTCAGAGCCGTGCTATACGATTGTATTTTTTTTTTTCATTTTTATTTCCATTTGTTCTAAAAATTAATGTACTCACTCTTCATGATGAACGAGTGAACGATATATCTGAATGTAGTGAGTGTTACAATCGTGCGAAAAGAAAAAAGTATACGTTAATATTAAAAACGGATATGTTATAATAGGAATAAGCTGATGCAATGGCATAATTTCGTGTTTGAACAAAATGGAAGGAATTTTTAATGAGGAAGATGAAACAGGCTGAAAAACTTAAAAGCTTTCCATTTTTAGAATCAGTCAATCATATTGAGACATATAAACATGCTAATGTGAAATACATAGTTGAGATTACTTATGATTTGAATTACGACTGATTTTTTAAAAATAAAAATACCTGAAGCACTGCATATTGAATATTAAAAAAAAATCAAAACGCTTAACAATAATTTTAAGACCAATAAGAAACAGTACAGCTTTAACAGTTTATGACATACTCACCTTCTGAAATAATTTATCTTGACTTAAAATACCGTCACCAACATATATTTTCAATAACCCATCATATAAGATATTTGAAATTTCTTTTAAAAACTCTAAAAGACACATGAAAACCTTATTAATTTTTAAAACTACTGTGATTGTTTTTATATTATTTCGCCAATATTTTATTAGTCTATATTCAGAATAAATTTAGCTATTTTTTGTGTGCTAGTTTTGGCTTAGTATAAATTTAATTACTGTTTTTTTATTTTTCTTTGTCATTTTATTAATTCAAATAAATTATTCGATTTTTTTTCTGCCCATCAATATTGACAAATGTTATCTTTGAAAATTTCTGCAGTTAATTATTAAAGAAATCAAAGTCAATTTCCAGAAATAAAATAATGAATGCTTGCGATCTTTAAATATTTTTATCACTACTAACTAGAACTTTAAGATATATGAATAGGAATATTTTTTCTATTCTTCAACTAATCCCTGAAAGCTATCATTACTGCAATCTATAATTTAACAACTTGATCTCGACTTAATACCGCATTATCTCATAATAACGAGTTGATAATTTATAATAAACTAATATAAGGAATCCTTATGTTTGAGATTCATCTATTAAAAATGTATAAATTTGTTCCTTTTCTTTCAGGAATATATTAAATAAATTGCTTCATTACATCAAATCTCCAATTTTTTCGCAATTAAGATCTTTCTTTCAGCCCGTGACAAACTTCCTTTAACTGGATATGAATAATCTTTAATTGCATGAATTTGCTGCTATCATTTACAATGTTCTGGGGCCTCTCCTAGCGTTAATCAGTGTTATAAACTTTAATCCCCTTAATACCCAGTCGTCGGTCGTTGACTGAACTTTTGCACTTATAAAACCAACCAAATTATGCTGATCCTCACTTACTATGCCTTAGCTGCCCAGGGATAGCTTGCTGTCAATCAGAAAACTATGCATTCTGCGACTAAGATTCATTTGATAAAATCTGCAAAATATCCTTTAGATTAAAGAAAACTCCTTATTTCTTCTGATTTTTATTGATCCAATAAAGAAGAGACGTCTTATAATGAAAATGATTTATAGCCAATCCTAAGCAGCTTCCACCAAGAAAAATCGCCAATATAAAGAATACTTTTGGTTTTTGAAATGCATTTATTTCCTAATAAGTTCTTTATAAAATATAAAGTCATTTGAATTAATTTTAAGTAATTGGGAATGATGAGAGAATTCATATATGTTTTTTATAAGCGAAAACTCATTTTTCACAGTTAGATGTTTTTGAAATAATTCAGAGTATTTCGAATTAATATTTCTTGACTTAAAAAAGACAACTTTTAGTTGTACTATCTCTCTTCAAATAGTCTTTTAGGATTCATTTATAAAGTATAAAATCAATTAGAAAATTAAGATTTACTTTTCAGTTATTTCTTACATTTTGTTTTATAAAACTGTTGCCTCGATTCAAATTCGTATTTAAAATTTTTCATTTTATTTTCCTCCGTAAAATGCTTCATTAATTTTTTTTCTTCTTATGTAAGTGATTAGAAAGAGAGGAAGCAAGTGATTCCCTCAGATTTTTTTACATAAAAAGGCTAAAAATCATACGTAATTTAAACAGTTTTGGCATTTTATACATAAAAAGAAAAGAAAATCCACCCAAAATCATTTTATTGAAAATTCTTAGTTTGAAAATGGCTGCTTGACATACGACTGCACTTACTCCACTCACTTGAAATCTAAAGAAAATCGTTTATTGCGTGATCCTTTGATCATAGCATCATCTCAAAATGATTAACGCTTATAATGCAATTTAAAACCACTCTGAAGCAATATTCCTCACACGAGAAAAGCTTCACCCTCGCTGGCTTCGAAGACCTCCTTCGCATCTACGTAATTGATTACCCAATCAGTTACAACCTGCTTACCAGTTCCTCATTACCGGAGTTTGCCACCTTCCCGACATGCTAGCTTTGCTGTCGGAAGAGAGGAATGCGTTATTTTATATATACCTTCCACCATTAAGAAAATTATTAATATCCTGCTGGGAGGTTGAATCTAGGTGGTAAAAATAAAATAGACATGCCAGTCACAGAGGTGTTTCACGACAACGAACGTTGGCTGAATACTGAAGCAGTAACTGTGAAAAGTCACTTAAACTTATTATTCTATGAATATGCCTGCATTATTAACATGTAGACAAGAAGTAGTATGTGGTCGTTGATTGGATGGTACTGACCAATCAGGCCTTTTCTGTGTCAGTTTTTTCAGCCCTATTTTTTTAGTGTGTGTCGCCGATCTGTCTTTTTTCATGCCAAGTTTTGAGCGACTTCCATCAAAATTTGTTTATTTTGAGTGATTGATGCAATGTGTAGTAAATGAAACCAGAATAATAAACAGTTTTTATGAAAGGGTATTATATATTTTTTTATGCATTTTGTGATAAATTATACGGCTTAAAAAATGAATTGGATAAGGCTTGGACGAGAAAAAACAAATTTGAAATTACTTTTTTAATGGTGTTTTTTGATAAATTTTTCCCCCTTTCTCTGCGTGGGCGAAAAAATGTATGGTCTTAATTTGAAAAACAGAAAGTAGTTCAAAATTAGATTTTATCCTCCAAAAGACGACTTTTCTAAAACGTTATTTATGATGCAACTTTTTTAAACAGATCCACATACTTTTGAAACAAAGCAAATTGTTAATTACCTGCAAACCTGTAGTAGTTAGAGAATAATACACTAGACCTCTGAAACCACGGGAAACAACTGAATTAAATTTAATTTCCAAACCAAAAAATCACGAGATATGCCACTGGAAAGTCAAATCTGCACTTTGTATTAGTACATTCACATTTAACGTTTCAAAATATGTTGATTACTTTTCTCATCGTTGAAATTTTTAATTCAACTGCAATATTGTTTGTTCAAAATTATAAATAATAATACATGAATGGACTCCTTTGATTCATTATCTCTTTTCTTCCTTTCAGCTGTAAAGCCCGAGTATAATGGCTATAATTCTTCAACGCCAAATGGTAACGATCCCAATGGTGGACCCGGAACGGGCAGAACTAACTTCACCACAAAGCAACTTACAGAACTGGAAAAGGAATTTTACTACAACAAATACCTAACGCGGGTGAGAAGAATGGAAATTGCCCAAGCATTGAATCTAAATGAGACACAAGTAAAAATATGGTTTCAGAACAGAAGAATGAAGCAAAAGAAGAGAGCGAAAGAGGGTCTCATACCACCTGATCCTCCAAGCTCTGGAGGAGAGACTGGTTCCTCACCACCTGTTTGTCCCATTGGCTCTGTCACTGGCACCGCACCTGTAAGCTCACCAAACAGTGTTCCTCCAACTTCAGTAGTTGTAAGTGGACAACTTACACCACCAGACACTAAATCAGTGACATTAGCAAATTAGTGCAATGGCTAATTTGAATCACGCAAGTCATGAATGCTCAAACGAGGTGGTTACAAGTCTTCTTGCACTTCATTTCATAAATGAACTCCCACAAAGACTGAAAATCTTGTAGTTTTCAATCAACTGACTCTTGTTGCATAGTAGGTTCTTATACAAAAATGCTGAACTATTTAAGCACCCTAGTGACAATAAAACCACGTTTTGCAAGCTGTATAAATGAAGGTGCTTTGGTCAACATCAATTCAAATAAGTAAGAAAAACGAGAAAAGGATGAGTGACATTTATCATACTCAGGAGAATATAAAATTGATATAAATGTATCAATTTGTTGTAGTTTATTTACTACATTTTTTCTAAAGATTTTAATAGTTGTTTTCTTAGTTATGTCCATTCAAAATCCTTTATTGCCTTACCAAAAGCTTATCTGCAGGTTTCTTTTATAATCTGATAGACGGTTAATCCACACAAATGTAAATGTACTGTTTTTTAAATCTTTAACGTTAAAGTAATTATGTTATAAGGATATTAGAAATTTCTTTTGATTAATCACTCATCGAATGTGAGTTATAGTTATATCCTGAAAAAGAACATAACATTCAAAGTATGTTTCTCTAAACAAAATAAATAAGTTTTAAAAACTATCCCTGAATCATTATTAATACACAGCAGAGTCATCGAGAATGTAAACTAAAAGGAATGTGAAATGACAAAAAATTCAATTTCAAAGAATTTCTCATTATTTATCAATTATTACTTTATTTATAAGGGTAGTTATTTATTAAAGATTATTATTTGAAGAAAATTTTGCTTATTGCATTCGTTAAAATTTGTGCGCATATAGGCATTAATTATACATTTTTTACCCTCTGTTATTTCTTTTTAATTTAATTTGAATTATCTTTAAGTGACAAAACCAAGTTTCAGTATCTTTTAAGTGACTTTTAATTTATACTTGTAAAAAACATTAAAAAATGTTAAAAGTGTACAGATTTTACATTCATTTTGAAATGTCATTGAAGAGTTTGCCATGTTAATGTTGTTAAGTTTTAAAACTTTGCTGACTTCCTGCTAAGTTTTAAATTACTTGTACGATATGAAAAAAATGTAATTATGGGAATAAACATAAGTTCATTATACAGAAACTAGAATTAAAATGTGTTATTGAATTAAAATCCCTTATCTCTTCATTTAAATATCTAAGATTTCCTTTGAATATAGCACTCAATAATTGAACTGCCGTGATAGGCATTATTAACTATTACAATTGCCAGATTGGTTCAGATAATATACAAGAAATCTCTCTTATTCTGCTATATAAATCATTTAAAACGATCATCTACTTGTTACAAATTGTTCAGAACAATTTTTAAACGAAAAACTATTTCTTTAGGGTTCATTGCATTTTGATTTTGCCTGAATTCGAAAAGTTGAAGCAAGCAAAAACAACGTTATGTTATCATTCTTATTAATTAAAGATATATCGTTGCTTGATGGAGACTTATATTAACAAATGAGTGTTAAATATTAGATACTGTTAAGTATGAAGTGCTAATGTGTTGATAAATGTCTTTCATTGTTTAACTAAGATATCTGGGGAGAAATTTTTTTTATTATATTTCGTAAAAACGGGAATCTCTTGAGTACCGTTTTTGGTTGTGTGTTTGCGAAGCCTCTGAATTATAAGCTTCAGTAACTCACTAAAATAACATTCAACAAATTTCAGATTTGGTTTTGACATTTTGCTTTCATTCTGGCATTAAATGACAGTTCAAGAGGACACAGATTTGTTTTATGATCTCTGTTCAAGATATAGCGCTGAATTTTTTAACTAAATAAATTAATGGTGCTTATTAAAATACTATTTAAAGGTCATATAGGAGGTCATGTATTACATCATACACAAGAGTAACTCCTTCAAAACCGCTTTATACTTAAACTAATTATTACAACATCCGGAAAAGTGTTTAAATTTTTAGCATCTAACTAACTAGTTTTTCTGATGATTTAAAAACGAATTTTCAGAAAGTTGTTTAACTTTTTTCTAATTAAAAGTTTTTTTAAAAAATTCTGGTCACATACCTTTGTCCGTTTAAAGTTTGAATTCACTCAAATAGTACAGTTTGCAATTTTAGTAATAAGGCCTAATTTTCTTTTAAAGAAACAATGAAGAAAATTAATTACATAAAAAGAAAAAGTCGAAAGAAGGTTAAAAAAGTTAAAGATATAAATTAATTTAGCTTTTTGATAAACTTTAAAGATATTTAAATCTTTAACATCCTTACTTAAAAAACTATGCTGTCGAAGCGATTTCGTAGTTTGTCTTCTGAATTGAAATATAGGGAAATATAGGGTTGTGATTCAGAGCTTTCTGTTACAAAATGCGTATTCCATGGTTATTAGTATTTTCAGAAAATGTTAAAGAATTAATCGCACTGAATATTAAATATTAATAAAAAAAGAGACTAATATATCCTCTGATTAATTTTCATAAAATAAATTTTAAATAATAATTTGCTGGAAAAAGTTTTAACAGTTTCACTTTAAAATGGTTTATCATAATCTAGGTAAATAAGAATTAAGAAAAATGATATTTGTTTTCTATTGCTTTCTCATCTGCTTTTTCATAGGCCGAAACAGAACAGAAAAATTTCTCATCTTTACTCAGTTTGGAATAATTTCGTTCGATACAAATTCATGTTGCAGCAAGTTTCGTTAGCTGTCTTGTTTTCCAAGATATCTTAATTTGAATATGTATGATGATTGGCATGCATTCAAGTATTACAAATCCGAATTGTGTAAATAATTTTTTGTTTGTTATCGTTGTGTAAATACTTTTGTACTCTTTCATTTGAAATTGAAGTGGCTGATTAAATTACCAAGAATATGTTTCTATAGGAATACTCATAAGATAGTGAATCAAAACACATAAAACTTGTATATAATATTTTACTGAAATCAGAATGATTTTGAATTATTTATCGATGCATTCAGGTCATTTGAATTGCATTAATAATGACTTGCGGTAATATGGTATCGGTCACTTTGAAATGAAGCTTCGAATTTAAAGTATTCATATTGATTAGTCATTAAGTGTAACAATTTACCAAATAAATGTTCGAATTATCATTGTGTGAGAATTTTTTTCTGTATAGGTATTTAATTTTTTGATTACGTGTGAAAATTTATTTAGATTTTTTAATGTTTAAACCATTTGGCAAATATGCGTGAAATTGAAAAGAATATTTATGTAATATTTAAAAAATAATTCCCACTTTCATCTCAGATGACTTAATTATTTATAGCATCCACATTTCTGTTGTATTCAGAACCTTTGTTATATTATTTTTAAAACACTTATGAAATGCTTTGGAAAACGCTTATCTAAATAGTTATTTCATTTTTTCAAATCACTTATCAAATATTAAATTTACACCTGCTTGTGATTGTACATTTAGTGTAGTCTTAAGCTTCATTCAATTAAGAAACGTAGATATCCTACGCTTGGTGCAGAAAACAGTGTACTACTGTATTAAAAGCTTAGAAATCCTACAGCCTTTGATACAGTAGTTTATTGTAAACAGATTTATTTAAACGAAATAAAGGCACAGAAAATACTATTTACCTAGCTAACAATTCTAAAACGCTAATGTCAAAAAAATTTATATTAATAATTCTTCACGTATGGAAGACCTCCTTAACATTTTATCATATATTATTCCAGCGTTGTTTTTTTTTTTTTCTCAATATAAAAAAATAAAGTGTACAAAATTCTCATTTGACGTATCATGAAATGAGACATTTAATTTTTTGTATAGATATTTTATAAAACTTCTGAAAAGGCTGTGTATATAAATGATTTCAACATTTCATTATGACCTTTTTTTAGTTATTGTGCAATAGATTCACCTCTGAATTAAACATAAATTCAGATTTAATTCCAAACAATTGGTGGCATACGATTAAATTCAAAAACTAACCATATTCGGATTATTAAATTAAACAAAGACTAGCCGTTTATTGTAATAGCCACAATTATATCTTTCATACTTATCTTAAAATAAGAAAAAGCGATGAGTAAAGTTGAATGTTAATTGATAATCGAAATTTTTAATAAAAAATCCGAATCTACAGTAGAGTTGTTTTTTGCCATTGCATTTGTGACAATATAAATATACAGAATTTTATAAAATGTTTTAATGTTGAAAGTCAGTCTTTAAATATGTCATTTGTTAAATTGATTAATGGACGCATTTTTCATATTTCATTCTTCAATTGTTTGTGTGAAAATAATAAATTTTTCTAAACAACTGTCTTCTCCATTTATAATAGAAGGGAAAACAAAACAGACATTCATAGCGTTGTACTGAGACAGAAAAAAAATATATCACCTTTAAAGTATTCGGTGACAGACAGAAATGTTGATGTTGTAAGCAAGTTATAACAACAAATGATTATTTCTGTTACTACACATAATGTGAAATGTGTATATTGCACATTCTTTTTATGAAAAATCAGCACATTTTATCTAAATGTTTGTCTTATGTATAAGCGGCAAAATGTCTTTTTCCATGATTATGTTTTTAGTTCTGTGTGTGCCGCTTCAATGGATTAGCGAGTAACTGCAACGTATTTTGTTTGTAAATGCTTATTCCCAGCTTTTGAACCTTCATCACTAAAAGTTACTTATAATCCCTCCATACTGAGCATGAAAGCCATTGTGAAAGCCTTATGCTATAAATTCTCATTCTCGTATTTTCATGAAATAAAGACCGTTGCAGTTGTTTTGTTAATGAGTTTCTTTGTAGTAATTCCTTAAAAATTATTATTCGACATTCACAACAAAATCGTAAACATTTTTTTTTAAATGTCTTTGTTCTAGATAAGACTTCCTTTCGTTTACTGAATTTGGTTAAGGATAAAAAAAATTGTTTGCTCTTAAATAAATATAAAACGAAAACGAATAAAAATAAATGAATAATGAAAATGTTTTATTCAAATGTTCATAAAAATTTCAGTTTGATTTAATATTACTTTCGCTCCATTTGTTCACAAAAAAGTTGCTTTTTGTGATGTAAAAAATTGTGCAATAAAATGAAACTTTTACCATTCAGTTATGTTTTTTTTTTTTTTTTTTTTGATGGACTGAATATATTTTTAAATTGCATTAGTATATAAAAATAAATATATTTTGAATATACAAGAAAAAAGCTACCCTCAAGTTAAAATATTCAGTCAGAAAATGGAAAATTTCAGATTTTGTTACCTGTTGACACAATTTTTAATCTGTTTGATTTTGTAATAATAAATGTTAATGACTTAAAAAAATTTTTTCGTTGGAAAATTTCAAGAAAGAGGAAACATTTATACATATCGTTTCATAAAATTGTATACTTAAAATACAACAATGATTTTAGATAATGAAATTAAAATTTTCCATAAAACAAACTCATTTATGTAAGTATTTAAATTTATTGTAAAGCTCAAAGTGATAAAAGACTTGAAAGGAGAGAGATCCATAGGAGTCTTTAAAGAAACTTTTATGGGACATGAGTATGTCTTTTCATAAAAATGGAATAATATATTTCGTTTTAATAGGAATCGTAAGCCTTGTTGCTTTTAATACATTGAAAAAAATATTTTAGAGATGAATGATATAAAATCTTGCCAGAAGCATTTTCTACTTTCAGTAAATTTTCTAAAAAATTTGAAAGCGGGTGAAATTTAATAAAAGAAAAAAGCTTCCAATCCAAAATATTTTTTTTAAATATTTAATAAAAAATCACATGATTTACAGAAAGATCTATTCCAACATACGAGTTTAAGAAAATAAGTAAATGCTCTTGCTAGAAATTGTAATATTCAAGAAGAATTGAAAAGGATGGTTTTAGAGAAAGGAGGTGCTTCTTTATTCGTGACCAGACAAGTAAACTTTTCTTTGAAATCTAGATTCCGAGACCAAATGAAAACAATACACAAAATCATTTAAAGATTTTTTTAAATGACCATTAAAAATGTATTCAAAAATTTATTATCCAAACTTATTTAATTTATTATTCAAACAAAAATTTATTATTCAAATTTATTATTTCAACCATTAAAAATTTATCCAAATACCCACTATGCAGTGATTGAATAATTCAAGAAATACATTAAACCAAATTATGAAAATTATAAATTTGCTAATTATTTTGAAGTAAAATACAGAAATTATTATCTTGATCATTTGAAGAATTAACTACTGAAACACGTTTGTAAAATAAAGAAAACTGCATCAAACAAATTGTGCATGCATAGTTTCTAAATTATGAAATAATAATAAACTGAAATTTAATTTCATTGAATAATTTAATGCATTGGAATCACAACTTTTTAAACAAATAAATAAAACAATAGCCCATTCTTTAATAGTTGCAATATTTTCTTTAATTACTACATTTTCAGAAATCTTTCGGCAATATATTATTCTTCCGATCTATCAGAACGATGAAAATGATAAGCTTCTGCAATGATCTGATTTTTAACGTGTATACTTCAAGCATTTTAAAATTAAAAAAAACAATTTTATAAAATAAATTTAATAAATTATGTGCGTTAACAGTTATTTTATAAACTCAAATTTGAGCTTTTCACCCACATTGGTTCTGTTTGAAAAACTTGACACGGATTGTCATAAAAGTAGCTTTATTAATTACTAAAGTAGTTTTATTAAATATTACTTAATATTCAAGCATTTTTTTATTTCTTTTAATTTATCTTCTTTTAAGTAATAGAATTTGCTATTCAAGGTGAGAGTTCGGGAGGCGACTCTCCTATACTCTCTAGAATTGCTATTAGTATGGCAATATGCTCCTAAACATAGTACCCTTTTTTTTTTTTCCCCTTGTAAGTCATAAACCTTTGGAATTCAGCATCAGCTTTTGTGTCAAAGATTTAATATAAGGCGTTTATTTTTTTAATATTAAAAAATATCTAATAATATTACGAAAAGAAGTTTTTCATGCACAATTTCCTTTATTTAAATTACTTTAAAGCCAGTAATTGAAAGGAGAATGAGTAGCATCAGTATATGACAAAATATAATAAGTGATACCTTTGAGGGTAATGAAAATAGTGTTGCAAGTTTTCCAAAACTTGAACGCATTGGTAAGCAGTCGTGTAACTGATTAGAACATCTGTGTGTAGAAGTGACTCTTTGATCACATATTGCATCAATTAGCATAAAGAGTAAGTATTTCGACTGCTACCTATTTCAATTTTCACGGTGATGACATTGTTTGCAAGTGTTTCTACACCCCACAACAAGATCGTCAAGATCGCATGAGGAAAGAATCATATTCAAAGAAATGTTGCTCGGGTTGTATTCATTATTCAGCAAGTTATGTAATTCAGAATAAGATAATGCAACTCCAGGCACACATTGCGGGGGTGGGTCATTCGAGGCTAACCTTCTAAAAACTCCAGGGGGTCCATCCCGCCCTCTCAGGAGAATAGCTATTTACTCCCCATGATCTGATTGACAGTGTAATTATCATTTTTCAGTAGTTCTGTGAGGGTTGTCCGTCCGTCCTGCATAGCCTAACAACATATTGACTATTTTTGACGGCAAAAAAATGTTTAAAGTAAAATTTCATCATTTTTTTCTTTATTTTCTTTTTTATCGTTTTATTACCTTAACAAAGTTAATATTTTGTAATTTTTTTATTAATAAATTCCTTCTTAAATTCTGAAAAGAAAGATTTTGGAAAATACGTTATAACTTTGCGTATTAGTGCATGTCTGAAGTGAAAAACTAATGAAAATATAGTTCATTTATTAATGTAGTTAAATAATTAGAGGAATGCATTTCAATTCAGTTCAATAAATTTAAAAATTCTTATTGTATTGCAGAATTATATTTAAGGAGAAAAGGTGAAATATACGCCATTTGTGGGTTAAAAATTTATCTTATAATTATTTCGCGAAATAAAAAGTACTTTACAGAATACTTCAACGATTTTGGAGTTCGTTGAAAGGAAAAGCAAAACTGTCTAGTGATACTTTTTATTAGTAATATCCTTTACATATCCTGGTGGCATATCCTTTACAGATGTTGAAAACATAAATTTTGAGGTGATAATTGGATCTTACTATCAATTCAAATCTTAAACATCTATATTCTGTATTGCCTTTGGATTATTTGGTATATTTCTTCTACACTGCCACTGGATTGATGCAACAAGTTTAAGCAAAATATGCAATCCCTTTTCAATTATAATATGAAAAGTTATGGTAGAGAGTTATTCTTCTCAATGGATTAGTCACAGATTTAATTATGTTCACATTTTTTGCCTGTAGTAGATATATTTTTCCAGAATGTGGCTTTGCAAGAAAGTTTTATTTGTTTTTCCGCAATGTTTATATTGGCCAAATCTGCTATCCGAAGAAAACTTTCACATGTCCAAATCGTATCGTAAAAGAGCCGACGTCATTAGTTACTGTACGAGGCAACATATATCATACAAACACATACGTTTCTGTTTCCCCACTTTCACGGAAAACTTGAAAACCAATGTCAAAAGGAATTATCACAAAACCATGCCCAATTTCTTTCTTTATTAACACAATGTGAGCATTAAATCTTCCAGATGCACGAAGTACGAGTAAATCTATGGCAATTGCTTTGGGGAGGGGGCTAAATAAACTTATTAATTAATGGAGGAAATATGCCATATACAAAGGCATTACTTGATTTTCTTTTCATGTTCTAAAAGAAGAATTATAGAAAAAAATACACTTTAATGTAAATTTTTAATTACATAAAGCCAAAAAAAGGAATAATAATAAAAAATTATTTATGATAATTTCAGATTTCATGTGAAACTGAAAGAGCATAACATTGATTTCTTACTTTTAAATAAAAGACATATGTAAACATGCAACTCCTTTTTATTTTATGTGAATGACACAGAGTATGGTTCATGCGACTAAATAAAAAGTGAAAAATTAATTAATCCTTTGAACGGAAATGAGCTTTCAGACTCCTGCCGAATTACTTAATTTTGGGTATTAAACCTGCATTCAAGCAGCAATTAATTTAAAAAACAATCTTTTGAACTGTCCTTAAGTATTTCAGTTGTCCCTTCTTTTACTGTAAGGAGAGAAAAATAAATGCATGCAATAAAATGTCTCGTCCAATTAAATTGAATTGCGAGGTCAAGAGATTGATCATTTTATCAATTTCACATAGCTTTACATTCATCAGAAATTATCTCACAGTTTCCATCACACACTTGCTAAGCTATTTAAAATTTCCTCGAAGAAATCCGATGATAAGAACGATGTGTGAAATGAAGTAAAAGAAGCGAAAGTTTTTAATATCGCTGAGATTTTTTTTTTTTTCTGCCAACGAAGAATTGGCAAGCAGTCTGACGGAAATTGCGCCGCATTCCCGCTGACCTCGCTAGGATAAGGAGGAGGGTGGGGGAGATCCCCCTGTCTCATGCATTCCGCCAATTGGTCCCCATCTCTCGTCAAAATCCCGACATGAAATGACAGATCCAGGTTGCCAGATTGAAAAAAGGGAGCGCTTATTTTTTTCTGCCAAATTCCCGTTTTCCGAATAGGCTGTTGTCAGAAAAAGTTGGCGACAAGAACTCAACGAGAGCTTCAATAGGTACGAAGTGAATGAGATTTTTAAAGGGTGTATGGGATGCCTTCTAATCTAAAATATTGATTCTGAAGACTATATTTACTTTAACATGCAACTAAATAACTATTTAAAATACAGCAATAATAAATAGTTAAATTAATTAAACTTTTGTCATAACGAACAATTTATACAGTTTCATTTCAAGTATGCTTAGAAATACCGTTTTGGTTATAAGAAAAATATTGTATAAATATATAGATAGATAAATAGTTAAATAAGAAGCAAGTGATAAATCGATGTAAAAATCTTTTCTTGGCCCTTTATTAAAATATATATATATATATATAGGGAAAAATTATGTATTTTTTTTTATAAAAAGTTTTTAAAAAGTAAAGAGATTTTCACATAAATAATACATGCACTTCGCCTATTGTATTTTTGTTGTTGTTTTTTTCAGTATAAAAGTTGTCCTTAAAATAAGCAGATTGCAATTTAAAGTTTTCGATTAACATTCAAACATTAAACACTCTTTTATAAACTACTTTTCATATCACCATGTGATATATCAAAGCTTTAAAAGCAACATAATACAATGTGCAATTCATAAGCTCCATGCCAGACATGAGGTGAAGTTCCTTTAAGTATTAATATTAAAGCTAATGAAACTTTGATAATTAAATTAATCTTAAGTCCCCTGACATTTAAAACTAAACATTTTGTCATTTCTAATAATTGCAGCTTATTTTGATAATCATTAAGTTATAATTTGAAGCCTTTTTCAAAAACTGGTGGCATTCATGTGTGATATGTAATGTGTGTATAATAATGTTTTACATGTGTGCATTGTAATTAAAAAAACGTGTATTTTTAAGCAAAATAAAGTCAATCGAAGCACCATTTTAAATATTTTGAAGTCCAGCTTTTGAATCCAAAATATTTGATGCTATTTTTTATTACATCTAAGAACTTATTAACGTTACTTTGAATAATCGAGAATAATTATATCTTTCAAATGCCAAGAAAATTGGCAAAAATTTTGAATTAAATGCAGATTGCGATTAGAATTTAGTCCTTTCCGGAAGACTTGATAAAACTGATGTTCAACACTATTACGTCTATTCAATGCTAATGAACAGATTAAAAATCCTAATTGTCTTCAGTAAGAATCAACATCTTTCTATCTTAAAATCAACACTTTCCCTTCACAGCAATATTTAATGCTGAATGATTTCTAAACCTAGAAAAACTGTTCATTGAAATAGTTAAAAAAGACTTTAAAAGCATGTGGAGATTTCTTTAATATGTACTAGAGTTAAATTACAGTAAAAAAAAATCTATCACACCTTTAGTTAAATTAGAGCCCATTTTGAAATTACAAGACAGCAGCTGGAGACGAACTTCATACTTGATAAAAGGAGCGATTGACATCTGAACTGATAATCACTCTCGTAACTTTCAAATCACACTTATGTTTGGAGATGTTTGATTCCGATGGATTTAAAATTCAAGTTTGCCGGGGGAGGGGGATAAAAATTTGCAACTATTTTTGTTCGTATCGTTGGAGCTTTTGTGAATGATACAAAGCAAACATGCCATTAAATATTGTATAGACAATTTTTTTCATGAATTTGAATACACTATAATATCAACAAGGGTTCTTTTAGAATAAAAATACAGAAAGTTTGCTGACTTCCCTTTATATCTTTCAAAAAGCATATTATGTCTTCCTTGTATGTTTCCCGATACACTTGGGTAAGTCATACTTCCGACTCGCCGACCCGCCCGAAGGCATACGGATCAAAATGCTGAATGACCGGACCGCCGCAACAGCAACACTGGCGGGAACTGTAGCTGAGTCCTAAGGGCCATCACCGACCACGGTAGAACCCTTCCCGAAGGAAATACGTCCCATCATCGACGGGAGGAGCCAGATCCCCCCTCTTTTTTGTGTACTCTCCAGGGTGGCGAGATCAAACCACCATACCGGAAGCATCTCATCCTCTTTTCGAGGTGCCCTCTCGGGGGTTGATACACTTGGGTAATCAGATTACCAAGAAAGAGTTTTGGGGTCCCCCCCCCCTTTTTACATGCTTTTCTTAGATCTTCCTTTTTTCAAAAAAGGAGATTGCATTCTAGATTATTGTTATCTTTTTACAAATTGATGTCATTCCATACTCGGCAATTCACAAAAATGTTTTTTTTAAAAATCCTTGTTGAATTTTGGTCAGGGCACAAGAAGCGATATTATTTCAAATATTCGAAATTTTAAATAGATAAGAAATTCGATTTCTATTTTATAAGGAACCTAAACAATGTTCAAGTTCAGATACCGATTCAAAGTTGGGCAGAGTTGTGCTAATTAAGTGTTGACATTTTCTGATCATTACCTGTTGATGAGAAAAAAGGTTATGTATTTTAATTCCAAGAAATGGCAAGTAAATAATTTGGTATCTTATATTTTCAATTCTAATAAATCGGATTAGTTAGTCAAAGCAGATCCGAAATAGAACATACCAGATATAAATACTAAATATAAAAAGGGCTGATGTAACAAATTACTCTCTCAAATAACATGATTATCCAATCGCTTTTTTAATATTCGTGAAATAAAGGTTTAGAAGCTTAAACATTAGTACTAAAAAAAAGAATTTTGGGTATGATTCAATATAAACTAGCTATAAATTTCAGTTTTTGCATTTAGAAGGTTATTTGTTTAATATATTGACTATTAAAGAAAGATTCCTATACATTCAATTACTAATCAACAATTCTTTTCGATCGCACATAAAAAATATAAAAATAAGATATTGAAACGCTTAAGAAAGTTAACTCTTTGCAATCGGAAAAGTAATTCGGTGCATAATTATTTACCTAACACAAGTGCTTGTTTATTGCTCCAATATATATAATTATTTTAAGCTGAGTTTCCCAGAAAAATTAATCTACATCTTCTTACTACTGTGAAAGTATTTTTATTAATCAAAAATTAAATAAATAAATAAAATATCAAAATGATGCACCATCTTGATTGGTGCAAGAGAGGAGCTATTCGAGTGTAAAGTATTTACTAGAGGGTCACTATAGATTGCATACTATTTGGAATTTTTTTTACTTTTTATCAAATAAAAAAAAATCAAAGTTACAGCCATACACTGTTCAAAAAAAGCACATTGATATCAAAAGAAAAGGCTTTTTTTAAATCAAGCAGTATAAATATGCTCTTCCATCAAACCATATGCTCTTTAAAGCAATATTCACAAATGGAATGAAGAGTATGATAAAAGTGAAGGCAGTGGCAGTTACGTTAGAAACAACATATAAGTAACTTGTAGAAAAGAATAATTATGACATCTCACTCATTGAACAGAAACAGAAACAGTTAAACAGAATTGATCAAAATTTGTCTACATGAACAGAAAGCAATAGAAGTGTGATGAGAAAGTTAATTATGTACAAAATTTAGACTTATATATAAACAAATTAGGAATGATAGTTATGGCTTTTTAGATAAAATATTCCTGAAACCAAAATATTTCCTCCACCAGGCATCAGTGCCGCTTGTTGCATTATATAACAGAACTAAATATTAAGAGATCCCTGGTTAAAGCTAAAGAAAACTACATTCCATTTCTTTTTCATTCGTTTTTTATTACAATAATATTTAATAATTATTATAATTAATTAAATAGTAATTATCATAATTACTACTTAATCTTAATAATCAATAATAATTCTGTTTCTAAAAATTAAGCATTGTAAACAGAGAGAAAATGTCTACAGAAATGCTCAAGAAAAATTCCATGTGCATGAATACGTTAAGCAATTTGAGGACCGATACTTTCAAAACAAAATTCATTTTCAATTAAAGTATTTAAAAGAATATTGCCTTTTTTTTCTATTTCCTGATAAGGTAAAAACAAAATATCGTTATCCTTGACAAATAAACAGGTCATTATTATAAAAGAGAAAGCAATTTGGATCAATTTATTTCCCTTTTTCAAAACTAACAAAAATGACAAGCTTTTTCTACCTGTTAGCCAATCTCTTTAAAATTTCAAAATTCCAGATAGCATATTTAGTTAATTATTATGCAAATCAATTTGGTGATAAAAAGAATATAACAAAACAATATCAATACAAGCGAGTGCGCATAAAATTACTGAACTAATGGATTTAAATAATTCGTCATATGTAGTATCGTATCATCCAAATTTGTTAAAGAATGTTTTAATCATTTTTGCCAACAGTAATCTGCATTTATGTCAACTTTTATTAGTAAAAATTGTCGCATAGGTCGCAAAATAATTTGATATGTTTTTGATTATTCTTGAAAAAGAATGTACTATTTAATTTTATCTGTGCATTAATATTTCGTCACTGGAGTTTCCAATGATTTAATGAATCATTAGAAATCTTGATTAATACAATACCATATCAGTAATCTCATAACATCATATTAAACTTTTATGCATAAATATAAAGTATGTTTGAGAAAGAATAAGAACTTCAACATTTTTTTTAAAAATACATGAAATTTGGGTGTTTCGTTAAGTTAAATATGGTATCAAACTCTATTGAAAATTCGGTTATAATCGCTAAAAAGTCAAAAATTCAGAAGCATTTAATTTAGTTTGTGCCAGAACATATTCTTGTGAAGAAAAAAAGTCCTAAAACAACTTCAACTTCTTTCACAAATTTGTTTGCTATTCATATTTTGAAAGACTATCTGAATTTGGTAATCGACAGAACAGTACCCATTTTATGAAAGGTCCCTAGAGGGGGGAAAAGAAAGAAGGGATAAAAAAAAAGGGAGAGAGAGAGAGAAAGATCATGTAAAGGAAAAAATTTAAGGGTAGGAGACAGAATGGAACGATCCAGACATAAAAAGGGGGGATAAAGGGAGTAGCTGACGGCTCATACGGATGATTAATGCGCTACTGTAGCACAGTTTGCAGCACACGGAAGCCTTGTATGATGTATGGCTATCCCTTTCACTAGAGCCCAAGCAGACGTAAACACTGCTATGCTTTATGGGGATGAATACTACAAGGTCTTGAGGATACTTCTTTTTATGGTCATTATTATTTTTTAAGATTTTTCGGATATTTTTAGCTCCTGTTGAGCTGCAAACAAAGTCCGCCTGGCCAGGGGGTAGATCTTTTTGTTAGTGTTGTTGAATAAATCAATGCAACAAGTTTTTGAGACGTAAAAGCCTTATGAGACTGGACATCATCATTCCTTACATTTTCATCACCTTCAAAAATCTGTATTAAGGGATTAAAGATATATTTCTAGTACAATTTAATTCGGTATATATATTATATACACAAAGAGAGAGACAGTAATGTACAAGCAAAAAAAGTAAAAACATAAATAACAGTATGAAAATCAAAGGTAAATCACAGCAAAGAAAAAATGTGCTTAAAACATATGAAAAAAAGGGGGAAGGACATAAAAAATACACGCGATGAAAATGTGCAAAATGTCGCAATTTAAAGAACGCTGTGGAAATAAAAGCATTGGTTCATTATATTATATATTTACTTCACATTCAATTTAAAGCAAAATATTTTAAATTCGAAGTTATAAATTAAGCCAGCTTCCTAAAGCTATTTTAATTATTAAAATCCATATTACCAATTTCACTGTTTTCTGTAAATTCTTGCGTTCCGTATATTTTTAACAAAATATTGAAAAGAATTCTATTATGTGATTACGGTATTTTTTTTTTAATCTTTAAATTTAGGAAATCTCGCTACTGGAGAATTTATGTTATTATGCTGAATAATAATTCATGAGTGTTTTTGAAATTTATGATTATTATTGTTAAAAAATTCATCTATCCTTTTAATGAAAAAAGTGGTTCATCGCTCAAAAGAGCCATTATTTCTGCTCCACGAACAACACTTATCTTATGAATAACTTCGACCATCTTAAAACTTCCATTAAATACAAAAAGCAAATGATGTCAATAATACTCAGCTTTGATCACATATACCGTTTTACTGATCTGAGAATACAAAATCAACAACATTTAAAAAAGAAAATCAAAATATATTGTTTTGTACAACATTGGATTCGTTTTCAAACAATATTAAACCTTTCGCCAGCGCTGTTTATTTCCGATTTCATTTTTAAACCAGAACAAAAATATCATGAATCATTATTTAACACAATACGTAAAACATGGAACTTTAAGAAATGATTTCCGTTTCATTGGACTTGATAAATTTTATACATAATAAATCATGCGCTAGCAACTGTTTTGTTTTCGATTTTGTTCATTCCACGTTCCATTTTAATAATCTGAGGATACAAAATTTTTTTTAAAAAATCAAGATATACTTATCAACACTGGATCCACTTTCAAATCGTATGAAACATTGGGAGGGCGTGCATTATTTTTGCTTGCACTTTTAAATTTGATGTGAGGACGGCTCATGAATTTGTATTTAACAATGCATAAAACATAGAATTTTTTCTAAAGATTTCCGTTTTACTAGGTTATGTCTAAATTTCCATGTGTTAACAGCAATCATTTCCTATCTGACTTTCATTATCTTATTTCTAAAACTCTTCCCCTTCCCCCCCCCCCCCAAAAAAAAGAACCCCCGTAAATTTGTCTTCACTACATTGCCATCCAGCAAAAAAGGTTTGAATTCAAGTGCACATTAATTTTACAAGTTTCATTTCATGGTCATGAAGCAATGTTTTTGACTACATTTATCACTCAATTCGTTTCAGTATAAATTCATATTTATTACTTTTTCATTCATCAGCGACACAATGATGATACATCAATGAAGATGCATTAAAGAATGCATAAATGTATTCTTCGGTGTATTATCGATAATATCAATCCTCGTCTTTTCATTTTTTGCTAACTAGAAGTAAAGATGGGCATTGTCTTTTTAAAGATATTCTGCTTTACAGCAAAACATTAAAATTATTTATAACAAAAATATTTTGCAATCTCTTTTTAATTCTGAACTATTTTGTTTTTGTTTATCTTCCATTTCATCTTTGTTATTTTTTTTATCCTTCTTCCTCCACAAGATAATAAATATTCGATTGTTATATAAATATCCTTTCATTTTCGTAAATACGTATTCGGACTTGCTTATTATTTTCTCAGATTTAGATAGGTCAGGAATTTCCAATATTCAGAAGCAAGTCTTTATGATAATAACGATGAAATATGTAAAATTAAACCGAGTAATAAAATGTTACCCATTAAGAAAGTCGAGGAATTTCGCAGTTTTTATAATTGCGCAAAATTTAAACGCATACTATAGTTAATCTCATATTTAATTCACTTTTATTTTCATGTATTTAATTAATTTCGGAAAGATTGGCTTGCAAAAGTGAAGTTTAAAATTATTTTGATTTCGCCGAGGTCAGGTTTGAAAAATATGTTACTAGAATAATCCAATGAAAATCTTACTTCTATCGATAAAATTAAAAACGTTTACCCACTACTTAAAAACTTGGCAAATAAAAAAGAATTTTGTTATTATAATAAGTTGTTTAATATCTTTGGTTTCATTTTAAATTGCTAATTTAATTTGTTTAGTTCTCTTGATATGTCGGTAATGAATAAACGATAAACAAACTACATTTTAGAATTAAAAAGCCCTATTCAAAAAATATTGACAAAAACACGATTTAAAAAAGGAAACAAAGCGTTAAATCAATGTTCCTTTTATGTTCTTTTAAAACAATGAAGTTATAAATATCAGCAATATAAGCATTTAAAAAATATAATAATTACTTAAAGAATATATAATTTTCATTAGTTCAGCATTCGTTTCCAATTATTTCCTTGAGTTTTATTGCTGTATAGTCGACTATTTGTCTGAATTTTTTAAAAATAAATTTTACAGTTTAAAGCAAAAGTAAGGGAATTAATTATCTTTGTATTTTATAATTTTAAGACACTGTTCATTAATAATTCCTAAGTTCCATAAAGCTTTTTACAAAAATGCCAATTATCTTCTTTATATAACAAGTCTAGTGCTGAAATAGAACTATTTTAAAACGAAGAAAAATACAGAAATATCGCAAGGAAAAAAATGCATATATTTCATGAGAGAGCGTGACATAATCTCTAAAACATTATTTTTCCTCAGAAGTTTTTATATTATTTCCCTCACTATGCAATTTAAAGTCAGTTACCCTTAAAACTTTTGATCTTCAACAACAGTTAATGTAGTGGCAACACAAAGGAATTCAAAACACGTCGCTGCATGCATAAGTTAAAATAGAGTCAAAAGTCCCATTTTTATGCTGAACAATGTATCTCATAGTTTCCAGGCTCAACAAAATTATTGCCTAATGCCTTTTCACTTCATTTTTAATTTGAATACGCAATGCTTCGTAGATATATTTAAAGGCATTTATGAGTGAACTCTTATCAGAGCACGAGCCAAACGTCACTTGTTATTATGTTCGATTGAAAAGCTGTATGATTAATAACATATGCAAGAATATTAATCAAAAGAGGAATAACTCTTTCCACTGGAAACATCGATCGTTATCTAAGTCTGTCAGAGTCTACAGCCAAGATGAGACTAGGGAGGGAGGGGAGACTTACTTTTTACTTAGAAGGGATTTTGTAAGTAAATTACTGAGAGAAACAACCAAAGCGACGAGCCGATAGTCGACTTGTAAAAGAGTGAGGAAGATGCAATATAAAATATGAATAAAGAAAGCGAAAAGTAAGTAAAAAGAGGCAGCTAAAAGATGTTACCGTCCGAAAAAAGAAGCCAGATCAGCAACTCAATCTATCAGGCAGCAAGTGTGGCGTAAAGTCGACCATGAAAAGAATCATCGCCAGATCAACCTCAGTATGCTGGAATAAAAGGGAACTTTGCGGTTGATGCTTAAAACTCCCTTCTACTCCAACTCTACTGCAGGAGGATTGGTGCTAAAGATTCGACGGGATATCTGACTCAATCCAGGTTGACGGAGGGTAAGAAAAAAAAGGGGGAACAAAAAGTAAGGCCTAGGGGAAGTAAATCAATAACAGCAGGAGGGAAACTATGTATTTTATCTAGAGTGAAAGTGCCTTAAATAAAATCTGACGGAAATTTATATTGCAGCATGAAATTCCTATGGGAGCTGCACATAGGCTCAAAAGAAGATACGCTTGAAGCATATTTTTATTTATTGTCTGTCAAGCTGTATAGCTTTCTTTTTTCGCTTAAAGCATTCCTTATTCGTTGTTGTTCAAGCAAAATGCATTAAACAAATCTCAAATCATCTCTATCAGAATTCTACATAATATATTTTATAAAGGAATAAAATGAACAGGGGATAAAAGCTCTACTTTCATATTTGAAAATTAAATTGCGTAGTTGGTGAATATTAGAACAAGGCAGCTACAAAGCGATGAAAAATGAGTAAGTCCATAGAAAACTAAATTGAATTATTTCCTGAAGACAATCCATAGTTTTCAAGAATATTCTGGTTTGACTTCTCTGAAATCGAAGGGGGGGGGGTCATTTTTCACGAAACAACCGGTTTATACTTATTGCCAACAGCATCAACTCATTGCTCGTACCTTTTAAGAACATGAAAAGAGACTGCTTAGCTCCATAGATTCGCTAGATCACTGAATTGCGATATTGGAGGAGTGATCCCTTTGCTTTTCCGTAAGCCTTTAATGGCATCAATCATATTAAAAAACATCTTGATAAATAAACCCTGTTTTGCTCTGTTTCTTAGTGTAGTGAAAAAAGACGAACATGTAACGGGAAGAAGCACTTTTACTCATGGATGCATTAATTTCAAAACATGATAGAGATCTACAATTTTACTTAAAGAATTGTATGCTGAATTTTATTCCAAAAATTTGATACAAATTTACAAAATTATCGAAATGACTAATGCTAATTTTTATTTATCCAACATTTCATATATCTGATATATCATATTCATTTTGGCAAGGAGAGCCTAATAACAATCAACTCTTTGTTTATTTAGTTCGAACCTAGAAATAAGTAACAATTTCTACGGGACAATATATGGATAAGTATTTTATTAATCATTGATATTACAAAATACACAACCATTAGATTGAAGAATTACTCCATGTTACGATACTAATTAGGTAGTTCTAACTGCTTTTGCATAAATTTGAACGTATTCATCCTTTTCAATTCCTTGCAGGCAAAGGATGCTTTAGCAGTTCGAATTTTTCTATTTTTACCACTTCCTATTTAGATTAAGAAAATAAATTGAGTGAAAGTGTCTCACATTATCATAGCAATGAATTCGTTTTACAATCTCTGCCTCAAACAGAAAGAAAGAGCTTTAAGAGATGTGACGTAACGTGAAAGGTATATCGAGTAGGAATTCGGAAATAAATTTATGGTTGCAGTTAAAGATATCTAGAAACCTACATTAATCGAATTGTGTATCTCTTCAGATCTTTTAATACCGAAATATCCTCTTCAATTTAATTCATTACAGGAGCTAATTTCTCTTTCAAGGATTAATAAGAAAGAATGTAATATTGAATTCGTAATAAACTGAAATAAGTGATATTTTTAAGTCCGATGGCATATATTCTTACTATTGAGATACGCGTGAAAATTTTTATAGTAAACGAAGTATCATTTCTAAAATTATCACTAATTAACTCCATGGTTTTGAATTGATGAATTTTATTGCCAGCTATTAAAATTTACTTCTGTAAAGTAAAATCTGATTTGGAAATATTTTTCATTTCATTTTGTTAATGTAGAATTTTCACATTAATTCCATTCAAGTTATCGACGTGCGCCCTCCCTTCACCCCCTTCAAGATAGAATAATTTTTGAAGGAAAAGTTACTGAAATCGGATTTAAGCTGTTTCGAAGAATAAAGTGGTCCTGTATATTAACAAAAAACGTTTTTACCCCAATGAGCACAAAAGTTCCTTAAACTAAGATGTATATGTATATTAGCAAATTAATTAGCAAAGTTGAAAAATCTTATCTGAAAATGAAAAAGAATTTCTATAAATTTAAAAATTAAAAAAAATTGTTATGAATACTCTGCTAAAATTTTTCGTCGAAAATGCCCAGTAGTTTCTAAATAGAATATATATTACACATCAGATATATTAATATCACCAAGCTTGGCCTAGTGATTATAAATATGTTCAGTTGATTGCGTTTGCTTGTTGTTAACATTTTACTACTTTTTCAAATAAGTTTTAATGTTAACATATTTCGCTATCATATGAAAGTCATTTTGTCATCCGTCGTATATGAAAAATTATACACGAAATTTTGATGTAGCAGCTGAAAGTTTTAGTAGTATATAACATAACATAGGAGAAACTAGGATAAGATAACGGTCCTGAAAGTTTGATCATTTTTTATTAATTCACTTTTTAAGGTAATTTCTTTTTCTTTGCATGCATCATTAGAATAGCTTTTACTTGTATGTACGTAGATGAATAAAGTTTTATTTTAATAAATATTATTTTCCTCGTAGAAAAAGCCAATGCAAAAATGTCATTTTGTTCCAGTACTGGGCCAAAAGTTCAGGTAAAAATGATGACAGTTCAAGTAAAAATTGAATATATTGTTATTCATAGAAGATATAAGACTGTAAATTAATTAATTGATTATCAAATGCTTTTCACGAATCGCATTAATGAAAGGGTTATTATGCTGAAGTATCGATTTCCTAGTAAATTAATGCAACTCAAAATCGGCGTGGTTTATTATTATCCTCAAGAACAGAAGTCGAATTTCCTTCCTCAGCTTAATGATCTCCTGTGCCACTATATACAGCTTTTTAAAATTTCTATCCCAGTTTCCTAATGGATTATCAAAATAGATTTCACAACATGCAGAAACAGCACTGAATTTTCTCAGGAATATTCAGCTCACGTCATGAGCGTCAGAAAACAAATTCATTTCTATTCAAGGAGATCTTACGTTGCAGACCTTAAAAGATTACAGCACGGCACTCAACAAACAATGGTAATGTGATAGAGGCTTCACTGTACGAATTTGCATTGCCTATAGTCTGTATTTTCTGTAAGCGGTACAAGGTCACATTTTTTTACCTCGTTTTTTGGTTGTCTGGTGCCAGTAACGTGGTAGAAAATGTGACCTTGAAGCGCCTACAAAAAATACACAGACTATAGCAGTGTGAAGCGCTAGCAATATCCATCAATTAAAACGTTGAGAGCCGTATCATCCGTATTTGGTTGTTTACAAGAATTCTCGTTCAGTGTAAAATTAGATGCGAATAGAACACGCCTATGTTTAGTTTAAATCACCTGGTTTTATCCCCCTGTTCACCGCGTGTGATTCACACCTTCTAATTGTATATTCTTTTCTCTACTACAATTAAGAGATAGTAAAGAAGTAAGCGTCTTTTTAGATAGTGGTCCAAATCAAAGACATGGCTCATGGCAATGAGCGTGTTAAAATAAACTAATTCATTTTTTATCCTGTGCAGCTCGTCAACTTTCCCAAACGTTCCTAACAATATTCACGTATTACAGTGATGCAACAATTATAAAGCAGATGTAATTAAACTCTTCGGCAAATCAGATATGTGGCATTTTGAGGTAATAGTAATGATGAAGGCTAATTTTAACTTGATACTTTTTTTCGGAGTATGAAATCAAATTAAATGCATAAATAATTTGTAGCCATTTCATTAATGCTATATTCTTATAGAGACAAGAAAACTACATATGCGATAAAGAAATAAATTAAAGATTTTAGAATTTAATTTGATTTTGAGTTCAGCGAAAATGCTGAGCTAAAATATAAATAAATGCATTGAATATAAAGGCTTTTTTGTTGGGGGGAAAGATGAATAGAGATATTCAAATAAATAAAACTAAAAACACTTTCAAAGGAAACTTCTATTTTAAAGCAAAATTTTCTTTATAAATTCTTTAGTTTTTTTTTAATAAAGTGGTTTATTCAAATTAGAATAGCTTCCTGATCACATCGATAGTGACTTTTTTTGCTTCAGTTGTTTGCACGCGCGCAAGCAGACAAGACAATTAGACAAAAATAGAAAAACGTAACCCTTATTTTCCTTTTGTTAGTATTATCTTTTGAAAAAAAATTCTTCATTTAATTTTTTTTTCTTTAGATATTTGGTAAAACATAGAAAATTGAAACACGTTAAGAAAAGCTGGCATTGAGTTATAATGAAAACTAGTTAATAAAAACAGTTTTCCCCCACGTCTGCTGCATATATTTCGTACAACAGCGTGTTTCAAAAAAATCTGCATAAAAACAAAATAGCCGAATAATAATAAGAAAGGAAGAACAAAAAGTCGATCTCTGTAGGCTGGAACAAGATGCTCCGAGGCCAGTGGCCTGCTCCAGGCCCAAGTGTGTTTCAGAGATTTAGGTATGGGCGGGACTAAGAGGGTTTGATGGCCAGGCCCACTTGCATGTGCTTCAACTTCTTACTTAATAATAGAGGTCCTTGGAACAGTAGATAAGTTTAGTATGCACCGCTCAACCTATAATTGCTTCACCTCGAGTAAAAGTTGAATGGGGGAAGAGAGGTGAAGTAGCCGACAAATTACATATGAGCGAATCAAATTTCCACGAAAGCAATTGAAGTTCTGACTTCAGAGTTGTTTTTTCCTTTTATTTTTTAAAAAATCTCGCTTGTTGTATAAAATGTGATTGAGTAAGTGATTAAATAATTTCTATCTTTAAATGCGATAGTTTATGGAAAAAAAAAAGGAATATTGTTAAAAGTGGCAGTTTAACTAGTTTAAGGTATATAAATTAAACAAATATTGTTGGATCAAATTGTTACAGTGGAAATATTAAACTGTCATTCTACCTAAATCTATATTATAACTATTCAATAAAGATGCCATTAACTGATAAATAGTATTCATCAATACAAATTTTACATATTAGATGTCTAATTCTTGTTGATTGGAAATCAAAGTAAGAAATAGTTTGAGATGTTGCTTAGAAAGAGAAATGAACCCTTTTAAGTACTTTCGTTGTATTTCGAATCTAAGGATAAACAATAAATGAAACTAGAAATAAGTTTTGCAATAACGAAATGAAAGACAAAACAGTAGTCAAAACCTTAACAGAGACAAAAATTAAGCTTCAGATGATAAAAGAAGAAAAAGAAATCACTGTAATTTTGACGATTGCGTCAGAAAACGAAAGGGGGGGGGAGAGAAAGAGAGAAAACCACTCAAGCCGTTGAATGGAAAATCTTTAGAAAACAAGAATAAGGCATTCTTTTTGTATTCGGCTTGAAGATCTCCAACTTCGGAGGAAATTGTCCAATTATACTATTAAAGCATTTACTTGAAAACATATAAATGCATTTAAATAAACGCATAAAAGAATTTGCAAAATTTTAGAGAGTACTAAAATATCCGAGTCCTTTTTGTGTAACTCGTTTCTTTCAACTCCGCTGCATGGATATTGTATGCTTAACATAAAAATTAGGCAATTAAGAAACAACAAGTCATTTATTTTGTTACTTATGGACTTACTTTTTTTGATGCATATTATCAATGAAAATAAAATTTTATAACACATTTTTATCAGGAAAGGAAAGATACTTTCATCATAATCGAAAATTAAACTGCATACAGTGTACGCTTCTGATCCAAAGAATAAGCATTTGTTTTCTGTAATCACTAGCAATCTAATTTATGTTCATAAAGTATAAAAATTCATTCAGAAATGAAACAAATTTCAGAATGTTTAATGACTAACTTCTCAAAGAAGAACTCAATTTTCATATGAAGTAAAAATACAAATTTATCTCAATACAGCCTATTCAACTCATTTTTATCTGGTGTTGAAGAAGCAAATTGAAGTTTGTATGCTTGATCTGCATACACAAGACGAAAATAATATAAGAAAGTTGAAATATCATGTTGAAATTATTTTTAAATAGGAAACAAGTCTAAATTCAAGTTTTTTAAAATTATCTCCTAATTTATAGGTGTTTTAAAGAAATATTATAAAGAAAACGAAGAGGGTAAAAGCAATATTATTGATGCTCATTTCTAGAAGTTGAAACGGTGTTAGACGTAATACACATGGTTAACTGAATTGGCATACAAATCGCATTTTTCTTTAAGTAAAATAAATAAGACAAGATAAAATGAATAAGACTATTTTAATTATGGATTAAAAATATCCATTTTTCGTTATGAGAAATATTTTTATTAAATCTATTCCCTGTCCGCTGCTTTTTAGTTTACTGAAAACGGATAAAGTTGGAGTAGTTATTCGAATTATCGAATAATGATAATTCGCTTAATGAATTTAACTATAAACCAGTTTGTTAAAAGAATTCACTTGTAATAAATTAATTAAATATTTTCATTCTGCTGTTTTATGACTATACTTGTTCCATTTGAGAACATAATTATTGTTTGTATTTTCTGAATTTGTATCTATTTCACAAGCCGTAAATATAAATAAAAACACCTTAGATTTCTATTACCAAAGTATGATTTCGAAGAATACAGTACAGTAAGAATTCGAAACTCATCATAAGATATTAAAAGCTCTCTAACCTGGATAAGATGTCCGTTTTGTCTTGCAAAATAATTCTGCTAGTCACAATCTATGTATACAAAGATTTTCTTCAACACTGTTTAAAACAGGCTAACGATGCACAAGTTAATGATAAACAAAAGAAAATTCGATTTAACGCACTTATCTCTAAAATTTCGATTAATTCAAAAACTTCAATTCAAGATAACTTCTTAAATAATTTTCGTTAAAAGGTATTGAAGAATATGGCGTAAATATAGGCGGGGATCCCAAATTCATGAACGATTCTACTTTTGAAATCAAATCCTTAATTTAAGAAGCTCTAGTATGACTGGATTCGAAATAGCTCTCCCCCCTTTTTTCCCCCTTCTTAAAACATGTTCAAGATTTTTATAAAAACAGCGAATGAAAAAAAAAATCAAGAAACAAAAAACAAAAAAACTAACATATTCATTTTAATAGAAATTTAATTAATCTGTCTTAGTCAATTTGCAAAAAACATTAACCGGCTTATGAAGAAGATCAATTTTTTCCTAAAGATTGAGGAATCTTAGTTAACTATGTTTTTGTCCCCAGAATCAAAATTATTAGAACCGCTTGTGTTCTGCAGTCGAAAAAACGTTAGAAACGTTGGTTTTTGAAAATAATATTTAAATTTGATATGATTAAAATTATTCAGAAGTCTATAAAAACTCAGAATGTTCAAAATGAAACTTAACATAGCACAATACTTAAGGAAATAATTTGCATCTCTTCTACTTGCTTAGTTTTCTAATATAATTTCACAGATAGAAAAATTTGTGAAACCAGTGGGAGTCGTCTCCTTGAAACTTTCTTGCACACTCTCCAAAATCATTCTCGTCTTTATTTCCTCCGAATAAAACTGTGGATCCTGGGTGAGCCACGAATAGGTTGCATATTATTGATGAACGATAGTTAGGATATATAATTCCTTGGCTTGAATCTAGTTTACTTAAGGTATCTATCATGAAAATATATATTTTGGACGCTTTTTGGCCTGCCGATTCACAGAAAATTACAATTTCAAGATAACATATTGAATTTTATTGATTTAAGTTATTGCGTTTACGAGTTATTCTGTTTACATACATGCGAAAGAACAGATCGACAGATGGTTAACTGCTTGATGAATTTGGTTCAAAATTCCTTAAGAATCTACATTTTAGATGCTAAACTTGTGCGTCAAATTTTATATATCTAATTCTTTACGTTTTGAAGCTAAAAAGTTCACTTGTGTTCCAGACAGACAGAATTCCTGTGAATTGATGTCGTTCAAAATTTAATAGAAATCTATAAATTTAGTCGTATTTCTATATACCACATTTCAGTAATCTAGATTAAAGCCTTTATGAGTTATCGGATTCACAGACAGACAGACTCTATAGACTATCAAATAGACAGACAGACAGACACGATGCCAAAAAAGTACTTTTCGGACTTAGGGAGGTCTGAAACATGCAGATGCATCAAAATCTCGATTTGGAGTTTTTTGACGATTATAATATTTCCCGAATATTTCCTATGTGAGAAACTAGAAAAAAAAATCGAGAAAAATTAAGATTGCAAATACTTATTTCATCATAAAGTAAGTATAACTAAGGAGGTAGCATCATAATTATGTTATAGAAATTATTTAACAGTGATAAAGTATTTGACAATTGTATCAATAAACTGTAGGCTTCAGAATCAAAAGTATTTACCAGATGCGACAGGAAACGAAAATTAATAATTATTCATTAATCAATCTTAATTTTCATTTAATTTATACACAATGCATGTATCAGAAAAGACAAAACATTTCGCCTTAACCCAAAACTTTCAAATGTGTTTAATGTAGCATTTATTCACTAAGCAGTCATTAAGCGTGTAATTCAGAATGGTCTTTTCTGCTGAAATGCTTGTTCATAAAGTGTAAATAATAACTGAAACGTTTTCTAAATCTTAGCTAAAAAGTGATAAATCTTATTTGGGTGGTGAAACTGTGTAATTAAAGAAAATTTAAAAAATTTCAACTGGCATATCTAGGAAAAAACTATTTCCAATGATGTTCAATTTTTGTAAGTTGTTTGCTAGATTGGAAAAAATGTATAACACTTTTTTTTATGCATTATATAAGACTTTCTACTATTGCCATTTTACTTGAAACATTGACATTATTGTTTCCATTTAAATAGATCATGAAACATTTATAAGCATTCATTATAAGGCCAGGCGGCCGCACAAGCATATAAAGTTATAAAAGTTAAATTTTTAACACTTGTAAATTCTTCATAATAAAAATTTTATTAAAAACTGCTTTTAAAAATACGCTTTTATAAATGTACAACTCGGCGGAAAATGTTTTTTTTATTTTATTAGCTAATTTTAATTAATTAATGATTAACTGATGGTTAAATTCTGAAAATTAAAAGGATGCATTGTCATTGAGAATACACAAATGTGTAAAATTGAAAAATTTAATGGATTAGGAAATAAAAGAAAAAACGATTCAAAATTCCATAATCACAAACATGAAGCAAGTCAAGGTAAATAAAAGTGTTTAATTACTTATATATGCTCCTCGTTTTGACTTAGATAATTTTAATTTAAGCATTTTACATAAAACTAAGGATAAATCAAATTTCGTATGTATGAAAATCAGTTATTATGCTTTTAATTATTCCAAATTTCAAAATCTTAGATCAGAAATTATTTTTTAAAAAGATCATATTAATCTATAATTATTGCTTTCAATTATTAAATTGATTTAAAAATATCTTAAAATATAATGAACGATTTTTTATTCCAAAAGCAAATCATTTTTGTTTAAACATTGAACATACTCAAATAAACACAAGAGGGTTTAAGTTTATAGGCAGCAGTAATTTTTTAAAATTAGAATTAAAATAGTTTTACAGAATCATCATTCATTCTCAAAAAAGAATACTCCAATAGTGTTGAAACTATAAATACTTAAAAAGAATTTAAAATGTCAAATCACCAATTAAAACTCTCACTAATTGTTGAATCAAATGGAGAAACTCGGAAAGTCTTTGAGTTTACAAATAAAAAGATTTATTTTATCAGAAATAAATTAACTATAAAAAATCGCCATCATTCAAAAATGAATATTGAAACTGTAAAATACTTAGAAGAGAATAAAAATGTCAAACCAATTATTACAACATAATTCGCATCTCGAATCGTAACAAAACTCATATTGATCAAATGAAGCACTTAAACACTGGACTTAAATTAAATAAGCTGTCCATTGTATCAGCACGATTAGAGAACTGGAAAGTAAGATCCAAAGGTTGATTAAGGTCTTTCATTTAACCTAATTACCACTTGTGCCATGATTGTATTTTGAGTGGTGCCCTTTAAGAGAGGGGTGTAACTAGCCGAGCGTCACCGAAATGCAAATATTGTCTTAATCTCTCTTTTCCTGCCATCGATTGAGCAAATGGATTAAAGGAAAGGGATCTCGACAGCAAACAAGAGAGCTTGGACGAAAGCAAAGAAAACAAAACACTACACCGATAGCTAACTACTGCCGTATAGAGTACAGCATTGTTGGAGAACATTAAAACTGTTTGATCTTATGAGCCTATTCCCCCTCCCCTCTCTCTCTTTCATCCTCTTCCCCTTTTTCTTTTTTTTTTTATTCGAACCAAAGTATTAACTGCGCACACTCGGTCGAAGTACTGAATAATGGCAGGTCAGTGCTTCTTTTTTTCTTTCCCCCTCGAAAGTATATTATCAACCCCAAACTACTCGGCTTCGACGTTTTAGTTACATAGTAAAACTCCTAAATTAAGGGTGAAAAAAACATTTTTGGAATTATGTCTATCTGTCTATAAAAATGCCAATTTGATAAAAAAAAAATAATAAGCTAGACGAGTGAAATTCGGTTATATTGTCTTTGTACCAAAGAGAAGTCCGTCTGCCCGTCAATTCATGTAAACACGAACGCGGTAATTTAATAATGCAACTAGGTAGGTGCATTAAATTAAGCGCAAGATTTTATCAGCAAGTGTCATTAAATGCGATCAGTAACAAATTTTTGACCAAATCCGTTTGCACCTCGATTGACTATTAATCTATTTATTAATAAAGAACGCGTCAAGTTAGATGTATGAATTTTAACACTTTGCACTTGATTGCACTCTTCTGAGGCACCATTCATGACGAAGCATCATTTTGACGTTTTATTTATTTACTTATTTATTTTGATTGTTAAAAGTACCTACGGACTGATAACTACGGTGTAACTTCATTTTTTGGGGAAATTCAATTTAAAACAATTTTATATATTTATTTTTCAGAGCAATACTCAAATTCTTGTATTAGGTGAATAATTATGCACCGAATTACTTTTCAGAGTGTAAAGGGTTCATTCATCGTCTTTACATCAAAATGAGAGATTTTTATCTTCTTTTTTGGTTAAATTCGCGAACAGATAGGTTTTCTGTCTGTCTTTGTGTGTATATGAGAGCGATAACTCAAATACGTGACAAACTAGATGGTTGCATTTTAGCATAAGATATATAGTATATTGTAATGAGTTAAGCTTCTTTTTTTCTTTTTCGCTACTGTTTTATTTGTGCATTTTAATGGCGTACAAACGAGCCTTTTGGAACGTACCTTTTGAGTAATGAATGTCTTTCTAAATTAAATGTGAAAGTATGGAGATCCAATATGAAATGTAATAATTTTTTAATTAATTCTCCCGATCTTAAATTGTTTTGGAGTAAATTAATAAAAATAAAGAACAAGTATTTTAAAAACCATACATGAAATGTATTTAAACAAAGGAAACCAAATAAAACAAATTAAATATTAACAAAAGATGTACTGGAAGAATCTTAATGCGTCACAGACAAATTTTAATAAAAAGAATCAAATACAGATAATTTTCACAATTTTTTCTTTAAAAAGCTGACAGAAACAAGAATTGTCAAGATCTTTGAGATTATAAAATTATGAGATTTCCAAAGAGGACGGCAACCCATAGTTGTCGAAACTTTGAATACTAACAATGTAATGATGAGTATAAAGCCAAAAAAAAAAAATCATTTTCACCGAAGTGAATCTAAAAAATTCAAGAGAAAAAAGAAATAGGAAGATATTTTTAGAACCGTATAGTTTTGAAACTTATAATGGGAGAATGAGCCATTGAGCAAGAAAGTAGTATATAAACATTGTAATACGGGGTATAAAACCAAATAAAGATAATTTTTCACAATAATTTACTTAAAAGACCTAAGAGAAAAACACACTGACAAAATTTTCCGCTGCAAAACTGCGATACTAAACGGGAACATGACCTTTAGTTTAAAAAACCCTGTACATAAATACCGAAATGAAGGGTATAACGTATTGTTTATTCATATTTTAAAGTCGTGGTTAGAAATGAAGGGTCTAGCATATACAAGCATTCTAAAACTAAAACAAAAATGCTTTTTTATAACAGCTACCGTGTGATTCCCGAGCCTCTGTATTTTTATAGGAATTATAGTGTCATGTAATTATCTTTTCAGGTATAACAGATATGCGCATCCATCAAGCTTAGGAACTCATTTTAATTGAGCCCGATTGATAATGGCAGTGGCATACATTAATAAGACCAACCCATCGCAGTGCAATTTACACAAAGAATGTGTGCTATTTTCCGAAATTAAGTTTTGACCTTTTGGTAAGGTTTTTTAATTACTACCCAGGGTTGAAATACCTCGGGCATTTTACATTTTTTTATTTCTAGCTAGTTAATTATGGTATTTATGAAATAATTATCAATTTCATCGAATGTTTTTATGAAAATTTCACGGGGAAAAGAATATGTTAGAAAAATGTTCTTTACTTGTGGATCAGTTATTCATCCAAGAGATCGTGAATATTATGCAGACTCAGAATAATTATTTTACACTGACTGATAACGCAATTGTATTTTCTACGCTTTAATCATTTGTTATTTTTTTATTAGGTGAGGTAATATTTTGAATCTTTTTAACATTCCTCGCATTTTAGATAAACATTTAAATTAATTGATACCAAACATTTATATAATCTTTTTTAAGTTAATTCTTGACTACTGAAAGCACATTAAATCCCTTATAAATATATGTTATCTATAAATATTTTTGTTTTTATAAGTATATGTTAATTCATCGTCTTTGCACACAAAGTTTCAATACGAATACTGGCCAAATCGCTAACTTCTACACGGCTACAAATGGGCATATAATTCCTATAGGAAAAATGCTTTAAGTGACGCAAAGAATTATATTTTATGTTGTTTGAGTGAATAAATGCAGTACTGAAAACTCTATGAAATTAAATTTTTATACAATCGCCTCGTCATATTATTCACATTAAGCAAAACATTTTTGACCCTCAAAGTAAAAAAGTTTCCCTCTTTTTCGGCTAAAACTGAAAGCGTTGTGAAGCTTTGAATATCGTTACTTTAGACTATTTCAACGGCGTCTTCATGAAAATGTGCCAAGGATTCAAGCCAGAAGATCTGTTGGTTTGTTTAAAGTAATGAAATTCAAAGCTTCATAATTTAGTTTTAATCGTAGATGATTTTCTTATTTTAAAAAGTTTGAGTGTCAAGTATAATTTATTATAATTAACAAAAGGGGATGATCGTTAATCTTTGCAATTTTTTCAGTACTCCATTTGTTGATTCAAGTAACATAAAATATGATTCTTTATATTATTTAAGACATTTTCCAACTGGATGTCTCTCTCGAACTATGGCCCAACAGTTATTTAGAAATTAACTGTTATATATATTGCGAGTTTTATTTATTTTTTTCTCATAATTTATCTCAGTTCAAAATTGGATTGATAAGGTGATTTCACATTTAAATCACAAACACTATAATACGCGCTGCTTATTTACACGTCATTGTTCACTAAAGCTCTATTTATGTGCCATTTGCATTTATGTGTCGTTTCATCATAGAGGCGATTTAGTTTTAACCATAATATTCGTAAAAAAAACATCGTTTACGTTACATAAAGCATGTCGTTTTCTCTCATCTTTTTTGTAATCAGATGTAGGAGAAGTATATAAACTTTAATATGGATATCATAATTTGGGAATTATTCATAATAAATGAACTGACAGATCACAAATTGTCTGGTGTCAATTTAAGTCATGATTAAGAAGTTATTCCACCGTCCTTATGAAATGTAGCGGGCTCTATTTGAAGATTTCGAACTTATTTTGTTTGTCAAAACGCGAAAACTAAGAAGCCGAACTGGTCCCCTTGGAACTTTCTCCAATAAAGGTCTTATCTTCTTGCTATAAAATTGTATAAAAATACAAATAAAATTGGGAATCTTGAGTAGGGCTGCTAATGCCTTGCATGGTACTGGTGAACAGTAATTACGAAATATAGATCTTTGACATGGATCTAGCATTTTTACTGAACTTATCGTGCGAGTATATATTTTGGAGGCTTCTTTTCTGCCAATTGAATTCAAAATCTACCAAAAACTACAGTTGTAGTCACAAAATCACATACCGAATTATACTGATTTAAGTCATTGCATTTGACCTAGCTGCTTTAAAATTTGATAAGGAATCTAAATTTTAGATTCTAAACGTATGCACCAAATTCTATCTATCTAGTTCTTTGCGTTTTGTCATTATGGAGTTCACTTGTACTAGAGCAAACATATTTGCTCTGAATAGATTTCATTCAAAATTTGATAAAAGATAGAAATTTGGAGTAGAGACCATATATCAAATTTCATCCTTTGTAGTTCAAAGCATTTTTGAGTTACCGCGTTCAGAGACAGACAAACGGACAAACAAACACACTGGCATAATGCCAAAAGTGTATATTTCAATATAAAAGAGATCAGATTCGTCAAAATCTCGAATTCGAATTTTGTGACGATTACAATACTTCGTACACAAAAACGTTTGGAAAAACATTGAATGAGTTTTAATCTATTCTGCATGTTATACTTCATTTTCATAGATAATAAGTACATCAAATGTTAATTAAATATTTTTAATCAAACATTTACATGAATGCGCCTAGCTCATATAAAATAAGAAACGTATAACTAACACTCAAAATAGGCACAGAAGGTACGATTTTTTGCATATTTATGGTAAAGGCTTATTTTCAAATTTAATATTTGTTTATAATATTATGTTGTAATATACTTCTTCACATACCCGTAAAATTATCGGTTTTAAATTAATTTGAATTAATTACATAAAATTTGTAATAATACAATTTATTCATTACAATTTCGATCATACACCTTTTCATTGGTACGTCTTTTTGTGTCATTCACTGGAAAGAAGTATAACAGGTACTTATATGTATTATTTATATGAAAAAAGTCAGTATCTTTAAAATTCTCAAAAACAGCTTGAAAGATGAAATAGAAAATGAAATAATTTAGCAAATGAATACCTAGAAATTAAATAATATTTGCGACTAAATGATATCAAGATAGTCTACGATACTGAAGAGTATCATGATCTAGTACAAATTTTGACGCTTGTTTTTCTCGTATATTTTGCTATAAATAACTAAAATATTATAAACAGCATTGAAGATGCTGCTGGTAAAGTCAATTTAACAAAACATATCAAAAAGTATATTAAAGGAAATTTCCAATACTTCATTTGAATGCTTTGTTTTCCAATGTATACGATGTCACAACCGATACCGTAAGAAACTTTTTCATAAAAATATGGACATGAAAAAAATATGTTTTACTCCTACCTGAAAAGTGTAGGGGCTGGGAAAATATAGTGGTGAAGTAAACATAAACTAATCCTTCTTTGATTTAATTTCTCTTATTTCTCATTTTTTATCTACGCTATCCTATTTCTAAAGACAACTCCAAATAAATAACGAAAAAATGATGAACAATTTATGGCAACTTCGAAATCTCAAGTAATTTTGAAAGTTTTTCTATGGTAGATTTTTTTTTGTAATGGAATAAATGAATGGCTAACTCATTCTTTTCCGAAAAAAATGTATATATTACGGTTAATGGGATTAATCGATTGTTATTAATAATAATAATGGGCGAAACTGATTAATCACTTTATTGCATTGATAGATTATCTATACTTATATAAAGCTCAATGTGTGTGTGTGTGTGTGTGTGTTGGAGCTCTACAGGCCAGACCGTTTGACCTACAGCTACCAAATTTAGTACATGTTTACCTTGGAGGTCGGGAATGTGCACCTGGGGTCCCTTTTTTGAATTTTTAATTAGAATTTTAATTATTAATTAAAAACTAACTTTCCTGCCAAAAAAAATCTTTTCATTTCATTTCAAATGAGTAAGGTTTCAGTTTTTTTTTCCCAACAGTAATGAGGCTAGGGTTAACATTCTCCGGCCGATTATTTCAAACGATTCTGTTTATTTTCTTAATGTTTTATGCATTTAAAATTAAACATTGTTAATTAATCGATCTTTCAGATTCATTCTGAAGTACTTTTGAATTAAAATAACACAGAATAAAAGGAAATTAAAAATTTCTAATCTGCATAGCGTTACCCCAACTGGCGTAGAAAATTCACGCATGCGTATTGTGTTCTGATTGTTGACAATGATTTAAATTATTTTTAGGTTAGTTGCATGCTTTTGTAATTAAATTGTATTTATGTTAGTTATATATTTTTTGTATATTCTTATAGATTTAAGTACATCGTTTTTTAAGTAGTCTTTTTTAACCGATTATTTTAAACGATTCGTTTTATTTTCTTAGTGTTTGATGCATTTAAAATTAAAAATTGTTAATTGATCAATCTGGTCATGATGAATCTGAGAAAATTTTGTTGACAAATTCTTGAAATATTATATAAATTAAGAAATATATTCTTTAGTGCAAATAAAGCTTAAACGCTCAGTGACCCTGTTTTCAATAGTAATCATATTGCAAAAAAATACTTTGTTTCAGTAAAAAATATTATTATTATACTTGCAGATTAATCCTTTCCACTTTAATTTAAAGTATAAATTCTACGGGAGCTAACAGAAAATTAGAGAGATACATATTACGTTATGACTGAAGGCCTTTATAATATTATGAGTAAATTATATGACTATCAAAATTTGAAGTTTTAAAATATTTTGATGAAGAAGCTATTAAAGTAAGAATTACAAAAAATATTTAATTATTAAAATTTTAACGAACATTAAGATTGGCGAACTGGCTGGTCGCCAAAGGCGGCTAGTTATTAATAATTATTAGTTATTGCTAATACTTTCTTTGGTTGTTATTATAATAAGCAATCATCCCCCTTGAACATAACACATTTATATAATTAAATGAGAAAAGTAGCAAAAGCTTAAACCTGATACAAAAGACAATGAGAGTCCAAGAGTTCGGATCGCAGAAAAAAGGAAACCGCTTAATTTCAATGTTGCATTTAAATCATACGAATAATAATGCAATCTCATAAAAACAAAAGCATTAAATAACAGCTATCCAGGCCATAAGATTAATTTCTTAAACTATCGGAAAATACCGACTTGACATAAACTTTCATTCAATCTGACTTTCCCCCTCGCAAGAATTTAAATGCTACAAAAATGCATGTCTACTGATAAATGATACGATATCGCAATTAATGATTAATCCATTTATGCTTAGAAATAAGGGACTAACATAACTTTAATAATTGGCCTGTCTCTTTATTATTAGCAATCATGAGCAACAAAAACTGAAATGTCAGAAATTCTGTTGGAAATTGAACAAATTAGTGGGTTATTTTCACGTGCTAAATTATGAAAAGCATATTGGTTACTCCTTTAAGACGTCTAAAGTATCGGATAATTTTAAAAATTAAAACCTGTTTATTAAGCATTTAAAGGATGTAAATATTTATTTGAGGTCTATTAAATTTCATAAAAAAAAGTTTTAAAAACACTATCGAGATTAACTGGTCATGACCTATGACTTTACAAGTTCTGAATCAAGTTTTCTCAAGGCTTCCCATCATTTTACTCTAGGTCACATTGGTAACTCTCTTCGTATTTCATCATTAATATTCTTCAATGGCAATTCTCAGGCTTGCGCATGTGGAAGCTTCAATATTTCAAACATAAATACAAAAGATTTCCATTTCTTAATACAATGATCTTATGCTTCATGTCGCAAGCCCTGCTTGCCAGAGCAGAAGATGTTTGATAGCAAATGAAAATAAACTCCATTATTTTTTAATATTAATTGTACAGTTGAGCCTTACCTTGTATCCAAATATGAAAAAAATTAATCGAAAATACTACACATACAGAAGCTGAAAATTAATAAGAAATGAAAGATGTTCACTGAAAAACCAGTTAATAATGATATTTTTATAAAATCATTAACAGTTTCAAAGATTCGATGGGCCTGTCGTTAGAAATAAAATGAATCACCCATTTCAGTTAAACAAAATCCTTTTTTTTTTTTTTTTTCCGATTCAACAAGCAATCAATCGTTTTAATGCATTGTACATTTCAATAACCATGTAAAAGTTTTTCCTTCACGTGGTTATTCAATTATTTACTCCCTATTTTATAGTTTATTTGAAAGGGGCTGTTCGGGTAAGAAAGCGAGATAATCTAGTGGGGTACTGGGGGCTGAAAAAAATCTTTCACTTCCTTCCCCATAAACATCAAATTTATCACCCTGTGAGCCGGCGAATGATAAATCTTCTTCGTCAAATCGAGTATTAGACATCCCTTGTCGACCTTACAGGGTATCCATGGTGGGAGATTTGACCAGGATTATTAATGATTGAGGGTCACTGATGTCAGTCGTGATGGCCGACTATTAGCTGTTTATTATTATCTTTTAACGAGACCTCGGGTGTAAATGCGATCCATTTAGCGCCAGAAAGTGGCTTCTGGGACGCAGTTGTTTGACAAATTGGAATGCGCTCTAGACTACCATGCTAGATGGTGAATAAGCTACCGTGATTCATGAAGACGGCCGCAAAGCTCAGAAGCATTTAAAGACATAGTGTGCACACTAAAGATACAAAATGCAGCTCATTCATGGAGAACTGTTAATATCCTGAAGAACTATGCGCGCAATGTTCAAGTGAAATGTTTAAGAATGATGCGTCATGAACTCTCTTCAGATAGCAACTAAATAGGTTTTATGTATGACAAGCCAATAACATGTGTAACTGGCAAAGTACTTTGATAAAAAGCGAATGTAAAGCCTGACAGAGTAAAGAAACATCACAATTCTAAAGAATAATTTCATATCTTTAAGCATTTTATTTTAATTCTTTTTTTAAATAATGAAGAATGTTTGATGTAATGATTTAATGTATGCACATTTATTTACAGTTACTTGGTTTAAAAAGATCGATTATCAAAAATTGATATGAAATCACATTTATTACTGAGGAAATAAAATGAATTCGAAGAAGGTTTGTAAAATTAAGGAAAATGCAATGTGAAATTTAAGAAACTTTCTGAAAATAAATTTCTTTAAATGTTTTTTAATCCTTATCGTGTCAAGATTGCTTTTTTAAAGAAAAGCAAAAAAAAATGCATATAGGTAGGTTTTTTACGCTATAAGAAACATCAAAAAATAAATAAATAAATCTAGAATGTCATGTGTTTAATAAAACTACGTTAAAAATTATTTTATAGTGGTAGTATATTTTTATAAAGCTGAATGTATGGTATACTATACAAAATGAACATAAGGGTTAAAATGTTATTGATAGAGTACTACCTAACAGATAATTTTTATTAAAAAATAATTAATTTTCTGTGCCTTAATCTTAAAATTTATTTTTTCTAAAACTCATCATAAGAATTGGGATAGAATCAAAATTTAATTTCATTAATGAGTAACTGATAATTAATTCATAAAAATATTTAAATAATGTAATCATCATTAAACACACAGGCATGCTAAATTTCAGTCTTCTAGACCATCATCAAGTAATGAAAAATCGATTGCAAAATTATATTCCCATAAATCTAAAACAAGTCGAGTTATAAAAGAAAGTGTTTAATTATTTGAAAAATGCAACACGATAAAGTTACAGCTTCATATTTTGTCTGATATGAATTTATCTATGGGTGTATACTTTATGTACAAGTGCAAAATTATGTATGCATTTAAATGCTTACCCTAAAAATCGAATAATACTGAAATAAAACAAAAAAATTCTTAATATTAAGAATATTTTCGTTAAATTAGTAACACTTCCTCTTGCCAAAATCCAAATATTACTGTCCTGAGTTAAAGAAAAATTAAATATCGTTATTACATACTGTCTGTTTTTGTTCTTTTTTCGAATTCTTATCTGGTGATTTCTTATCATTTTTTAAAAATAAATCTAAATATTTATTCAATTATTTTGTGATAATACGTGATTAGAAGAGATTTTTGAGCTATTTGGGTTTTTTTATTACGTTATTAAACCTTATTTTATACTATTTGATTATCACCCTTTTTATCATTCAAATCACAAATTTAAGCATTTCTATTTGACAGCTACTATATTTTCAAAAACTAAGAGTGATATGAAACAGTTATTTTAGTGCTTCAAATTTTTAAAATTAAATTATCTCAGAGTTAAAATAAAATTATTATTTATTCATTTAGGCAGAATTTTCCTTCAGATTATGTGTTAACATTTCTGGCCCACAAAATTTGGATATTCTTTAAAAAGATGAGTAACAATAAAGGCTGAGTCAAAAATATAGGCCACACTTTTCGAAAAACACGAATTCCAAAATATTTATTTAAAGAATGGATTTTTAGAACAAACTGTTTCATTTTCATTTCATTCTATGAATCTCTGAAGGAACACCCTTTAATTCACCATTCCCTTTTTAATTTCCATTATAATAAAATTAGAAATCAATTCTATAAAAATTAAAAATTATAAATAATATATCCTGTTTTTTTCCTCCTTATAAACAAAAATTGACGAATAAACTGATGTTTATCAAGCATTAAAAAGCCTGTTAAATATTTTTTTCGCTACTGTACTTCCATCAGAAAAAAAGTTTTTCTCGCCCCAAAAGTTGGAAAATAAAATATGACATTAAAAAGGAATTCTATTGAAAATATTCATCTAGTTGCTTCTAATGAAATTTTAAAAATTAACATGGATTTCTATGATCCTTTTTACTTATAAATGCTCAAGAAAGTGAAAGGTTATGTCTTTTTTTTTTTTTTAGACTTTCGGGGCCCTAATGCTTCTCGACGTTTAAAATACTCTGATTTATAAAAACATGATAAATGCAAAAAGATAAAAGCAAAAATGAATTAAAATAATACTAAATCAATTCGATTTTTTTTTATTAGTTTTCAATAATGAATAGTACTGTGCGGAAAAATTTTAACCCTTCTTTACTATTCTTTTCTCATTTTTTGTTAGAAAATATATATATAAAATCTCCGATTCTCGTCTACGGTTGATATTTTTTCCGACTTGCATGGATCCATTTTTGTAAGAACATTAATCAGTGTTATGAAAAGATAAGGATAAATAATAAGAATGCTAAATATATTTATATGGAGAGATTTAGTTGAAAAGTTGGATTGCTCTTCCTTTTATTCTTACTTACTAACATTTATAATTTAAGTAGAAGCATTCCTACAACAAAGTTCAAATGTCTTGCGTTAATGTAACATTAAAATAGTATTATAAATTTTTTGCATGAATGTTGTAACTTAATTTCATTTCTTAACAGCATTTTCTTCTCTAAGTTATCGAAGGATGAGAAGGAAGTTACCTTAGTATGAGAATGTGCACGACGAAAAAGATAGCATGGATGTTGGCCAAATTATCGAATGGCGAAGAATATTCAAATGCTGGAT
>JAPMOR010001323.1:664550-678688 GCA_026543865.1 Argiope aurantia
CCTGAAGGGATTTCTTTCAAAATTAACAATAAATCTACAAATTTTGTAGATCCCTTTCCCTGAAGGGATTTCTTTCAAAATTAACAATAAATCTACAAATTTTGTATACAAACGATATAAAAAAACTTAATCCGTCTAGCTCAAAGCGTCTTTGAGTTTCATGACCACAGACAAGCAATTCCATTGCTCATTTTGTTCATTATGTATGTTATTCTGCTGTAGGATGTCACTAAGTTTCTACATGAGATATTTTCTAAAAGCCTAAATTTTGTCTTCTAAAATATATGTTCGTAATATTAGAGTTCATTTCAGTAGTAGCTATATCCTCATCAATTAATATAGACGGATCATGTTATATTCCGTTTATTCCAATCTTCATGGAAACTGAAAATATTTTGCTAGAGTTATATAAACTCATAAAAGCTGCAAAAGACAACAATCTTCAGAATTTTTACATCTTGTCCATCCGAATATAAATTTCATACCGGTTAATCAATTTCTTCACCATCAAGAATCTTAAATAGTCCAATAATTTAAATTTTTGAAAATTCAATATTGTTTGCATTTGCTATTTTTCATTTAAAGATATAATTACAGTTATAGAAAGGATTCCTATAATGCTACCTGATTCTATGCGAATTGAAGATTCCACAATCTAATAATGCCCTTACCAAAAACATGTCATTAGAACTCACTATGAAAGGGACTCGTCCTGAAACCAATTCGTCAATTGTGACGACAAGTCTACTTTGATCTTGTCCGTTATTTGGGCAATCGCTCTTGCCTTTCTTCATTATTTTGGACATATGGCACTTTGCTCTCTTCTTATCTTGTAAACATCTGAAAATTTGTTGTTTCAGTACTGGACAGGGTTAGATTTAACGACGAAGCAGAAATCCCTTGCTCAAAGTCTTCAAATTCTTTCTTGGTGCTGAAATTTGCGATTAAAAATCTGTTATCGTTACTCAATTCCTTGTAGTTCAGAGGGCTAATTACTCGAAAACTGTGTGAAACTTTCGTAATGAAAATAATGAAACCTAGTTAAGAAGCGACAGATGAAGGGGCACTCAGAATACTTTAGACATATGTTTTTCAAGATCAGAAATTAATCTTTGTGTATCCTGATTCTACCATTGGGCTTGTCTGTTCATCGATTTTATATTAATGTTTACCACTTAGATATGTAACTATTAAATCAAATGGTCAGCAAATGAATCTTCATACTACATCTCATTGACGTAATGGGCATCACCATGCTTCATAAAGAATTTAATTTCCATCAGATTTCTGGGCATGAATCTCATTTGCATCACAATGAATCACACTGAATTTAAACTCGTGAAGTATGTATTTAATTTTGCCCAACGACATGGTTTAGCTAAATATTAGAGCAATGGTTTTTCTGTATCAGATGGTTAGTATGCATAACAAGGGGGAATATTTATAATGCATTCCGACATCTCTTTCTTGGTTCTTTCAAAACTTCATTTGGTAGCTGCTATTTCTATGTAGATCGCAATAAGCACTACTTTGCTCTGCTTTGATGCTTTTGATGATTCAAATCATTGATACTAATGCTTTGTCAGTGATATTGATTAAACATTGTTCCTGATTCTCTCAATATTCTCCTTAAATCAGGGAATCATACTTAAGTAGGCGGTTTATAAAATCAATAAAAGCATTTTAAGTGCATGTGGAAGTCAAAATTTCCTCTATTTCAATGCAAAATATGTTTTAAATATAATAACCATAGTATTTAAAACAAGAATAATTAATTACGCAGCATAAAACACACAATATGAGAGCTTTCAATTCAATACCTAGCAATAAATTTTTTTTTTACTGTTCACACTATTATTTTGGGAACAATTCTACAACACTAACTTGTCATTTGAAGAGAAGGAACATCTTCCATTGATAAAAAGACAAAACTTTACGAATAAATATTATGTTATAAGCTTGATATCGAGCAGCGCAGTTTTATAAAGGGTGATAAATGCGAATCCGAAACACAGTGTAAATATTAAAAGAATGTAGTAAATAAATAAATAACTGTTTTTTTTTCTTTTACTTATTTCAATTCCCTTTTAAATAATGTCAGTAATCAAAACTATAATTTAAGTTGAAATGGCTCAGATAGTTCCACGTGATCCGATGATCAATAAATGGCATAATACATGTTCCTAAATGATGTAAGTCTAAGGAATAGATCTATGAAATTAAATAGCTTTTGTTTTAATGACAAAGACGTTGATTCTTTGGAATTAAAAACTTAAATTCTGATCGAGTAATGCAATCATTTTTGAATACGGAAGACCGGAGTAACTTGGTGAGAGGAAAAAGATAAAGAACGATTTAGTTTATGTTCATATTTTTCAAATTTCACCATCTCGAGGATGACGCTAACAATAAAAATTCTTACAGTGAAGCCACTGCCTTTATTCCGTTGCTTGTTGAATGATGCTCGTGTATGTTGACTGATTTGTTGCAATTTTCAATGCAACGTGAAATCTCGCTGACTAGCAGGCAATATATTTGATTTATCTCCGTTACACTTGACATTGTACAATACTCTATTTATAATCACTATTTATTTATTTATTCTTTTCGTTAATCCTACCAAACATTTTAACGTTTCACATTGGGCAAGATGATCGGAGTAAGGTGACGACTTCTTCATCTTGCCTGAAGTGCTTCTTATTGATTTCTGTTTGGCATTCATATGCAGATAATATTTTAACAATCTCACCTTTAAAAGTCCTGCGAGATTCAAAGAAAATAATAATGTACAAGAATATTTGAACCAACAAAAGAAAAAGGCCGGGAGGCAAAAAAAAAAAAAAAAAAAAAAAAAACCCTTGTTACTAAGAAAGTGAAATTTGTTTCTTGAGACTCATGACGTAAGCTGAAATTTCCTAAGAAAACAAAATACAGTTCCTTCATTTTATGAGCTCCTTTTTGATCCTCCATTAGAATACGAAGATATAATGTTGCAAAATCTGTACATGGCGGCATACGGGATGCTCAAACTCAGAAGGTAATTTTTTTCATTTTTTTTTTTTATAAAACAAACACGGATTTTTTGTTGGATTATTTTTTATGAACTAGAGTTTTAAATTTAATTATCCTTTTGTTGTATGCTATTCCAGAAACCGTACTTAGCATTGTTTAAGACTTTCAACGCTACCTACGAGATATCTCGTCTTTCAGATACTTCCAATTACAGGTTTCTGTGGGCTAAAATTTGTCTCTTATGCCATTTTATATCGGTTGAAATTTCTAATACATATCTGAAGAATACCTTTAGTTTTTTCATTTATTTTTTGTACAAAAATTATCAACAGCCGGAAGAATTGAAATTTGTCTTTTCATGGAGTCGGTAGTGTTGAAAGTGTTAATTAATTACTATCTTCTATTTTCTAAGAATAAAAATGTATTCAATTTTTATCAGGATTGTCATCTTGCCCCAATGTCAAAATCATCTCATCCAGCAAATGAGATGACATTTTTGTATTATCTTTTTAAAATAACAACATAATATTGATTATATTAAAATAAAAAAATTATCCAACTACATACGATACAAATAAGGTCATTCTAATAATATATCCAAAGAAAAACAATTGACCTCAACAATTGAATTTATTAAAAATGGCCAAATCTTAACATCGTTATCTCGCTTTTGTCTCTCCTACATCAGGACCATATTCAGGAATTTAAACTCTTCCTTTAAAGCACTTTTTCCGAGTGAATGTCATTACAATAGTTATCAACGATAAAACCCACCAAATTTATCTTGGTGGGGGGTAATGATAACAAAAAATAATAATAAATTCTAATGACAACATATAACGAGATCAAAATTATTTCTATTGTGATTTAAACAATCAGATTCCTTCTCAACTTCACATGTATTGATTATACAGTCAAACTCACATATAATCATGCTTCACATTTTGCCTCGTCATTGAACTCTTAATTCAATGCAGAAATTTGAAGACTTGGCATTCTTTTCTAGATTGTAGTACAATGTTTGCCGCCTTATAATTCCTCCTTGAGTAATTTATAAACGTCATTTTCAGCATTCTAAAAGTCATTTTATAACTTTAATTGACATTTTACAAGTCACTGAACTTATCTCTTTACAATGTAGTTTGTTACTATCATTTACTTTTTACAACCAACAGCAAGCACTACAACCGCCTCAATTATATCTAATTGAAAAAAAACCACAGTATTTAAATACAATGAATGTAGAAGATACGGAACTTAATCATTACCATTATATATAAGCTACACGCTACGAAAAATCTAGAGATCATTTTGCTGCAGTTTTTATGCCTCCTTTCAGATTTCCGACGTATAATTACTGGAACTAATTTCTTATACATCTTAACTCCCTGTAATTTTTTGCAAGTGAAATCATTACAAGTATTCCCATACAAGCTCGAATCCGTGGTACAGCAAAGAGACAGTTTCGTCTTTTTTTATTATTATTATTAATATTTATTCGCTTTATTATTTACTTATTTATTTCATAATACAACCACCATCCCTCCAATGAACATGAAACTGGAAGAATTATCATAATAACCCGTAATAATACCAACTATTATATCCAAATAGAAACAATAATAACGGTGGGGAAAGAAATGAATGCAGATAGAAAAACCAGGTGATGCCCAAGATATCATATCAATTATTGGAGATGAGGAGACACCATGCAATTGGGATTTAAACAAAGACAGGAATAATTCCTTAAGAACCCCACATGAAAGCACATCGCTCATTCTAGTCTTTTTACACCAATGATAATGATAGGAGTGTGGATGGTCGGTGTGTGGACGAATAAAATGGAAGCTTGTAAACACTCACGGAGCGTTGAGGCGAGTAGTTACAAGGGTAGGTATAGAAGTGATCCTTCATGTTGGTGACGTCTGTGCCCTCTATTCTATCCCCCTCCCCTAGTCTTCTTGTGAAGTGACCTAACCTGCCCCCCCCCCCTTCTTTTTTTTTCAGATGATGCTGTGAGATGTTAGGAAGCACGCGGGTTACCGCTTGATGAAAGCTTTCTCTCGCCAATATTAAAGAAATGTTTCGCCAAAGAACTAAATAAGGAGAGAAAAATTGTTCCCAAGTATAATTCGATTGGATTATACTTCTGCCAGGAAAAAATTGTGTAGAAAAAAGAAAAAAAAAAAAAAAAAACACTGAAATGACGAGAGCGAAAAAAAAATGCTACATTCTATCCAGTCTGGATTGAATCTAATGAAATGCAAACGAAAAAATTGTTGGATAGTGTCTATCTGAGTAGAGCTATTTGTTGTTGTTGGCTTACCATAATACAGAATATATCCAAAAGGAAATCAAAACCGGCAGTGCATAAAAAATTATTGCATTGATAAATGAAAAATAATGACTTTCTCTTGTATTACTAGTTTATTTAGAATTGATAAATACAAAACATCATATAAAAGGCTCCGTTTTCCTTCATTTGCAAAAAAAAAAAAAAAAAAAAATAGTTAAAATGAAAATAAGGATAGCATTTATCCGTATTTTTTTAATAAAAATTTCTTAAATTCAGAGGATTTAAATGGAAATTTATATCATTACTTAGAGTTGTTCAAATATGTAGTAAAATAATGAAAGTTTTTTTTCGGTCTCTTTAAGAAAATACCTCTTAACTATCACATTAGAACAACATATTGTCTCTATTATATCAAATGTCCTATGTCAAAGATTACACATGGCAAAACATACAAACTACTGGGATTATTAGCGATTTTTGACATATAGCAATTTGAGAGCAGCTGTAACTAACCTATACAAGTGTTTTGTATTAACAAGATGTGTTATCAAACTTGATATAATAATGACAATATTTAAGACGTATATCTAAATAGACCTCAAATAACATAATTTGATTAAAAGTGAAAACGAGAATGATTTTTTTTAAAACCAAACCATAGAAAATGACTTATAAAACTGACTGAAAATATTGAATTCTCTTCTATAATTATTTTTTACTGTTCAATTTTCTTAATTTCCTAGTATTTCCATCAAAAAATGTAAAAACTCTTACAATTAAAAAAAAAACTTTCTTCGGATATTCATTTTAATGTTTATTCTTTGACTCTTGTAAGAGATCTTTTAAAATTATGATGCATTTGATTTTACTTGCAGTTAGTTTTCATTTCTTATCCCTTATCGTGGCAAGATTGCTTTTTTGAAGAAAAGCAAAAAAAAAAGTATATAGGTAGCTATACATTTTGTATAGTATACCTCATTTTGTATAGCATCTCATTTTGTATAGTATACCATACATACAACTTTATAAAAATTATTTTATTGTGGTAGTATATTTTTATAAACTTGTATGTATGGTATACTATACAAAATGAACATAAGGGTTAAGAAAATTTGGATATATTTGAAATTCATTCGTGGCCAAAAGCACTGCTGCGGTTTTTTTTTTTGTTTTTTTTTGAAACTGTTGTCTGCAATTTACTTACTTCTATTCGATTTTATTCATTCTTCTGCAAGTAGTAAAATTTATTAATGAACGGACTTGATTAAATGTAACAATGCAATTATAGTATTTTTAACTTTTCAGAACCAATCAATTAAAAAAAAAGAATAAGAAAACAATAAATAAAATGTTAAAAAAATAATGTAATTATCGTTAGATGAACGGCAGCCATTTTCTTTGTCTTTCTCTATTCGAAAATATTCATAAAAGAGAATGTTACATAATTGCAATGTTTTTGAAAAAGGAAATCTAAATAACATCAAAAAATTTCAAGCTTTTTTTCTTAAAATATCACTATATTCAAAAGATTCATAAGTTTTTATGTAATGTGTGATACAATCTAAAATTGACAGAAGTCTCTTGTAGTTAATTGAAAAAAATTCTGCCTCTTCTTAAAGTCAAAAAATGTTTAAGTAAGACGACATAATACTGCCAAATTTTGAATCTTAAATTCTTGACACAAATAAACACGAGTTGTCCTGAGTTAAACTCTGGTGCTTATCTACATTCTGAATTTTCATGCATGGCTTTAACTATAAAAAAATAACTATTAGAGGATTTAAAACTTAAAAGATTCTCAAATATGCAACCTAAATTTGAATAATATAAACGAAAATCTAAAAGAATTTGAAATATCTTGATCGTTTTCCAGACCAGAAACTTGCGAGTCATTTACATTAATACTAAAAGCCACATTTTTCAGAAAACTTCAAGTTCTAAATAATGCGTTAATGTCAATATTCGCCAATGTCGTTAATGCCATTATGCGTTAATGTCATTAATTTTCATTAGATTCATCAATAGCTTGCAAGACTCAAAGATAATGAATCTGAATTATATCCCTTAAAAAAACGTTTTATTTGTGTTGTCTTTCTTCTCTATGAAAGAAGAAAGTTTATAATATTTTTCAAATAATGATGCTGACAATAAAAACACCTCCTTATTTTGATTTTAATCAAAATTCTTTTGTAAACTTAGCAGCCAATAATAAAACATATCAATATAAGATCATAACTATGTTAGCAAAAACAATGATTTTATGATCAATTTTTAAAGACTGATATCTCTGATTCTTACCTTCTATCAATTTAAATGGAGCTTTATCTCATAAATATAGTAGAGAAGAGATCTTATAATTAGATGGTGTGAATCACAGACGTGAGTCAAATGGTACCAGCTTCAGCCGACATGTTAAACTCTCTAATTAAATTTATATGTCGGAATATAATAAAGAAATTATGTTTGTAATTGGAAACCTTGAAAATAATAATTAAAAAAACCCACAAAAATGGAGATTTTAACGCTAATTTTTCTTAACATTAATTTCTTACAAAATTGCCCGATTCATTTCCGATATATTTAGAAATCAGCTTTCCATTTATTTCGGAGTTAACTTGGATATCTATTATTTTCTATGAACAAATCAAACTTAATGCGTAAAACTAGTAAGATCTAAATTAAGATTTTTCTCATTTATTACAAAAACATGAAACGTTTCACATCTCGTGAAATCTTTCTAAGTGAAACATAGTATAATTTATTGCTGCACAAACAGTTCAAGTACAATAGATTTTTCACGCCCGATAAGATATTTACCGGATATGATAAGGTAATATTTTGTATTCACATGAAGCCTGCTGTATGCAAATCAAACATATATTTTAACCACACGACGTTCCATATCAGCGTTTCTTAAATCACGATAAGTCATTTTTTAATCACGCAAGATATTGTGTAAATGTATGTGAATGGCTTGCTCAACATCGCTATTAATCCCCATCAACAGAATTCTCAAGTGTAACCTATTCCGTAGCTGCGGTATTATATAGGACTTAATAAATCAAAACCGATGTTGCTGAACAGCACAATGACCGCCATTTGCTAATTTATTTGAATGTGTTATCCTTATCAGAAGTTGCCGTGTTCACCTGAATTAATTATGCGATCACCAAGAAAATGGTTACTGAACCTTGGAAATTTTGTCACGCTATTTGCACTTGGAAAAAATACCTTTACAGATTAAAGAAAATTGATGCTTCAACTCAACGGTTTGGACTCGTTGATAAATTTATATTGTTATTGTTTTGGAGATTTCTTCTTTATAGTTTCTTTAATACGAGAATTAAAACAAAGTAAAATATAGGTACTTATCTTTTATTATTTTTTTTAAATCAACACATATAAATTGATTGGAAGGAGCAGCGAGAGTTTCCATTTCCGGAAAATGTTTATCAGTAGTGTAGAACTCATTTAATTCATAAGTGATAAAGAACTAAAATAAGAGGCATAGATCCTGATTTCTTTGCTAATTAAAGTATTGAAATATAATTAATAGAAGTCTTTAAGTTTATTAAAGTATTGATTTTTTTTTACTATAAAAATGGATTCGAAATTCACCACATAAATAAGAAACATCACGATACTAACCAGTTCGATTGCTATTGTCCACGATACGAATGAAGCTGTAGTGTTATAATAAGAATCAAGTGTTCACTGCAGTGTTATTATAAGAATCAAGATATTGTGTATTTTCGAATGCATAGTATTATATTTATTTTCGAATGCATAGTATTATTTGTATTTTCGAATGCATAGTATTATATTTATTTTCGAATGCATAGTATTATATTTATTTTCGAATGTATAGTATTATTTGTATTTTCGAATGCATAATATTATTTCTTTAAAAAATATTTCAATTGTTTCCATAGCCATTCCTTTCATCTATATATTTTGACCTTATAATGCATAATTTTTTTATTGTTTTATTTACCTTTTTCTTGCTTCCACGTTTTATTCTAAAATTTTCAATGATTAAATATCTCTGAGTTTTGTCATAGCAAAGACATTTATGAATTTGCTATTTGTATGTGAAAGAATTTTTTTTATTTGCAACACTATCGTAGAAAGTCTGTAATAAAAAATAAAATACTCAGATTTTTTCAAATTATCTTTACCTTACAGTATCGTATAGTGTAAAGATTATATGGAAAACAAAAAGTTTTTTTTTTAACCTTTTTAAGTTAAAATATTTTCGGCAACAGTTTTCAAAAATGAATAAGTGAAGCATTTATACGAAAATTGCAGAATGATCATATAGGTCAGAGAATGAAGGAAAATGGACTGTTCTACTTTGAAGCAAGTTTTAAGAAATATATTATTACTCGCATGTATCGATGAATTAGAAACCTGATTATTTAAAATGAATTCTGTAGTCTACTTAAAAAAAAACTGTAAAGCATATTTTAGGGTTTTTAAACAAATATTTAAATATTTCATGCAGGCAGCTGTTCTGTTCATCTCTGTATTAAGAAAAATAGACCTGTTCATCCGAGATAACCATTTCTGTTGATATGGATTCTAGTGATACTGAACAGGCGATAAACTAGCCAAACTTAGAACCCTGTATTGTGCTGGGAGGTGTAGTACAGGGTGGATAAAATAAGACTCGAGCCTGTGGTTAGTGCTAGGATGCAGGGAAGAAATCGTGAGAATTAGACTGCCGAAAAATGATGGATCGAAGCTCTTAGAGAAGACCAGAGGTTCACAACCAATCCTTCTTGAGAAAAGTATTCGCCCGTTATACAAGTGTGTGGGCTCTGACACTTCAAGGCCGGATGCGGACGCTCACTTCGTATAATTTGCGAGCAAAACAGAATTCGGAACATAGAGAAGCGTGCACCATATAGACCCCCAACTTCTATTTTATATTGCAGCAACAGGCCTAGGGCCACCTTGTTAGCCAGGTGCTTCAAGCCAATTTACTTGCAGGTTTCGAAACAGCGTTTGCGAATAGATATAGGTAAGAAACATCGAATAGGGTGAAACCCTATACGGTTGGTTGAAAATATGTATAGATAATTAATAACATATCAACAGAGTAAAACTGAGAATTTAAAGCAAAAATTGTACTTCATTAAAGAAAAATTAAATGACAAACATCTATCTAATTAATGCAAAATAATTCAGAATTTCTCAATTTTTTTTTCCATCTATGAGACCTCTCAGCAGAAAATAAAAGTTTTGCAGAAAACTCGAAACATAGAATAGAATATTAATTTATCATTGCTAATAAGAGATTCGAGTAAAAATAAGCATTTCTTAAATTTTGTTTAAGTTTATTTAAATTGAGATTTTCTTAATTATATTTTCTTTTTAATTTTGAGAATTCTGTAAGAAGATGGCCTTGTAAAAAAAAAACTTTCCATTCAACCACATATGGGAGGGCGACCAACAATTTATATCGGCAAACATGAGTTTTAGTCAAAAGGGAAAATGGCAGTGAAAAATAAAAGGCTTCAACAACAACAGTAAACTTTATTGAAATTTTGAAATCGATGAAAGTATAATGATGTAGTAAAGTATAAGAAAGAAGTAAAATATGAGTATAGTTAAGTAACGACAATTCTTATCGCATACACTTAGTTTATATGAGAATAAATTTAAAAAGAAATTCCGCAAAATATGAACTGAAAGAAAGTTTCGTTTCTTAGAAAATATATATTAACTAAAATAAAAATTTAAAAAAAAGGCACAAGGAAGAGTTAATCAAAAACTTTGTTAAACTTGTATTTATTTGTCAAAAAGTTATTCTGAAAAAAAATAATAAAAATAGTCACGATTCAAAAAGTTTTTTTTTTCCTTCAGCTTTAAATGAAGTAGGACAGAGCTTCACACATTACAAAAAAAAGCCCGTTTTGAATAGAATATGATAGCGAATTTTCAGAAAGAAATATACAGATTTCTTATAATGAGTTTTAAATTGATTTTTATACTTTTGTCAAATCTGAATTTGAACTACAATAGTAAAAACTGTATAAGATGTATCGAACTTTTCTAATATTAGGAAAGAACTGCGTAGTGACTTAGAGGGAATAAAAAAGTAAGGTGATGTTTGTTTTAGCTGCTCCTAAATGGATACTTGCATTTGATTGGAAAGGGAATACGATGGCAGTCTTGAATTTTTATCTCAGTTTATATGCATTTAGATAGGAACTACTGCTGAATTTTTCTGATATTTTACGAAAACTTTCATTCAAAAATATTAAGTAAAATTATGTTAATTTTTTCTTGAGGTAAACAGATTTTTAGGTTGAGTCCATACCAGCTCTAGTCGAATTTTGCCTACTTCATTTAAAATATGAGAAAGGACTTAAGGTACAAGAAACATTGCATTTACTTCGAATGCCTGTTGCCCCAAACGGTTTCAATTTTACGTATCCTCTTTAGGAAGCCCTTTTCTGCTACCTGTTATCTGTTCATCCGTGGGTCAGTTAGGGTGTACACACCGTTTCATTTACCTACCACTCTACCTGGCTTTATCGCTAAATCTCCCTAACCCTGAGCCAGTTAAGCTTTCACGACAGAATGAAGAGCTAATATCTGTGAAAGTGATCCTCAACGCATAGCGTGAAGAAGCCACGTGACTTCAGTTCCTGTGGCTAAAGCAGCTGACGCCGGAGGCCTGTGGAGACACTTATCTTTGTAGCCATTGTCCCATTCGAGTTTGATGTGACAAGGACACCCAAGTTCTGGGGGTCCAAGCTCTTCCTGGGGACTGTTTGCGATTTGCCATTCCATGCTCATCAGTCGCAACTCCAAATCAAGATAATTAAGAGTCTATACTCGTAATTGCTTCTCTTAGGATTTGATGTCAAGTAAAATAAAATACTGCTCTTTTGCAAACTCAGCAGGTGGAAAGAATGACTAGTGTTGACAAAGGGTTGATTATCTCGTAAATGTGCTGACTCGTTTTTTCAGGATATAATTTCCGTTGACTTCAAGTAGCTCATTTCCGTTTGGATATCATTTAATGAGTCAGATTCCTTCATGAAATAATCGTTTTTTTTAATTTGGTACCACAATTAAATAGCTAGCATTATTATTTAAAATAATAATTATTCTTAAGAGTAATGCAGTCTCTTAACTGGATCCGCATTTCCCAAAACGGAATTTGTCATGTTGAGAAAATTAACGTCAAAAGGTGAAAGGGTAATCAAGCACCTTTTTTATAGTCACTGAATTTGTGTGATCATATTTTCTTAACACAAATCATTTCCTAAATGTTGTGCTGAAGCATAATGACAACATTTAATATGCCACAATTTTTTTCTGATTTTTAATCAGTCATGCCGAGTAATATTTTGAAATAAATGAAGTGATAAAATAACAGAATTGTGATTTCTCTTAACACACGATTTAACTGTTATTGAAGACAGAAAAGGAATAATAAAATATGGTTCGCAAATCAATAAACTCTTTAAAAACAGAAATTTATGTAAAAATTATCTTCAAAAATAAAATTTGGTTTAATCTTTATCAGTTTCTTCTGCAAAGCAAAATTTTTATTCTGCAATTTCAGCAGAAATATGAATGTTCATTATAATTTTTTCACACAATGAAAAAATAAAGTTTTTATTGTATATACAAATCACTGCTTCAAATTTTGATTACTCTCTTCTTAATTGTTCTCCACTCGTTCGGGGAGTTTTTTTTTTTTTTTCTTTACAGACAAATATATTTGTGATACAAAATACTCATAGAAATTAAAAAAAGAAGCAGACCATTGAGTAAAATTATATATATGTCAACACAGTTACTGTTTGGCACATATATACTCAGGAGAGTAGAAATATGCACTTCGGAGCGATTTTTTTAATTTTACTTAATTAAAAATTAAATTGAATTTTGATGTTTTTCCGTTATAACTTCCGAAAACATTACTGCACAAAAATAAATTCTGCAACCTTTCAAAATATAAAAAAATTATCTTTTTAATGACACAAATTTAATAGTCTTGCAATTTTTTTCTGAGTTTTGACAATTTTTAAAAAAATATTTTTTGCTTAATTGCCAACAATAGATTATATTGTTGCCTTGAAGTTCAAACCGTTTTCATTGTTTAATCACCTATCTGATCAAGTCATTTTTTTCCATTGTTCTAAGCTAAAGAAATTATTAGAAAGAAAAATTATGTTTAATATCTGCGTAGCTTAGGAGACTGATAAAAAACTTGAAGTTTTTTTTAATATCGCCATGATGTTATGGGATCGATATCCATTAGAAAGGTTCAGGTACAGAATAAACTGAGCATATGTAAGAGACAATGAAAATAACATAGTTTTAATGTCTGATTATTTTGTGGAATCATGGACCTGAAATTACATCTACACAATTAAAAAAATAATAAAACCAATATTCCCTACAAACCAACAGGTCACCAAAGACGAATAGTTTTTTTTTTTTTTTTTCAAATAAAGGTCTACTCTACTGCGACTAAAACTGACTGAGTTATAAAAAATTCAATATTACTATTTTATAAAAACAAGCGATTTTAGACCTCTTCATCGACCGCCTCAGAAGGTATGCCAATTAGCGCCCAGAGTTTCCCCAAGGCTGATTGGCCTAAGATTATGAAAATGTTGATTATTCTAAAATTGTAATATTCAGAACTTTACAATTCGGTCAGATTTGATCACAGAAGATAGATTTGATTTTAAGTGTCAAAGTTGGTGTGTCAAGAATATTTTGCAAAATATGATTCCTTGGGACCAAAGGACTATATAAAATTTGTAATAATTTTTAAAGTATATTTACTGACTGAACGAAA
>JAPMOR010001332.1:0-20430 GCA_026543865.1 Argiope aurantia
ACCTTAGTTTACCAAATGCAATTGAAAGCTGTTTGAACTCCTACAATGCGCCCACGTTTTGCTTCAAAACTGAAAATAATTTTATGACGCTTAATTTCCTTAAGAGTGTAAGATTTTATCACAACATTTAAGGTCATTACTTTGCATTCATTGCGCATATACTTTAAAAAAATTACATATTAAAATGTCCAACGTAGATGCCATATTTTCCTTCATTCGGCTAAATTTTTATCTACACAATAACCCATTCCTGAATATGGTTTTAAATTTATAAATGTGTCTTTTTTTGTTGTTGTTATCATTATTCTTTGGAATTTCTTATCTTTTAATATTGAGATTACGCAGTGGAGCTAAATATGGCTTTTGCTAAAGAAAAAAAAAAAGAATTCTCGCCAACCAAAATTATTAAATCGTTTCGTGTTTTTCACCAGCGCAAAATACTCGTATTATTAAAAAAAAAAACATTGGATGCTTCGTTATTTTGAAAATAACCATTGATATAGTAAATGAAGGTCGTTTAAAATTCAGTGTTGTTTTTATCGAAGATAAAACTTTCAATAAAAGTCATATTGAAATGTCAAAAATGCATATGAACTTGAAATTTAAAAAGACTTTTCTACTCCATTCAATCATTTTAACGAAAATAAACAAACATTCCTTCACAAAAGTGAAATGAAATACAAAAGAAATGATCTAATCTGAAATATTTAACACACATGCGCGTACAAAAAAAAATTTCATTTCACAGCTGTTGAATGATTTATAGTACAGAAAGAGCTACAAATAGTCAGGGAATGAAGAAACATTTCCCTAGAGCTAACGAAACACAAACAGTTTGTCCGAAATGGCATTGATTTATGTAGCCATCTCTTGCTATTCTAAGTAATTCTGGTGTCCCACATCTTGTACTCGAGAGCTAACTTGGCAACATGCTGAGACGGAGGCAGACAGTATCTCGTTTCCCAACGGAGCACAAGAAGAGTGGCATTTGTAATCTGATTGATTTTTGAAATTTAGGGCTTAGTATTCAACAAAAAAAAGCGAAAGTTTTCATTACAATGTCATTCAGTATATAGTCTATTTTTGGTTTTAAAAAAGTCAAATCCTGGAATTTCTGCAAAAATTCTTGCGATAATTTGTGGATTTTCTTCACCAAGTGTTTGTTCCATGGTTGTTTTATTTTTTATAACGGATACATATTTTTCATTAAAGGAAACAACATAAAACATATAATTCGGTCGATATATTATTTAATAAATTGCAATCAGATATCCATCTTACTAACACATTTTCAATATGCCTTATGTTCCTCAAAAATCAAATCCAGGAATCTGTACAAAAAGTGTTATCCTTGTAATAATTTGTGGGTTTTCTTCACCAAGTGTTTGTATCATTTCTTTTTAAACCGAAGTATACTTTTTCATTGAAGGAAACGACATGCCGCATAGCCATATATATAATTCTGTTAAAATGCTATTTCATAAATAACAATGAAATACTGATCTTACTAATATTTCGAATCTTTAGAGGGAGATAAATTTTTCCTTCCATATTTTAAAACTTGACTAGTTAAATCAATTTAATTTCAGACAGTTGCAATTTAATTATTTGGTAGCATTTTAAAGGTATTTTTACAATGTGGTTGAATTTTTTAAAAAAGGAAATTACTGGAGAATTTAATTTGTTTCCCAAGAATTATATATTGATGTCTGAAGATTGCTTTCTTTGTGTGTGTATGTGGCATCTTATCGTGAATGTTATCGGATTATAGTATTATTCTATGTGTTATTATATTATAACTTATTTTTTCTCCCTAACAAAATAATTATCAAAATATCAAGAACTCATTTTAGTGATTTCTTTTTTCTTTTCAAAATCCATCTTGCAATTCAGGCTTTGATATTTACGGGGGGGGGGGCCATCACATGCATAACATCAAATGCATATTTGAGTTAACCTGTGGATGAACAAACCATAAACAACCCGCTGACGGAAATTGATACATATTTACACTTTACATTCTAAAACAATCTAGCAAATTTCATTTAATCAAATTGATGGATTTTGTAGTGATCGTATTTTTATGAATGCAAAAATACAGATATATAGACTGTCAATCTCTTGATGAATAAGATCCCAAATTTGGTATGGATCTATACTTAAGTTGCTAAAACTACGTACCGAATTTTAAGATCAGCCTAAATTAATTTATAATCTGGTATTTTAGTATGATTAAAACGTTACACAAAAGAAAAGGTGGGGTTTTTTCCTTCATAAAAAATATTGAGATAGTTTCATATGACAATTACACGTGCTGAGCAGTCAAGGAAAGATTTAAAAACCGAATCGCAAATCTTGGGGGGGGGGGGGGGGTCCCCACAGAAAAAATTTTGCATTTATTTTATGATCTTAAAGCAAGTCAACGAATAAAGAAAAGATGGCAAAAATTAAATACTCGATCCCATCTCTCATTTACCCATATTATGGTACTGATATTTAGAATCCTACCTTTTATATATATATATCTAATCATTAAAATCTATTCTAAATATAGTGTACCATTGAAGAAGCGTTATTAAAAATTTTCAAGAGTTTATTTAAAATAAGACTTGGAAGTTGAGATATCATTCTTCTGTTTATAATTAGAATTATTTTAATTTTTATTTTAAATAAAAAAATAAAATTCAAGTGTATATAATATAAATATTTCACGAAGTAAATTTAATCGTGAAAAAAGATTTTCATTTTCCTTTTTTTTTTCTAGCAAACATTTTCAATTTTTTTTCTCTATTTAAAAAGAGCAGATAAAAATGTTTTTAACATTAATCATTTTTGAAGTAAACAAAGCTGATTTTTTTTCCTTTTTGAATTGCACAGAATGAAGTACTGGATTTTAGACGAGAGATGCTCTTTAGTATGCGTGAACAATAATAAATTATATTTAATTCTTTAGTGATTTCGTCGGCTAATACCGTTATAGAAATTTACTATCACTTTCAGTCCATCAAACAGTTTCAAATTGAACTCCTTGAAGAGAAATTTAATTTCAAAATTTTGTTAAAACTCTCTCACAAATTCATAATGATTTACATAAAAATTCTTTATGTTCAATTTTCATGATATCCCTATTTAACTGAAAATGAGCTGATAGAAAAAGTGGCAGATTGAGATATCTTGCTTCTCTAGGTATTGCATACTATAAGATCCTTCATTTAAAAAAATGGTGAACTAAGTTTTATATTTCAGCTTGTATTCATCGACTTAATATACCTGTTAATGATTTATTTTAGGATAAAATCTTTATTTTTGTGTCTTTGCAAAAGCATATAGATATTTTCCATTTTTTATAATTAACAATTTATTAATCTTACTATAATTCTTTTTTTAGCCTTTTTTTTTTCTATTCCAAAAAATTTTTTCAATGTCTTTAGAGATACACTTGGTCTAGTAAAGGCACATTTGTCTCGTCCAAATTTTTAGAATTTCAGCAAGCGGAACGAAATAGTTTTCATTATTAGAGCGAAGAGGATATGTCCTTGCTTTTTGGGTGAAATAAAACCCAATTACACATTTTAGTCAGTTTTTTCAATTAACAAACAATTAACAAATCTCTTATTCGCTTAATACTACATAGAAAAATAAGCTGCATACAGATATATATCAAAAACTGCAATTGACGAAAAAATTCGAAAACATTCACATGGGAAAAAATGCTCTTGAGCAAACTTGATTTATATGATAATCTGAAGGATGGTGTCATTGGCATCTCTGAATATTGTATAAAGAATAATACTAAATACCAAGAATATACTAGAAAAAATACCAAAGATAAATATAATTAAGTAAAATCGAAATGTAATTGCGTGCACGTTTCCTGATATTGAATAGCATTTAAAAGTATCGTGCTTTTTACTTAAGACGACTGTACATAAGATAGTATTCAACATCTCTTATATAAAGAGCGTAAAACCTTAAAAATGCCCTACATTTCAATTGAAAAAAAAAATCTCATATAAGTTAATACGATTTGTTGTGTTTGACTTTGAGCGAAGCCAGTTGTAAAGGCGCCTTTTGCATCTTCCGCATGGAGTAAACACAAGCCCTCTTAAAGCTGTCTCGCAGGAATTTCGCGCTCAAGGAGAAAAGGGTTCAGCTGAATCATCCTTTGCTCCAGTGCTCGCAATTACTGCCTGATTTCGCATTCTTTTTCTGGAAGCTGCTTGGTAAGTCCGGCGGGTCCTTTACGAGGGCTGTATAATTCGGCAAAATTAATCTACCGACAAATCACGTGCGTTACAGTTAATCAGATGTTTCGCACTAAAAACGGAGAATGCAGCATTAACATTATACAGCCAACCACTTCTCTAGGAGACATTCCACAGTGTCCCAAACCCCGCCTTTTATAAGCCCTGGTCCAATGAGAAGAGTCTCGAATTAGATTTTATGGCCTCACTATAAAAGTGGAGGACGCCTGTAATGACTCTTTCCCAACAGGGACGGGCGAGGCCATTAAAAGAGTCCAAGCGGGCCAGGGTTGGAGCGGAGTACAATGGCATTGTTAATGCCCCTGGAGCCATCAAAATGGTTGCGATCAGACTCACGCCTCCCTGACTCTAAAATGCGTAAACTTTTATGGGTTAGATTTCAGATATTGCCGCTGAGTTTGCATTTTTTTGCTCCTCTTTTACACCGGCTGAAATTGGACACGTCCTTTGAAATTGTAGATGATGTGGGGTTTCTTCCTGGAGCAATCCTTGGCACACTTTTGCCCCCCTGACAGAAATTTAGGCTGAAATTTTATACCACGTATCGTTATTATTATCAGTCAAAGATTAAAATTGGGCCTGATTTTTTTAAGAGGAAAAATAGTTATGGTTGTACCATAAATATTTTTCAGAAACTTTTTGGGTCCAGTGTAAACTAGATAAGGCTTGCCAACAAAAGCACATGAGAAAATCGAAGGCAAAAATAGGCTTAAAAAACATTTGAATGTCATCTCAAAAACTTTTTACAACTCTCTGCTTCATAAGCTTACCCCTCCAGCTGCAGTTCTGCTGGAAATACTAAAGTTGTCCCCTGAAAGCAACGTTGGGGTATCAAAATATAATGCTTCCTTCTGTTACCCAAAATCCATCCCATGCTCTATCTTTACAAACTAAAACATCACTCGAATCTTTTAAAGCTTATACTACTTCCTGCCTTCTAGACTTTATAGCAAAATATGGCCGAAATGTCATGATAAGGTATCATGCCTTATCATGAGAAAAGCTTTAATAGATTTTTCCCAGTGATATATTCAATAGATTTTTTCGCATGGCATACTTTTTTATTGTTAATAATTTGAAATATCGAGATGAATATCCTTACAACTTCTCTAATATAGCTTGAAATGCATAAAAAGAGAAGCAGATATAATCCAAAAATAAGATATTTAAGATAGTGGTTGGATAAAATTGCTTTATTTGATTAAATATTCTGATTTAGGAATGATAAATGTGAAATAATATTTTATCTTATTACTATAAATATGTTATGAAGTACTCAAGTAGGATAGGCATGTTTAGAATGTGTTGTTACTAATACAATGAAAATGATATGATTGCATGTTTTGATAAACATGAAAAAAATGGTGTAGACTTCTTTTAGCTTTTAGGTTTTATTTATGGATGCATTAATAAACGTATTCATGCTCAGTTTTCCAAAAAGATGCTTTAAAAAAGTATTTTGGCAATTTTCATCTAAAATGTCTCAAAACCTGAATAATAGAAATAATTTCATATGCCGAGTTTCATTTAATAATGAAGCAAATCATAGAAATTAAAATTTGAATCATTGGCGAAATTTTACAAAATATTATTATACCATACATAAATCTCTATATTCTTAAAGAAAATATTGATTAAGGAAGATACAAAACATCAGAAATTATTAATTAGATTTAATTAAGAAATTAATAAAGTTTGAAACCTAATTTTATTCGAGAGAAACATTTTATCTTTTTCTAGTAAAGAATCTATGGCTCTTTGGAATCTATTGCTCAATAAAAGGTTAAATTGCCAAGACACATATTTGCTTGTTAGGATTCACTAAAAAGTTAAATTAATTTTTCTTTTGATTTGTTTTCTTTCAAATAAAAGTTAACGTGGTATTCGGCTAGATTTTCAAAAAAAACTGGATTTTCAAGACTGTCGATGTAACTTTTCTACGTAATCATTGAGTATTTTTTGTCATAATTTTACTAAGTATCTTATATAATACTAGCACCTATCTTAGATGAAAACAACTATAAATGGAAAATTTTCTCTAAATACATTTTCTGAACAAAGATGGAGCAGATTTTGAAAGGAAGCACATTAAGATGTTCTTTAATCAAATTAAAGATACAATTCTTCTTAAAAAGAAATATTTTCTAGAATATATTTGATGCAGAGAAATATAATTTGCAATAAACGAGGAGAATCATGTATGACAATTCTGAAATATGTTTACCAAAATTAAAATTAGAAGATTCTGGTATGACAAATGAACCAAATATTTAGTCAGGAAGCTATTATTCCAGAAAATGTATAATTTTTAACGATTAAATCTTAAAGGATGAATTAAAGTTCTAGAATTAATGATGTTTTAAAAAATAATGGATGAATAGGCTTAGCCATATTTCAGCGACTTCAATTTCAATTTCATTCTACGCATTAAAGACTCTTTTCCTTTCATCAGTTGAGTGATATTTATTCTTGCACTTGATGACCCAGCTCATTCTGTTGGATTAATACGTACAAATAATTTCAGTAGAAACTTTTAAGCTTAGCATTATTGATTTTCTGAAAAAAAATATATATATTTTTATATTTAAAATTTTGATAGGTATATAATTTGTTATAATTTAGAAGCCTTGCACCCGTTACTTTCATTGTGTTATGCATCTGTTTAATTCCCTCCATCTCTCATTTCACTTAAATTGTACACTTTAATTTGAAACCAGAAATGGCTAAATAGCATTTTCCACTTATTTGTTGAATTGAAATGTCCTCATAAAATATTTAGAGATAATCATTGAATCATTCATAATCGGATTTTTTTTATAATATATTTCATGATTTTTGTAATACAGAATTTTGTTTATTAATTCAATAAAAAAAATTAAATTTAATTAAAAAAATACATAACTTCTAACTAAATCAGTTTTAATATATTTTAATACACTTGATTAGATTACAAAAAAAGAGCAGTTGTGTTTAGAAATACACAATTTGCCAAATAATAATTCGCCATTGGTTCATTTCAATGTTGAATCTTATCTGCAATCATTACAAAGTTTAAAAAAAGTTTAAACTATTTTAATTAAAACATGCTTGAAAAAGAACCCTACTCAATATAACAAAGTAAGCCAAATATTCACAATTTGCTTATTTATTAACGATATAAGAAAAACCCAAGATGAAATATATAGTAATATAATATTTGAAGTAGCAATGAAAAAAATTAGTATTTCAATATAATATTGAAATGTCTAGTAAAATATACATAAAAATCTTTTAAAAAACTTATTGAAATTAAAGAAATATTTATACACCAATAAAGCTGGTATTACTAATAAGATAATGATTTAAATTTTCAGACGGTGTAAAAATCCTTTTTCCGGATATTTTTGATAATTACATGGAAAGAAAACTGAAATTTTGCTCAAATTTTAAATAATCCAGATTCAATTATTTTTTTAAATATATCTCTGAGGAGAACATTTAAATCTTCAAAAATATGTTTCTGTCAACTTCTTATTTCCCGATTCAGTAATCTGTTCTATTAATCCTCAACATATACACACATTCTCTTTTATTATTTGCAGAGATTATAATTATATATCATCGTTTGTAAGATAACAAGGAATATATTATTTGTCCCTTTTATAGCCTACTGTAGTCTCAAAATAATTTTAAAGTTGCCTAAATATATAGTTTCTTAAACAAAGTAGATAATTTATTTGTTTCCAACTATCTAATAATATGGCTAGTTCGTCCTGTGTAGCATCGGAAGTGGCTTTCGAGGGCTAAAAATAATTAAATCATTTATTCTATACAAATAGGAGCGAAGAAAACATTTTTATTATGTGACGCATGCTCAATTTCGAGAAAAGTGCTAAATGGCCATAATTTTAAGCTAGCAAGTACAGTCACTGTACTATCTATAAGGAAGTGATATTATAATAATATCATATTAGAGAGGAATCATTGTATCATAGTAAATAAGGAAATGTAAAGTTTATTCAACCAGTATATAAGCTTAAAAATAGTGCTTAAAAAAATTGAATGCTTTGAAATAGTTATGAGTCATTTTTTTGTCTTACTGAAATTGCAATGATAAATAATGTTCGCTTTTTTTTTCTTAAGTGCTGAAATTAATATTCGAAATTTGCTTTTACATTTTGACTAAAGCGGAAAAAAGTATTTTCTATTTTTGCGAAATTTATTTGCTATTTGCTGATTGCAATTAATTGAATAATCTTTAGCCTGTGAAAAATATTTAAATTTAAATAAAATGCTAAAATTTTATACTAAATTAATATTTATATATTAAGTATTAGATTTTATAATAATTTTTGGCATAATTTTTTAAATCATTTTTCATAAATTAAATTTAACCCGCTTCCATAGTTTCAGAAAATATTCAAACTGTGAGTTCCTTTCATTGATGTTGAAAGCTAATGAAGGAAGATTGTGTAAATTATCTGCACAGTTTGAATGAGAAATAAAATGAAATGAAATCATATTTCCGCAAAAGATAGCATGCTATGTGAAGGTAGATTACATGAAGAATTACTTATTAAATGAAATTAGGCTTTCAAAGTTTTTCATTTCCGAAGATTCATTTACACCATAAACAAAAAGGGTGTCAGACCAAATCCACAATAAAATTACAATTACGAAAATGCTCCATTTAAAAAATCATGCAAATTATACATAAGACATAAAATTAAGCAAAGCCAATATTCTTAAATAGACCAGCAAATTTTTAAAGACGTCCAGTGAAAAAATAACGAAATTAAAATGTGATTCAGTAGAGATGTTCCGTAGAAATAAAAGGAATCGCGTGAAGAATATTTCTTTACAATTTGTTAAATAGTATGTATGAATTCAAAAGATGAATGGATTGTTAAAATCAGAGAAACAGTTCGGCTTTAAAATTCATAAATGCATGTAACCAATACTCCATTTCGTTCTTGAAGTTTAACTCCATTAAAATCCTATACGACCCACAATTTAAAAAAATGATGTGGTAGATTACTCAGAATCGATTGAGCATATAAGTTCTTAAATTTCTTGACTTATATTCATTATTTTTATTTGCTTCTTTCTTTATTTTTTATATTTATTATTATTTTACTTATTCAAATATAAAGCTATAGGGTATCAAGTTGACAAACGGGATAAAAAAAAGAGGGGCTTAATTTATATTCTCCTCTTTAGAACACTCCACTTTATTGGAAACAAAATTCAAACATTGAAGCTACTGCCACCATTTCGTTATTTGTTAGATGATACTCGGATATTTCACCTGACGTTTTATAATTTTCAAGAATTTATAATTTTCAACGTAAGATCTTACTGCTTAGCAAGAGATATATTCGGTTATTTTCCGCTACCCATGATAGACAAAATTACATAGTCCGCAATCTCTATTTATTTACATTATATTCTTGTTAATCTTATCAAAGTAATCAATAAATTTTAACGCTTCCAATCGGGTACGATGGGCGCGTAAATGGAGGACCTCATTATTTTGCTCCAAGCACTCATTAGTATTTTATATTTGGTGTTTATAAGCCTTTTATTTACTCATTTTAAGTGGGTTTTTTTTTTATCAACATGATCCATTAGCCTTTTCATATCATTCTATATAGCGCATAGATCTACAGATAATATGTTAACAATCTTAATTCTGGAAGATATATTAGTTCAAGAGGAAGTGCATGAAGCATATTAATACCGTTTAAAGCTACAAAAGCAAAAGCTTCCGGATGCAAACAAAGGAGTTGCTATTTAGTAATCGAAATTTATTTCTTAAAAAAAATTAAATAGACGACATTTATGACCAACTTTTAAATTTATAAAAAACTTCCAATTCAATTACATTACTTTAAAAGATCCGTTTTGTCCCTTTATCAGGGAATTAGGATAGAATGTTTTAAAAACTATACATAATGGGACTGTGGATACTCAAACATAGAAACAAAGCAAATAATGTTTAATATTTTATTTTTAAAAGGCAAAAGTTTCAGATTACATTAACTATCAAATGCCTAATTTTAAACCCATAACTCAAAATATTTAACATTATTCAAATAAAGAGCTTAAAAATGATTCATTAATCAAAGTATTATCGTCTAAAAAGAACCAGCTGCAGTGGTCTCTCCAAAATTTTATCGTATATACTCCGTAATAAAGGTGCTATTTCAATACACCACCACGCATAAAATTGTGGACTCATAACAAGACAGTGAATATCATGAATGCTCAGATATTTATTTTCAAATACCCGCAAGAAAGAGTTGTATACTTCGTAGTATAGTAAAGGAAAGTGGCGATTTTATATTATTATTCGAATGCCTAGGCGAAAAATGATTTTGAAACAGCTTATTCTCGATCGATTTTAGGCAATTTTTTTTTTGGGGGGGGGCGATTTATCTCGGAATGGGGTTAATGTTACACAAAAAAAAATCCCAATATGTATGACGTCAGCCTTTGTGTAGACCAATTGAAATCAAAATTTGTCTCAGAATTACAAGTCTAATCACAATATCCCATACCAAATTTAATTTATTTAAGTCATTACGCTTTTTTATGTACATACAAAAGTATGTTTATGTACATGCAAATGTACATATCCTGTTTATGTACATGCAAAAGTATAAACCTATATATGCTCAACCTCTTGAAGGCTCGTCATCTAGATAAATAGATATAGATCTACACATTAGATACTAAATCTGTGAACTAAATTTAATTCATCTTGCTCTCTTCGTTTTGTAGTTATATAGTAAACTTGCATTTGGACAGCCAAACAGGAAGACATCCTGAAGGATTTTGTTCAAAATTCGATAGAAATCAGATTCAATGTAAAGACGATATATCACATTGAAGTATCGTGTTCACAGGCTGGCATGTTTCCAAAACTCTATTTTTCGGATTCGGGAACTTCCGAAACGAGGAGATTCGACAAAATCTTGAATTCGAATTAACGATTGATTTGATTTGACTATTAAATTACTTTCTCTATATATACTTCTTATATGATAAAGTAAAAATGTTTTCATCTTTTATCAGGTCTTTATCTTGAGGTTAAAAGCATCTTTCCCCAGTATAGAAGAAAGATAAACTTTCTACATCGCCTTTTTAATATAACAAAATAATATTGATTTTTTAAATAAAAATTTGATGAATTAGCTATAGTACATGAAAAAGTCATTTTAATAATGCATGCAAAGAAAAATTATTATTCCTAAAAAACTGAATTTATTTAAATAGTCAATAGTCATCTTGACCCGATCTCTGTAATAACTATGATCATTATGATACTATCAATAAAAATTTCTCAAATTTTAAAAGAAGAAATCAGTCGCATCTGGTAGGAATAGTGTAAATGTTATTCAATTGTTTTCTTTATATAATTTTTTGTGGTGTCCATAAAAGAATTTTACACTATTTTCAGAGGTATGCTAAAATTATTTCTCATTTAATATTAAATAACTCGTATAATAAAATCCCAGTATATGGGTAAAAATCTTGAAATAACGTTACAGTCTTGTAATGTTAAAAAGTCAAAGAATTACCGAGTTAAATATGGTTGCATTTTACAGATTTCTACAAATCTTTTCAAAATTAATTTTATATTTCTTTCTTCGGCAATAAAATGAATAAATTTTCAAATGATTGGATTCTTATGCTTCTGTTAAACAAAGTTTTGTTTAATTGACCGTTAAAAGTTATTCTTGAATATAATAAAATATTCGGTAGAAATCCCAATTCATTTGCATAGATTGTTTTCAATAGCATTAAGATGATTATGTGGACTTTTCGATCTTAAACCCAAGGATCTGCAACAAAAATATTTCCAAAATGATATTTAAGAAATTTTTTAAAAAAATCAGAAAGTAGTTGATAAATGCATCATGAAGATTCAGGCTACTTCTCGTTTTTAGAAGGAAATTAATAAATTGTATTTTATATGACATAATGACCATTTCAACCGCACCATCATAAAGTTTGCGACGTAATGGAAAGGTAAAAAACTCTTTATAGTGACTTCTGAAGTTTGAAGTAATCCATATAAATCGAAATGTGTTTTGAAATATATGTTAAGTTATAATAATTGCAGTTATTCTTATAATTTAGTACATCATCATCAATATTATTTGTAATAATAATAGTTTTCAAATTATAAAAATAAAATTAAAATTTATGAATGATAATAGAGTTTCTTTTATACCTATTTAACAACAATAACATGAATTGGAAAACGAACGAAACAGAAATATAAAATCAAATGTAATTAATAAAGAGAAGAATTTAAAAAAAATATTTGATTTCTAGATAATGCAAAATAAATTCCAAAAATTCATCCATATCATTGTTTAAAAAGTTAACAGCGTATTAAAAGAATAATAAAGAAATGATAGCTTATATTTTTGACATAATAGTATTAAATCTTTTCAAGCAAATGAGATTGACCTCTCCAAAATTCTATTGTATACTCTGTAATAAATTTGTCATTTCAGAGAGTATCTTGTACGACACTAGCGAGCAATAGTTAGGAAATATTAAATTTTAGAGTAAATTTAGCATTTTTATTAAAAATCATTCTTGGCGAGCTTTTTGGCGATTTATCCCTGCCATGCGGTTAATAGTATCAAAAAATCAAATTTGTGCTTTAGACATATTTTTCTTAGTCAACTGAAACAAAGATTTGACACAAAACTGCACTTGTAGTCCCCATGCCTAATTTGACATTTATTATACTGCGGCTTTGTATTATCATTACGTGTTTCTGAAAATACAGACCTACAGACGGTCAACCTGTTGTTAGTTTTGACTCAAACTTTGACCGATGTCTATCTACATTGTAGATGTTAAATCTGTGTACCTAACCTTATTTATCTAACTTTCTTTGTTTTGTAGTTATCGTGTTAACTTATATTCAAAACACCAGACGGAAGGATTTCCTTTTTATCAAAAGTTTCTGAAATTTAAATAGAATTCTGCAAATTTGGTGCAAAGACCGTATACTATATTTCACCCGTTCTAGCTTAAAACGATTTTGAGTTATCTTTGTCACAAAGAAACAGACAGACACTTTCCAAAAATGTGTTTTTCAAACTCAGAAAGTCTAAAACATTAAGATTGGTCAAAACCTCTAGTTCAAATTTTTTGAGCGATTATTACCTTCTCTATAAAAGAAAATAAATAGCTCATTTTGAAAATTCGAAGGCGTGTAACAGCAATAATATTTGTAGTAATATCATAAATTCATATATCATTTTAAAGGAGATTTAATCTTTAATTGAAAGTTAATTAACCAGGAATATAGGGCCCCACAAGTATCATTATTTTAAAAAAAAACTTATAGCTAAATAGTCAGAAGTAAGAATAACTTTAGTTGATAAAACTTAGATTTTCATCATTTTAATATAGTAAATGAACATGAGTGTTTATCCTGCTCAAAAAATGACAACCTGCTATCAAAAGAACTCAACAATTGATGCCATCCATATCTTGTAGCTGAAAGAAAATCATTTTTTTTTTTTTTTTTGTAATTGCTATCAAGTCTATCACTATTTAGTTTTTTTTTTTTTTTACTTTATCATTTGTCAAAATGTAAAAATAATAAAAAATAATAAAATGGCACAAAGAGTTGGCATCCCCCTCTTCTAGAAAAAAGAATGGCAAGTTTTACTACTGCATGAACAAGACTTTAGTTATAATGAAATTAAAAAGAAATTTGGTGGAAATCTAACTGAAGGCAATATTTGTAAATTTTTGAAGAAGTATGAAGAAACTCAATCACTAGAAATTAAATTCGCAAAGGTAGGAAAAGTGTCCAACAGCGAAGTGGCACATTGAAATGTGAAGTTGCTTGCGGGGCCATTCAACATGGATTGCTGAAATCTAATCTAAATGTAAGATTTCAAAAAAAAAGAAGACATATTTAAATCCAAAAGAAAGGTCAAAAGAATTAAACTAAGCAAAACCTCATCTTAATTGCTCATCAATGCTATTTCGAGTGATTAGAGCAAAATCTTACTATTTGATAGCAATTATATAAAATATGTAAAGAGAAGATTTCTCTCTTAATTGCCTTACACCTACACCTAATCTCTCCTAATTGCCTTATACCTTCACCTAATTTCTCCTAATTGGCTTACACCTACATCCTCCTAATTGCCTTAATCTAATTTACTAGCCAATACCTTATTCCTTATAATAGTCTTACACCAAATTGACTAACCTTCCAAAACAAAGGTTACAAAACTTAAGCTGGGCAAAAACCCAATCTTAACTGGAGAGCAAAGCAATGAAACAGAGTGGTTTCGAGTGATTAGATCAAAATGTTACTCTTTGATGGCGATACCATAAAATATGCTAGGAGAAGATTTTCCTCCTAATTGCCTTACACCTACTGTTAAATATCCAGTTAGGGTTATAATCTGAAATTATATAACAGAAAAAGCCGTGGGTAGAATTTGCTTGATTTATGGGATTATAAATTCTCAAAAATGCATTTTTTAAAAACTGCTATCTTTCACATATGATATTTTCCCACATAATGAAAAATTAATATTTCATCAGAATTCAGTTCTATTTCATGCTAACACTGTATGTAAAAACTGGTTTCCAGGCAATCACATTTTAGTACTGGAAGGGCCTTGGAATTGCCCAGATCTTAACCCAATCAAAAACTATGAAATCTGCTGAAGAAACTTATGAAATAAAAGCAATGTAGCAAAAAATCCAATTTATCAAGGAAATAATTCAATTATGCTACGCCACTATAACAGCTGAAGAATTAAAAGCATTAGTGAATTCCATGGGACATGTTTCAAAGCCATAATTGATGTTAAAGACTGTCCAACTAAGTATTAATTGCCATGAGTGAGAATATTTATATACATCATTATTCCAATGTTTCCTTTTTATTCATTATAATTGCTATCCACTATAAAAAATATTCTATTAAATTTATGATGAAATTACGTTGAATGTGATATAAAGCTTTATGGTGTTTCCCCTAATAAAATACTATTATGGGCTATCAAATTTCAGAAATGCATTCTTTCTCAACTACTGAAGTTAATTTTCAACAGTGCATTTAACTTACAATAAGATAAGAAATTTAAATTAGGAAAGCTTAGGCAACTTGACAGTTATTCTATTAATAATGCGATATTAGAATAATTTTTATACCATTATATGAATAAGAAATGTAGTAGTTTAAAAAAAACAAGCACAAATTAAATAAAAAAAATTTGATATTTAACCTGTCTTAACGAAAATTATTTATAGTTGAAACCTTTGATAATATTAATAAAAATGAAAAAAAATTATTGATTTTTCGATAAAGAGTCGGCAATTTGTGAAGTAAAAGCAGAATGTTTTTAAAAAATAAGTTTGATAAAAAAAGATTTTTGTTATTTGAAATTTCTTTATACAATTTTTAAAAAACGACGAAAATGGAAAATGCTTAAATTAGATTTAATATCACATAATTCAATATTAATTTACAAACTGCTTATTAATTGCACATTTCTTATCGATCCCCATTAGAAAAAAAGTAAATATAAAACTACGGTTCATTTTTCTTCTAGTAAAGCACTTATTAATAGATATGTTATTCGATATAATTATGCTTATCTCAATAACTATTGATTTGTACATAACTTTTATCAACTCAACTCTATAGGATACCATCAAAAAAATTAAAAATCACATTTGATTTCATAAGCTATATTATGAATGACATTTAAATCAATCCTTTTTAATGATATTTAAAAATAAAAATTTACCTGTGATATGGTTGAAACTAATTGATTTCAGTGATTAGTCTCTGCTTCTTTTCAAGAAAAAATATTCTACATTTTATTTTTGGCATCTTTTACTAACGAAACATATTACATTCTGATAAAAAAAAAATAGCACCTTACAATACTGAAATACTTTTTAATCCTAGTTAATCAGATTCTTATGTTATAAGTGGATTTTTTTATTTGAAAAAAAACCCGATTTTGCACTTTAATACGTAAAAAACTATACATAACTAACTGATTAATGATATCCGTAATCTGTAATTACAGAAAAATTTATTTATAATTTTGAATGATAAAGCTTTATCTTTTGTATGATTACGCTTCTTTTGATTTTTTTGTTGGAACAAGTTAGATTTTGTTGATATAATTTTTGTTTTAATATAAATCAAAATCATTGTGCCTATGCATATATATAAGTATATAGGCATATATGTTACAGATCTCTTCCTAAACAACTTAGTCGGATTCAACCAAATTCTGTATACTTACTTTTTAAAACAAAGGGAAATTACTGACAACTTCCTAAAGTTTAAAAATTAGTTAAATATTCTATTAATTGGAATTCCGCCTTTTTTCCACAGTAAAGTCAGTGAAAATTATGCCCTATTTATAAAACCATTTTAAAATTCAAAATTTTACCGTTTTAATGATATCAGTTTTGTTTCGCCCATATTTCTTTCAATTATTATTAATTTTAAATAAATTTAGATGCATTAAAATTTAAGGTAACTTTGAAATATTTTGCAGTTATTTTTTTAATTTCTGTTTTATTTTATGGAGATCTTTATAAGAGGCTTTCATTTATTTCAAAGCAGTGATTTGAAAATGCTTAAAAGCATGCATTTGTCAATCTTTCAAATGGAAGCAAAAAAAAAAGCCTCTCGGAAGCAGAAAACGATCTTTCAACGACAGCAACGGCCTCAGGCTACGAATAATTAACCAATAATTTGAGGCTTTTTAAACAAAAGCTTCGATGGAAGTTAATCCAAAAAAATTTATACCATTTAAAAATGAAAAATTTTACCTTTGAAATGATACCTATTTCATTTTCTTACTATTTTTCTTTAAATTATTATTACTTCTTAAAAAATTTAATGCAAATGATTTTAAAATAAATAAATTTTTAAGTACTCTTTTTTGTTATCTAACATAAAGACTCTGAACTATTCTGCAGTTATATTTTAAATTTATCTTTTATTTCTATATATATTTCTTAAAATGGGATTTTTACATTATAATTTGCAAAAGTAGTTCCTACTCAAAAATATTGTACATGAAAGGATTTTAATTCCGAACAAACCAGGGTTTATCAATTAGTCAATATACCTATATATATCTTAAGATATATAATCAATATATCTATATTATTTAGAAGATAGAAAGGATATCCTATCATTATAATGCGTTTAATCATCGCTTTATAAATCTTTCGATCTGCAAAGATTTAAGCTTATCGTTTTTCAATAAATGTAGGATGACTTTCATTTATTAGTAGTTTAATTTCATATCAGAATATAAATGAGATAACACTACATATAAACAGAGAAAAAATAAATGTTTATGTATTAGTTATTTGTTTTTGTGTCGTTTAATCAATTTCAATAAATGGTTAAGATTTTAGCGCTTATTTGCATAACGTTGAATAAATCTAAGCAGTGTTTTCCGTACGATATAGAGTGAAATAACAAATTTGCATCAATGTTTTAGTAACACAATGTAATTTTGCTGCAGCTTGACCTCGACAAGAATATTATTTCAGTTTTTCTTATATTTTTCAAGTATCTTGGTTTCAAAAAAATATCAAATGTCTTCGAATTTCATGATACAATTAGATTTACAATTCAGCTAATTTACTTCATTCGGCTGTGCAAAAATATTTTAATTGGGACAAAAATAATTCAAAATTTTCCTAAGAACATGCTGCAAATTTTGATTTGATTTGAGGAATTAACTTCAATTTGTGAAATGCACCAGAGCAAAATTATTTTTAAATTTTGAAAGACATTTTCGAGGAACCAATTAGCCGTACAAATCAAATGTATTTCTTTATATTTAAAAAGTTATTTAAAATTAATGATATACGCAGTAAAACTTCAAATACTTGAAAGGTAATGTCTGAATTTTCTGTTTCAAAAATAATTTTAAAGTTCAACAATGGGTTTTTTTTTTCTGTAATTTAAGTCAAAAGGTAATTACATGATTGAACGACCTTTTGCATTTTTAGTCGAATTTTGTGAGGAAATATTTTTAAAATGATATAGCATAAATATTAAAACTGTCTGAACCTCAATTTGTCGACAAATATGTACACGACATATTATTAAAAGGAAGCCATTGACCCTAAGAATATGGGTGCAAATGTCTGCAAATAAAACTCTTGAAGCAAGCATCTTAAAACCTTCAACAACAACAAAAATAAATAAATAACAATGACAGTTGGGAAAATTTGCAAGAAACCTTCAATTATTTCAAAAAAAGAAAACAATTCAGCTTCTGTCTGTCACTCGACAAACAACATTGCTATCAATATCCATGCAGAATTACCACATATTTCAGAATGTCAGTCTAGATTGCATCCAAGATTTCTAAAAGGCTTTTTGGACTTGGTCTGTAAGATTACATTATCTTGCCAACTTATGCAAAAAATTCCAGCCATCTTAAAAGTATGCGGACTGACGTATCTTTATGGCTTGGGAGGTCCTCGCAGCTTTACGACATCTGCTCCCGTGGCAGCTTGCAAAAATTCATTCCATTGCCTGTCACACGCATGCCAGCGTGTCTTACGTTTAATGTCCTGGATGCCTGTCTTTCGTCCTGCCTTATTATAGGCATGCTTGCGGGAGAGTGTCAAACTTATGACTGTGCAAGGCACCTTATTGGTGGAGGTGGAGTTATAACTCCCATAATATTAAGAGTTGATGGCAGTCTTTATGGCCACGTCTTATATATGAACTCTTCCATCAAGGAAGACTCTATAATCTCTTGATTCGATTGATTCCATACGGTGAATCCCACAGTAATGAGCTTTCCTAAATCGACCCTAAAGAAAGGACTCGTGGCGGCTGTAATTTTATGAACCTATCATGCGACGAAAAATTGCCAAAAAAAAAAATCCAACTTAAGACTGTAAGAAAGACTCTCTGTCACAGACGGTAATTACCTGTAATGACAGGAATTTAGCGTGGCACTACGTTATTCTTTGTAAGTGCTTTTGAAACTTTATTTTCTCGCTTTTGTTTTTGAATTCGTAGCTCATTGTTTACTAAGATTCACACGCATCAAAACATATCCGTTAATAAAGGTCAAGTCTTTTTTTTAGTACATCTAAAACTTCAAGTTGAAGTTTTGGTCCTTCTTTTTAACAACTGATAGTGGCCTAATCGATTTCTTAAGATTTTTTGGCATTGATTGCTTTTATTTAAAAAATATATAATATGATTCTTATATATTTTTGCTTTTACTTCAAGACTATTTTATTCTTCAAAACTATAATTAAAAACGGAAATGAAAGAATCATAAGAAAATTTTGTCCATGCTGGTAAAATTATTTCAAAAGTTAGGAAGAGTAAATTTATTAATATTAAAGATGTAAAGATTATTATCTAATCAATAAATGAGCATTGAGATTGCTTGATTATGATAATTATGAGAGGGCTGCAAATTTAATTTAGATTTGCAAGTTAATATTATATTCTTGGAGATTGCATCTAAGATATTATAAATGCAAGTTTTGCATAACAATTTTTTTTCTTTCAGTTCATTTATAATGCAAAACTTAGGAAAATGGGGAAAAATAGCTATCTCAGAATTTTCTAATAACTAGAAATCTTGCAAATATATTTTAAAATAACAAATTACAAGTATAAGTTCGGAACTTTCAGTAAAATTCTTAACCTTTTTCTGATGGTTGATTAATTAAATATTCCAGTATTTTCAAAAATTTATTAAAGAGCCAAAAGATTTTTCAATATTACTTCGATACTATAAAAAAGGGATAGTTTTAAACAATTTCATTTCAGTCGTCATATCAATAATTTTTATTAAATAATAACTTTTGAAATACGCAAATTTTTTCTACAAACGATTTTGTAAATTCCTCAGCTAACTTAAATGTTGCTATTTAAGCAGTGAAATTAATTTTAAAAAACGCGTAGAATCCCAAAAATAAATTTCCAAGCAAAATCGTCACAATTTTTTTTAATTTCAAAATTAATATTTTTTAAAAAAATTTATTTAACTCAGAATTTTTTTCATGATTATGAATTGCTTTTAATATATACCTTCAATAATAATATATTTTGAGATGAATCTTACATTGAACCTTCATAAGAAAAAAAGCATGTTAAATATTACTT
>JAPMOR010001334.1:5543-27535 GCA_026543865.1 Argiope aurantia
TTTTTGAAGCACATTTCAAATTAATCTAAATTTCATTCAAGTTTTTAAGTATTAATGTCTTACTTAGTACCATCCTCTATGCCCATTTGAGAGGTCGGATAAATTTTTTTTTAGTTGTCTCTCCAGTAAACCCTTTTCCCGTTTTATTGCTGATTCAGCAATTTATGACTCTTTATATAGCAAGGAATTTCTAGTTTACTCATAAATAATGAAGTAAATTATGATTTAGTTTTAAGAAATCCTAGAACTTTTTTTACTTCAAATACTTTCTGTAAAATTAAGATGAAAATTGGGAAAGATGCTACGAAAATTTTCCCTTTACCTTTATTCTATGACTAAATTTAAATACCTGGCTTGCATATAAAACTTAAATAACATCTGCCAATGGATGTGGAAGGGATATATTTTTCTATTTGACCAAAGCAGAACTTGATCTGTTATAAAATAATAAGGGGAAAATCTTAAATTATTTTAAGATGGTACTCAAATGCCTGCAATGATTTTCATCGATTACGCATTTTTTCAATTATCCCGAGAGAGATGAAATGTTTTCGTAACAAAGAAAATAACGATGGATTTTATACAAGATTAGAGAAATACTGGAATTTTCACTCATGTTTAGGGACTCAGTATTATCGCACATAATCTACCTTGATCTCATTTTAACTATTTTTATTGCAAGATAATCCACCTCATTCTGTCGCAATTCGACAAATCTACATAAAGAATATGAAGTATAGGAAACTAATTTTAAACTTACCAAGTTGTTTTTAATGAAAATTTTAAAATTTGATTTATTGCCTTGTATATTTAAGAGTAGATATTTAATGTCTTGCTGTTTAACTACATAAATTGAATTAACACAAGATTGCATGTTCATAAAAAAGAGTAATCTGATTTTTTCGATCTGCAATTCTGAATATCAGTAGAAATATAAATTATCTCTTTTAGCAAAAATTGTAGAAACTTGTATATAAAATGGAGTATTCCATTTGGTTACTTTGGAAACATTATGAAATAAGATTTATTTTCGATTATTAAAACGGGACTTTTAATTATTTCGCTTCATTTTAAGCGCATGCATTCTTAAAATCGCTGTAATTTTATTTAAAACTGCATATATCCAACCCATATTTTACATTGCATAGAAAAATTGATAAGCACATAAAATGTACATGACGAGCATTTGTAAGGCATCTGTCTGCAATTGACAATGAGCTTGTATAAACGGCTTCTTTCTTGAAGTGGCAGATATTGGCCAATGAAGTTGCATTCGAGCTAGTGCAAAATAATAAATTCAACTTTTCAAATGCCCTTTGTAGTGCAGAATTTTTCTGTCCTTTCATCACAGTCAATTTTTCTGCTCTTTTTAATTGCTTCAAGTCTTTTCGGGGCCGTGTTTACACCTGAGGAAGGAAAGTTACAAAATGTTACCCCCTCCTGGGTTTGGCATTAAAACTGTCTCTCCGAATGGATTCTTGGAGATATTTTCTCTATTCATAATCGCAAGATTTGTTTAGGAATCTATGTCTCGCGCAAATATTAGATTGAATGCTGTGTCTTTCACAACTTTATATCCCTTTCTTTTAGACCTTTTTACCACAGAAAGGAACTTTCTTTACTGTTCTTCGAACTTTTGCAATTTTCACTTTAATTGCAACTAGTAACAGTTCGAACTCTGTTCAGAAAGGGAATCCAAAGAGTAAGTTTAACGAAATCAGGATCCATCGTTAACTCGGAAAGGGAAAAACAAAACAATGGCACTATATCCAAAGATGCTAGCATAAATAATATTCGTGCTGATATGATTAATGCTTTTATATCTTAAAGTTCTGAGTATCTGAGTTTCATCCAAAGAATTCTTTGTAATTCATAAAGTGAAATTCGGGTTCCCTCATGACTAATAAATTAACTTGCTAAACATTAATAAATTTAAATATTAATTTTACATTGGAGTATCTCTTATTTAGGAGTATTTTTCCTTTTTCACCACTGAGCAGTACACACATGAATGTTCAATAGTGGAAATATAATTTGACGATGGTTAATTTTAAGGAACTCGTTGTGCTCTAAAGATAAAAAAAAAATCTCGTAACATTTATGATTTATTGAAGTTAAAGCTTAGCACATTCCATCAATCTTGAAGGAGCTTCAGCATTGACGATAAAATAGAGTAAGAATGAGTTACGTTGTCTAAATTGTCCATTTTAACTAGTCTAAAACACTTTTTGTCTACACTTGTTTCTGAATCATTCTTTTAATCTTCTCCTGCATATTTCTCCACATCCCTGGTCTAATATTCTTCCTTCTCTCCTCATCCGAATTAAAGGTGCTTCAATAGCACTGATAAAGAAAACAATGCTTGTGATGAACATCCCAGAACATGTTCCTCTGAAACTATAAGTGAACTCGTCCGTTTAAAATTGCATTTCAAGGAAGCGGAACATTTTTTTTTTTACACTATTCTCATTTGAAGCCGAAATTAAACATTCATTTTTTACCTTTCCCGAGAAAGCATTTATCTGACTCCTGCATCAGATTGCAAATTTTTAATATTCAAATCTGAAAGTAAAATCAGCTATTAGAAAGGCAAATCACTTGGACACCAATTTTTACCTTGGTTTTACATGGATTGAAATACTGCGAAATGTCTCATAAGATGCAATTTTATTTGGAAGCTAAATTCTTTTGACAAGAACCAAATCTTTCATATAATTAGAAGAGTGAGAATTTATCTATGTCAAAATTAAGATCATATACATTAGGATGTGGTTAAGGATTAATTAAAATCTTAAGTGTTTTATCTCATCTGTTCGTAATAACTGAACAGAATGCTGTAATATGAAAACTTTCACATGCATCCTTTCCTCCAAGATGAATTTCGCCTCTAAGGAGTTGCTATCTTTTCAATTCCAAGACCAACTTCAGCAAATGGAACGATGTGAGCTCTCCCTAGTGTTAAAAAGGTAAATCTTTCTATTATTGGATGGCGCGACGATTTAAAATTAATGTCGATTTAAATTTAACTTAGGAAAGATTACAACAGAAATAATTCTGTGCATTTGCCATTCATTACTGACTTTCAATATACAAATTGTCTATCAGTTATCTCCGAATTAGCTAAATCAAGTTGGGTACTACCCTAATAGCTCAAAATACCCAGCAATATTACTATATAATCATAAAATTTGTCTGGAATTCAAAATATCATAACATTTTGGTCATATTTAATCTTCTGCTAATAAAGAATGAACGAAAATAAGTGCACTTGAAAGTGGTCAGTATATGCACTTAATTCATTTTGATTTCAAGGTTTTTAAGAGTAATATGAACTTAAATCTTGCGATTATGCATTCATTTTTAACTATTTTTTCACAATAATTAAAGGCCAAAACTGCTAATTTCTTTGAACAAATCATTTTTACTGTACATATTTATTTTTCTTGGGAGTTCATACGTTACGATACAAGGCCGCGGTGGCCTGGTGGTAAAGTCTTGGATTCGGAACCGGAGGGTTTCAGATTCGAGACCCGATTCCACCGAAGAACCGCCGTGTAAGAGGGTCTATTGCACGTTAAATCCGTCCTGACCAAACGTCCTCCCGCTGGTGTGGTGTGGAGAGGGGGGTGCCAGCTCAGATGTCGTCCTCGGCATCTGACCGTGGTTCAAAATTACGTGGTCCGTCCCAAAATAGCCCAAGTGATGCTTCAAACCGGACGTTAATATAATTAAACCAAACCATACGTTACGATACATAAAATGTTACTCTGCTATAGGGTACGACTTATTGACCATGACTCGATAAGGATAGTTACAATTTATTTGAAATCTCATTAAAGAAACTTACTCTCCTTCAATTTCCCCTATATCCATATTGAGATTAGATTAATTTTATACTTCTCTATCTTGCCAATAAGATCTGTTGCTACTTAAACGGTATTTTTGACTTATATTGCAACCAATTTATGCGATTATTCCTTAAAGCGGAAAAGATAACTGTGTCTGAACGTCTATCATATAAATTCCAGAAACCAAAGAATTAACACTTTAAAAATTTTAATGACAAACTAGAAAATTACTGCCAGAAAGGGAAACTTTTGCAGTGCTAGGTTTCCCAAGATGTTAAATACTGCATCTAATTTGTATATAGTTTCGTGGGTTGACGATATTTATCAACGAACTACAATATTATGCAATAGTCAAGTTAGCCTTTAATATTTTATTTTTCTAGGTTCATCTGTTTCGATTAAGACAAGATCTTTAAACATGTCCTCCAGAGATGCAATATCATTGTGATGTAGCTTTGAATTTCGAAGGCAACAAAATACTATACAAACGGTGGATATTCAGAAGTTCTAGAGCAAGGTAAGTTTTTATATTGTGATATTGTTCCACGCTAAGCTAAGGCTTTGATTTCTCGAATTTATAAAAATATCTAAGCAAGGAATGTGTAATATTCTTCATCTGTAATCTTTCTACTGAAGCTTCTTTTGAAAGTAGAGCACTATGAAGATGTTGCCATCATTTCAATACAGATGAATATCGCCTCAACTTCTTTTACAAGAAATTCTTTAGATCATTTCATTGATTTCACTAATGCTGTCGTAGCGTTCAGCTGAAGAGCATGAAAATTGTTCCTCTAAGAGAATTCTTTCACCAATGTTTAAATTTCCTAGTTTTATCCAAAGGTTTTTTTTCTGAATGGACGTCGCAGAAAACTTCAAAATTACGACCTTTTCGTGGCCTTTCTTCTGTCTCTATAGCAATTTAATTTACTTGTATTCTCTACTTGTGTAGACATTTTCTTTTCAACTACAGATGTTGGCAGCTCAAATTCTGTTGATCTCAAGATTTTGCCTTGAATTCTTTATTCCTCAAACTGAACTGCAAAAAATTAGATATGACATAATCTACAAAGGGACTACCATAATAGTTTTTATCAATTTTATATTTTTAAATGATCTAAATCTATTTAAATGGTGGAAGAAAATGAGTTATCGAGAATTCTCGTAATTAAATTTAAAAATATGATCTTTCATGGCTAACAATCTTATTGATCAATTATTACTGCTTTTAAATTGCAGCTTGGAAGTCATTTCATCACTTTTCTGAACGTATTGGTTTCTGGTGAAGTAAACATGCTTTCTGTCGGCTAAATTTATGGAAATTGAAGTGCTCTATCAAGAATTTTTGATATCACAAGTTTTCGTAGAGCAAGCTTAGCATTATCTGTTAACTTCAGATGAGTCTTCCATTCCTTTTTTCTATCATATATGCCAAAGTTCTAACTAGGTCATTTTAACAGGCCTACATTTTCAAATGTAAATTATCTACAATTATTCCTCGATTTTTCTTTTATTCATCTTTCGGTTACTTCTCGTCCTAATTCTAATATCCTTTTTCTGCTCATCCGGACTGAATATTAAACAGCAATGAAAAGAAACATAAAACATGTTCCATTGAAACTGCTATTTCTTTTTTTTAAACTTGCTTGTGTGACAAGAAAGAACAAGTCTTCCAATAATTTTAGAATCGAATCTGATTATTTGTAGCTTAAATGCAAGGTGTCGTCTTAAACTATTCAAATGAAATAATGCATTGAATAAATTTATCTGAAATTCAAGTATCCTTCTCCAGAGTAGCGGTTAATTAAAGATGTGCAATTAACAATATGCATGTGAAATTGATTTATCGTGTATTACCTTTCAAATGAAATGAAATACTTCAAGATATCTCGTATAAGATGTACTATTATGAGGGGGAATAATTTTAATTCGTTTCAATATTCCATTTAATTAGAAGAGTGAGAATTCATGTACATGCGATTTTCACTTGCGAAAATTAAGATCATCAAGTCAATAACTTCTTATTTTGTTTGATAAATGTAGAGAATGATGCAGTGTAAAATCTTGTATAGGAATCTTTTCCTCCTATGTCGTCCACAGGAGTTACAGCCTTCTAAATTGATTCATTACTTGCAAAAATGGATCGAGTTTGAATTGTTCTCGATAAAAAATAGGTAAGGCATTTTCAGGCACAAATAATGACACAGAAAAGATCGTTTTTATTGCATGTTGAGTATTTATCTGTCATATTAATCCTTACTTTACAAATAGTTCATAAATTACCTTCGAATAAGGCGAGCTGCATGGGCTACTGAAATTTAAATAAGAGGAACAATCGGAAATATCTCTACATTTTAATATTCCAATTATTTCCAAATCATATAACTAATTAAAATTGATTTTATTAAGGTGACTACACCTTGTAATTTTGCATTTATTTTAAATAACTACATTTTCATCATAATTATGATTCGATTTTTATCCAAACCATATTTACTTTTATTCTAAATGTAATTTTTTTTTTGCTTGAAGATTACGCAACAATTAAATTCTGCTGCAGTGGATGTATGATTCTTTTTATTATATCAAATTGTGCTTTTCCCAATCGGCCGAACTGGTTATAACACTAAACACTACTGATTAATATTAAAGTTTTATAGAACACTATAAAAGAAACATTTTTCTTCCAATAGAAATGTATACTTCTTTTAAATCAAAGTAAAAATTATTGTTCTCTTTTGCCGGTAAGGAATCATTTGTAGCCCAAATTCCTTCCTGATCAATATTCAACCTAACTTGCATAATTATTATTTAGATAATTCTGAGAACATATCAAAATACCAAAGCATATATTGCGCATTAAATATTTTTAAAAATAAAGAATCAACAAAATATCGTTAAACATTTAATGCCAAACTAGAATATTTGTGCCAGCAAGTATAGTGTCTATTTTGCTCATCATGTGTTGAAATAGCAACAATTTTTTTTCTGAATGGTTTCTGATTATGTCCTAACAAAATTGAATGTTTGTAAATAATCAAATTATTTTCAACAATAGATTAATACATTTTCTATGTTCTTATTTATCTAGATCCAATGATGTTAAAGACAAGGTACGATTTCTCAACTAAAGCTCTATAAAGATAGAACTCGAAATATAGCCCGGGGGTTTCAAATTTGTTGGTCAACAAAAGAATACTGCTGGTAAAAGTGTCGGCAGATTTTAAATTGGCCACTTTGTTCCAAGTTGGATATAAGACTTTGAGACCCATAAATAATGAAAATGGATAACGTCTCCGATTGAAGAAAGTGAAGTGTCCTATAATCTTTCAACTAAAGCTGTTTTTGGAAAGTAAAACACTAGTGAAATGTTGTTGCCCTTATTTCAAGTGCAGATGGTGAGAACTTTTATAAATTGTTTTCAGACATTCATCGATTTATTGCATTTAACTCGCTTAATTTCTGAAGCTTATGAACTCCTTCATAATGATTCCTTTCACTATGAATTTCCCTCATTGAAGTATCGAATGTATATCTGGCAGCATGCCTCGGTTTCTAGTATGTTTTTATAATTCTTTGTTTATATATATATATATATATATATATATATATATATATATATATATATATTGAAATTTTGTAAATTTCTTTTTGAAATTTAGAAAATAGTAGCAATTTCAACAAAAATCTTGCAGTAGCTAGATTCAGATTCAATTTGTGTACTTTAAGCATACTTTTAGCCTTGAAAAATTGAACTCGATATTGAAGCATTTTTGTGCCACAAATAAAATTGCTATTGGTAATTTTTATTTTTCCATGATATTTTTAAAATGTTTCAAACAAAAATTAAAATGCCATGATTTGCCTCATGCATGGATAAACAGAAATGGCTTTTCTCATTCGAAACATAATCTTACAAAATGCATCAATACTTAAACAATATAATTGGCTCTATTACTTGAATGAATCTCCCATAGCATGAGATGATTACCTAAATATCGAATTTCAAGGCTATTCAAACTCCCTAAATTTATTTTAAAGCTGCTAATTTTAATTCGGCACCGATTAAAACTCTTTGTGCGTATAAGTATTATTGATGAAAATTAATTTCTGGATGTTTATAAGAAGTGTTTTATTAATAATTAAGAAATTATCTGTGTTTTAGAAAGAAATAAGTTGTCCTTCTGTATATTCATAACGAAAGACAAAGACACAAATGATATAGAAGCATTTTTATTGCTGCTTGACATTAAGGTGATTATAAAAAACTTTGAGACAGCACATTGAAGTTAATAAACTGGTTTAGAATATGTTACACTTTTGTAGCATAATTTAGGAGATTGTCACCGCATCCTTCATTAACAAAATTCAATATATTGAAAGTGAACATTTGTGGTCTTCAAATATGACTCTGCCCTGATCTATCGAAGAATTGCTGCTTTTCAACCTCGATTTTCAATTTAACGATGCGAACAAAAAATGACTTGATTCATATTTGCATCAAGCTGTCAAACATTCAAAATTTTATTTTGACAAAATGTCTTCATATAAAAGGCAGAAGCAATCGTAAGATGGGGTGAAAGTGGACATTTCCACTGTATAATCTATGCAAGCATGTTGTATTCGTGCGAATTCGGAGTTTTCGGAAATATTTATCATGTAACTGCGTCATGCATCATATTTTAACCTAAATATAAACTTTGAGATGTGAATTTAATTCCTTCTTAAAAATAGTCTAAAGTAGTTCAAGAAAATTAAAATACCTTAAATAACATTCTCTAAAAACTCGATTTATTTGTTTGGAACTATAAAATTTTTATTACAACATATACATTATGATATTTAAATCACTGAATTTTAAAGTAATTTTAATTTTAAGAAATGTTTATTGGCATATTTGTTTCATCCATACACCTATTCGTAAATTTATTTTGCGCGTTATAAGTTGAAAGCTTTTGGAATAAGAATATTTTAAATTTAACGTGTTAAATGTGAAATCCAGACATTCACTAAAATTTTGTAAAAAGAAAAAAAAAATTTATTGGTTTTTAATTTTTCAGGGCAGACTACCTGATTGGCTTAGCGCGCAAGCTAATCGGGTATATTTAATAATTTTTTATACAATGTTTGTTCATCATGCCTGATCACCATGGTGGCCAAATATTCTTAATTGGAAAAACTGTTTCACACAGTTTAAAAGAAGTTTTTTTAATTGCTGTTGTAATGATTAATATTTATCCAGTTGAATTTGAGAAATTACATGGATGCAATAAATATCTTTTCATTTTTCTGAGCTTTATACAAAACTGCAAGAATTTCAGACTTGTACATCCTTTGACATATATTAAATGTAATATTCATTCTTAGACTATGTGTCAACACTTTCCATGACACTCGCTTTCTAATATATCCATCGCAAGTGTATCAAAATACTACACTATTTGTCAACTGAATTATGCAAAAATACTTCCAAACAAATGTTTTAAAATAAGTGGATAGAATTTTTCATACAGTTTGCAGTATCATTTTTGTTGAATTATTCGTTATCTGGACTGAAATATTTATTCAATTATTGTGTTATTCATTTAATTATTATAAATGCTAAAATTATTTCATAAATATTAAAATATGATCGGTTTTTGATTTAGTTGCAATTTGCATTATAGTTTGTATGATTAACATTTTTAATTGTTTTAAAATTGAATTTCCCCCCTAATTTTAGTAATTCTATTTAACTTGCTCAACAGTTTTAGAGTAAAAAAAAACTGTTTATTTAAACAATTTTACCCATGTAAGCATATATAACAACTATATTTTCAAATGTATAGTAATAGAATTTTATAATTTCTTTTATTAGGTGTGTATGGTGCATTTTAAAATAGTACATGACATTAATAAAATGTGAATTAGTGGTACCACTATTGAACAAATATTCATTTAACCAAATATGGATGCTATTAAAAATTTAGGAAATATTCAAAGCTGTATTTTAAGAACAGATTTAATCCATTTATCTTCAATGTTATAGTGCTTGTCAATGTAATGCTTTTACTGCAAAGTATAATATAAAAACCAGTAAAAGTGTATTCCTTATTTTCTGTTATGTCTTGAATTTCATATGCATTAAAAATATTACTTTTGATAAATCCTACCTCTTGTTTGTATTTGTCTGTAGAAACAAATTTTAAATGATTTTTACCTTATCGCTTAAGAAATTTATGTATGCGTCAATTTATACAACAATTATTAGCTTTAAAAAACCATTTAAATTAATTTTTTTAAGGTAATGAGTGTAATTTCCATAGATAGAAAAAAAAAACTTTCAATGTAGAATATAAATTAAGAATATATCTAGGAAAGTTTTTACCATTTTTTAAATTCTAAAATCTGAGAATGTGCATCTTCCCATGGTTTAATTTGTTTAAATGTTGATGTGACTATTTAGTTTTTAATATTACTCTGTGGATAAATCTCCCTGTGGTCAAACATTGGATGAAAATGTAGAAATATACATTGATTCTCATATAAGCAGATGTACTAGTTAAGTTCCGGAATAATATGTATTATAAGATGTATTAAGTATATGTAATATGTATTAAGTTCCGGAATAGTATATAATATATTGTAACATCCATCGCAATAAGAACTTGCGCATTTTCTCAGAAAATTAATGAGAAACCAGTTATACATAAACTTGTCAATACCAACTCTTAAGCATTTTAATTGTTTTACAAATAGCAGCTGCTTAATATGCGACTGTTTCAATAGTATTTGACGAAACTTTTTCCTTTGAGAATTGGTTAATATACGCAACAAAATAATTCAAATGTATCTTTCTGCTTAATTTTTTGAGATCTTGATACATTTTTATTGCGATGATAGTCTAATAAATTAAATGGTTCAGCGATATTAATTTAAATATGCAAAATATATGCGTAATATTTACAGACAGTATTGTAAGCGATGGTTACTGACCCTTTTATTTCTGTTATAACTTTGCCATTAACTTGCAATAAATGTCGTAAGTATATTAGAGGAGGAGAAATTGCCAATTACCTCTTGAATCTTGTAATCTTTCATGAAGTACTTTATAAAGGAATTTTCATTTTTTGATGGGTAATATAATTTGCATTTAATAATGCAAGTTTCATTGTATTGGAAGTTTGATACAACAGTATTCTTTATTTATGAAGCAAAATAAACTTAAGAGTAATGCATAGAAATGATATTGAAATTAAACTGGTCTTTGCTTCTAAGTGTCTTCCCGAATTAGGATGGAGGTATGAAGTGTCGAGAGAATAAAATTCAACTTATTTCATTTACTTTTCTGGATTTTCAAAAACAATCATTTTAACATCTCTGCTGGTTTTTTTGCCATTCTCATAAAATTAGGCTTCGTTAACTTTTTATTTGTTAATTTCATATTTAACTTGCTTACCTTAAGGATCTTAGTATCATAAATATGGCTGAAGGAAGTTCCAAAAATTGTTCTATTCAGTTTTATGAAAAGAGTTGCACGTTATTCATCAGTTCTTTCGAATTTATCGAAATAGCACATTCATTTATACAGAAATATTCGATATTTTAGCAAGGAACAACAAAAGTTTTCAAAGTATATCCCTACTATCTAAAGCAGAAAAGTATCTCTGCGCATGTTCATTTATATATCTACAGAATATTTTGTAGACAAATGCATCTTCTTGCATTTAAAGTTTAATTAATATTGTTAATTAATTTAGTTTGGTTGATTGCAGATTAATCCTAATGCTTTCGTTAAACAAAATTATATTCACTGTACTAAGCAAATTATTTACGCCCTATTAATTAAAGTTTAGACTCGAGCAAAACAAAGTTGTAGGTAACTTATAACATGAAGATTATGCAACCGTTTCGATTAGTGTGATCTATAAACTGGAACACTGCGTTATTAAAGCTCTGAAACATGGAACAAAGAGGATTACAATGAATCCCAAAAATGAGAAATCTTTTGACTATAAATATTTAAAAAAAACTATGCTTCTGCAGCAGATTTAGCATGGCGAGGATGCATCACAAGACTTCCTGTAATTCACTTTCCTAGGACAATTATTGAAGCCTATTCAGTGGTGCCTAATAGACTTCGTCACAATATTTCCAATACAATTTGCGATAAAAAATTAACCATAATTGCATTTAAAATAAAAAAAAGCTAGAATAAGTATATAAATTAAAAGTATTTGCACATTTAATTAAATATTAAAAATTTCATTCTTATTAAAAAAGAAAGCAAAAAGTGATTTCTAAACCTATTTTTTTACATTTATAAATTAATTTACTGTTTGAGAAGCGAGTGGTAGGTGTTCCATGAAGTGGAACACTATGACGTGAAAGGGGGACACAATTTAAATATTTTTCTCATCTCGCCACTGTGCAAAATTAAGAGTTTCGTCCCAATACAGCTACTGCGTTACTTCAGAACTTGCATTAGAATATTTATCAGTGAAGTTTTTCAAAAAATTCTGACATCAATGGCTGTTTAAGATGAACTTTATTGCGCAACTGCGTTTATTTAATGTAAAAATTCTATAATGGTGATAATATAGTTCTCTATAATAATATTCTTGATCTGTTTGAAATAATAATATTCCCTTCATTTAGTAAGATATTATCAAATGTAAAAAACATCAGTTTGAAAATGAGTGGATGTACTTTATGATGCATGAAATATTTATATAATGGTATATAGCAAAGTAATCAATGTGATCAGATAGATAGTAATGACTTCCTAATGGGAACCTTTTGGCGTAACGATAAAAATGTAATAGAAGTATGAAGGCTAGTCGGCATAAATATTCGCATTTCTTGTTAATAATGACGCTATATTTTCTTTCAGCTAGAATGTCCGTTACGACATTTAATATCAAATAGTTTATTATTTTTGCCCTCTAGGCTGCCAATCATTTTTATAAATGAATAATAGTAAAATGATACAAAATAGCCTATAATAAAACGGTTTTTTGGCAAATATACTTTTTTAAATTATTTTTGTTATGGATTGGAGGAGTAAAATTGTTGAAATCATAGTAATAATCTTTACAATGAAGGAAAGAAAACAGTGGAATTTTTCATTTACTAGTTACTATGGTAATTTTATCCAAATAGTTTGTTAAAAAGCTACCAAATGGTGGACAAAAATCTCAAACCAAATACTCTAAATGTATTAATATAGTTTTAAGAAAAGATCAGGTAAAGGCTTTTAGTTTTCCAAAATTTGGTCCGTTTGACCACGAATATTTACTTAAACTGGAATATTTAAAATTATGGTCTATCATCCGAAATTGGTGGAATAAACGGAAGGCCTCAGTGTTTACTATTAGTCCTCATTAATTGGATATAAATAAAATCAAATAAAAAAATCCAGTCAACTAACATTAGAGGCGTCACTTTTTGGTTAAAAAGACAAAAAAAAAATACTTGATTTAGCATTATGTATAAGGGGAAAAAATAATAAAATTAAGGCATCCACCCAAGAATGGTATTTATGTGCTGAATTAGAAAATGGCTTTTCATAATTGTTTAAAGAAATCGGTAAGATTTAGAAAGAACTGCGTTAATCAGGCCGATGGCATATGATTTTCTGTATTAAAAGTTTCTTTTTAAAAAGTTAAATACGCTTCAAAAAGATCTTACTACTTTATTAAAATTATTTCTCTTTGAATGTATATTAACAACACTCCCCTAAATCATGGTTCTTTATTTCTGTTTACGTTAGACTATATAGAATGAATTTACTTTTAAATCAAAATCGCTACTTAAAAAGTTAATAAAATGTTTTAAAGTTTTTCCTGCTTGTTAATGAAGGCAAATTTTGTTAAATCACATTCTAAAGTTTAGAACATTGTCTGGTGTTTTTCAACAGCAAAAATTATAAGATATTTTTATCGTCTATTTCAGAAAGAGAGTCAAATACAAATACAAATGCATTCTGCTTGACAGTTAATTTCTTAATTTTTTTAGGAAAATAATTAAAATATTGAGTCATTAAAATCTTCCATATAGTTTCTGAAAGACGTGAAAAGGCTCTTTATCTTAGTATATACTCACATTAAAGTTAATTTCAACAGTGTCAGCTCTAATTCGTTAAATATTATAAAATTTATGGCAAAAGATTATTTAAGTGTGTTTCCTATAAAAAGAAAAAACGCCTTGCAGTTAAGTTCCAAGTATCCCAATGAAGCGTATTAAAGAGAAGTGACAATCTATTTTAGTTAAGCTGACTTGAACTGACATTTAATTAATTAGATAAACAAATAAAATGCTATTAATTAAGGTGTTAAAAAGATAACAGCATGTCTGTGTAAATAAAATCGTATTGGTATTTTCATCTCCTTGAATTCTTATCATTTACAGGTTTAATGACAAAATATTAAAAAAAATAGTTTCCCCATTTGTATTCTTTCATGCTGAATGCTATCTAATTTCTTATTTAGAATGAATTTCTGTTCTTTAAAAATCTTATCTGTTGCTCTTATTTGTGGAAATAATCAAACACTGAGGTATGATTTATTTTTAATCATGTAAAAGTGAGAATTATAAGCTGGATTTTAACAAAAAATGTCTAATGCATTTAATAAGTATATTAAAAAACTTTATTGATTTTAACATTTTCAAATATTTATCATGTAATCCATTTGTAAAATATATATAAAAAATAAAACCATAAGCCAGATCAGAAAATTTGCTTTATTATTTATGAAGATTTATTAACTTTGAACTCTAATTTTGATGTTTTTTCTTTACGGTAGGAACTAATGTTATTCCTGTAAAATGTTTTCAGATGCATATAGACTGCAATCTGTGATGTTTTACTGTACAATTAAGATAATTTTCTCTCTGCAGAACTAAAATGTATGTTCTCTAAATAACTAGTAGATAATTTTACTTTCTTCTCTTATTGTGTAAAAACAAGAGAAGAAACTAAAACTATTTTCTAAAAATGGTGATTAAATTGATTGATAAAAATTCTAATACTACAATAGTTTCTTTCGATAACTAAATGAATTATCGAAAGAAACTACATATCATCTTAACTCTTTGAAAGCTTCTACTCCTTAAAATGTATTTCTTTAAAAATCCAAAATGGCTTAAGCTAAATACAAAAGAAATTGAGCATTTCGGTCCCTCTGCTTGCAGTGATTATTTGCCTCGTAGGAGGGAGGGGGGGGGGGGGGAAGGCATGTATCACTATCCACAATTTTTCTTTTTTCTCAGAAGCATTTTTCTTGGAAATGGAAGGATGATTTTGAGATTTCATGCAAACTCTAATATCAATTGTATTACAAATTTTATAAAGAGTAATAAAATAATGCTGATCATAAATGCAGCGTTTCATTCTTTTTATGAAAACAAATTATTCATTTTTTTCCTCTTTTTATAACTTCAATAATTACTATGGCCTTCATTACATTGAGTATTTTTCAACACATAGTTATTATAATCATAAATAGTTAGTCCGACAACTGATTATATTACGCGTACTAAAGTCTGTCTCTCAGAACGGCAATCTTTCCTTGTTCACTCTTTTCTTCATACTTTATTTTGATTCAAAAACTGTCTTTTTGTTTATCATTCTCATGCAGGAAATATGTCACTGTAGCTGCTAATTAATGAATTAGCATTATTCTTGCATTGAGTGTTTATCTCTGAAGAAAATATCTCTAACATTTTCAAACGAATTCCATTGAACAATATTTTCATGAAATATTATTAAATTTTTTAAAACTTTTTACTGCAGTTGCATTTTGCAATGATATTTATCAATGATCAAATAAGCAAGTTTTTAAGTATTTTTAATCTTATAAGACATGTCGATTTTTAAAGATGAAATATTATTAGTTATACATCAGATTGTCGTAAAACCTTTGAATATTATTTTTGAAATTATGTTTCAGTTCCATTCAATGTCAGAACTGTAAAATAATGTGTAAGAAACCATTTATAATTCTGAAACTTTTCCATTAGCTAAGTCCTAAAATGTGAGATCAATGGAAAAATATATAAATCTATGAAAAATCAAACATTTTTAATAATTTAACGTAAAAAGTGTTTTGAATGTAGAAGAAAATTGAATGAAATACTCTCACGAAAATCCGATTAAACCAGTAATCAAGTAATCCATTATATGGAGGTATAGAGTCAATCAGATTCATAAATTATTTTATGATTCTAATCTACTTCGAACAGCACATAATATAACCGGAATTGTTGCAGTAAGTAAGATAAAGACGGCACCAAAAATCCTTTAGAAGTTGCTGCAGTTTTTTATTCAAATTGAGCAAACCCGCGCACGGCCACCATAGTGAAATTCCCTTTGAATCTTTTTGTAATGTCACTAATGAATTGATGCAGCTTATGATTTCTTTCTCAACCTTTTTATAGTCTGCGGTTTAATTTAAGAATAACATTATACGCTTTTCTGCTACTTACATTACTAATCTTGAAACCTAGGTCACACTATAATGTCCATGTTGATGAGTGCAATCAATCTGCTAATTTTGTCAAAACTGTTTTGGACACTCAGCGTATTATCTTTTGAGTTTGCTTGGATATTTACGTATTTAATTTCGAGAATCTGGTGATATTTTAATAGTAAATAAATAATTATCTTATTTATAAACGATATTAATTCAAGAACGAATCTATTTGATAAATTTGAATGCTTGTCAGTTAACGCATAATTAAATTTAATGAATAGGTTTTGTTCAAATGAAATGACCATAATTTAGATTCAAGCAAAATTGCGTGACATCTTTTTTTCTGTAAATTCAAAAATATACGTTTTTTAAAAGCGTATAACTTAAAGTATGTTGATTGAATTGAACAGAAATTCGTATAAATATTATATTGTCCTAATATCTCAAACATCTTCATCTATTATCTTTTTCTTTAATTAGAGCTAAAAAAGTATTGGCATGGCAACTGAAGACGTTTATTCTAACTGAAACGCATTAGCAATTACTCACAGTTCAATTGTCATTAAAATGAAACAATGTATAGTAATGAAGGCTCGCGACAATGCATTTAAAATTTCAAAAAAGCTTGCAGAATATTATCATGGGAATATTTTTTTAGAACTGTAAAAATCGCTAACTCTTGTTTTTAAGAAGATTTAGCATTTCCTTTAAGAACTGAAATAAGGAAGTACGCAATAATGATGTTTTGAATGTGAATTTTTAAAGAATTAATAAAGAATCGTGAACAGAACAACTGCCGATTTATTGATTCTTTTTATTTTATACATCCATTCAAGCTGAAATCCATTTAATGCGGATCACTCGAGTAGCCATCAACAGCTGCAAACTAGGATTTCAGACACTATCTAATGCATTAATGCAATAATCCTCGTTAGTAAGGGGATAGCGAGTTTTTCGGTACAAATTTTGAGAAGTTCTGAGTCGTTCAAAATTTCTTTTATGCATAATCTGACTCTTGGTCAACTGAGCACTTGCGAAAGGAATTAATGAATATATTTTGTATATCTCACAAATGAATAAAAACGATTATCTTTAAATTTCTTGTCATCGTGTACTTATATGCGTCATATATTTTGTTTCTATGTAATCAAAATAAATATACTTTTATTTAAAAGTAGGATCGTCGAATTATTCAAAATCGAAATGGAATTGTGGAAATTAGTAGGAATTCGGTACAAGTATATCACTTTAGGAATAAAGCCATTATATATACAAAGTGATTGCAATGGAATGGACGGAATATTATGTCTTCATTTTGTAGTAAATGAAACAATTTTTTTTAATACAAATATAAAGTCTGAAAAGTACTTAAAACATTTAGTTAGTTAGAATTGAGGTACAGTTCTGGAATTTCATAGAGATGAGGAAATGTTGAATTCAAGAAATTTGAGATTTGAATGCCAGGAAATATAAATAAGAATATAATTGTGATTCTAAAATATACAGCTTTCCGTTCAAGAATTCTTCTTAATTTTATTAATTTTTTTAATATTTTCCAAAACCTTAACAAAAGGCATTAAAATAATCTAAAAACTGTGTAATATGTAGATGTGAAATAAAAATTTTTCGACAGCATCATAAGTATTTTAAAATGAACTTATCATGCTAATTTTTAATTATTAAGAATATTCTTTTGTAAAGTCCATGAAAATTTCAATAACCATGATTTTTATCAGTTTGAGAGGTGCAGTAAAATGCATTTAAATAGCACATTTTACAAAAATAATAAATAAATAAAATGAATATCTTCAAAAATTACATTTCCAAATATATTCGGAACAAAATGCACTTTATTTCCGAATTAGATCACATTTCAATAACAAAGTATAATAAGTAAGTTAATGTTTCACAGTTGAAGATGTGATATTATTTGCAACAGAAGTTAGTGTAGATGTATAATTAGAAAATGTTACAAGATAAGTAAAATGAAAGTAAAATAGGTTTTTACCTATGCTATATTGTGTAGTAAGACAAACTTCCTAACACACTGCCTAAATTACTCTTTTTTATCTTCTGCGTCAATTTACAATTTAATTAAAATATAACGATGTTCCCTTGATATAGAAACTTGGGTAAATTACAAAAGAGAATAGCAAATTCTTTCATCGATAAGATCCCTAAGATAATTTAAATTTTAAGTTATCATTCTCTAGAAATGAAATGCATAGTTAGCATAAGAATAATCAAAAGTTTTTAAAATACTCAAGGAAATTTATGTTCAATTATGATCAAAATAATTTAAAAATTATTAAATAAAAATAATGACAGAGGTTTTATTATTTATTGAGTTGGAATTTGAGTAAACTGTTTAAATAAGCAGTATAATCATTTATATAAATATAATATTTTATTTATATGAATATAATATTGATTTTCTTTCAAATTTCTTTTAACAGAACTATTCAATATTTTTTGAAGGTGGAAAAATATAAAAATTTTATGTTTCGAAGAACTTAAGTTTCTGTATGCGCTTATTAGCATGAAATTTGTCGTTCTAATGAACTTTCTGTAAAATCCCTTAAATATCAGCTGACAGTTTAGAAATGCTTCTTTAAATTCTCATCTTGTGTGGTTATAATGAAAAATTTTCTCTACAAATATGAACTTTTAAAACTGTGCGTATTTAAATAGATTTTTTTTCTGGTTGTTGATAATGCAAAGGCTGTTCGTATTATATTTTTCAGGATTTTATGAAACATTCAAAGATTCTTAATCGTGTATTGTTTTTCTAACGGAAAAGATTAGTCTTTATTTCGTGAAGACTATCATCAAATTCACAATAATCTTATAAAAAATTATGTAATGAAATTTAAAAAAAAAAACAATTTTCAATCTATATATATTTATGCTCGTTCATACGAATATTATTTTGTCAATACTTTTTAACAATGACCATAAATAATTTTTATCATTATAAATAGAAATTTATTTTCATGCAGACCAATCCGTTCAGGTTTTATTTTTAATTTCCGTTAAAGTTTTATTTTTAATATATATGTTTGTCTTTTATGTATACTATTATGAATTGCATACAAATGCATATTTATACATATTTCATGAGCAGTGTTATGAAATATATATTGTCACGTTGAACTATAGTATAGAACTAAATGACACACACAAGAGGTAGAGCTAAACCAATTTATTAACAGAAAACAGTAATTGACAAATCTTCTGCTTTTATACAAGCAGAGAAAGTTCCAGAATACTCTTCTGGAGACAGTAAGAAAAGTCCATAACACTTGTCTGGTAAATTAAAGAAATGTCCAGTATCTTCTAGAACATGAATTAAAGGAAAACATAAAATCAAGGAATTAAGTATTTACATATGCTATTAATCGCATTGTCTCTAGCGGGATTCGAACCCAGGTCTCTTGATCATGTGAACAGTGCCATGACCACTCGGCCATGGAGATTCGACTGTCTTTCTTCAATGCGGCAATATAATACGTGTGTGTGCAAACATAATGCATATTATTTCATTTTAATACTGTTTAAAAATAAATACAACAATAATATTGTTTCAGACTTCAAACAGTGTATGAAAAACTTCAATTGTGATGGCAGTTTAACGAAATAAGAAGAAATATGAAACATTTGAAGGCCCAAATCCATGTAAAATTTATATTAGATAAAAAAAATAAAGCAAGAAGAATAATTTTATTTGTTTAACAAAAATAATAATAACAAATGGTAACACATTAATCGCACTATTAGTTTCAGGCTTATTAGTAAAATTGTCTCCATATTTCGTATAAAATTAAACTATTATGTATCAAATAGAACAATTAAAAGAAAATTTTTCTCCCCAATACAGTACATAGAGATTTCCTGAAAATGCAACTGGGTTTGCATTAACAAATTATTGATATTTCTGATTATTCCTGTTATAATATATGAAATATGAACTTTTTAATTTGCCAAACAGAAGGAAGCTCATATTCACGGACTTCAAAATGTTAATGTCTGTAGCTTCATTTTAAAGGAATGTGTTTTTAGAAAATGGGACTTGCTTTTAAACATTTGGTTCATTCACAAAATGAGCTGTTTTTCTTTCATATCGAAAGTATTCATTACTTCAAACATGAGTGCTTATTATTTTTCTTCGGAAACAATCTTGGTGACAGTTAGGTTAAATAGATTAAATGACAGTTATGTTTTGCTAATGCTAAAATAATGTAAACTTCTTGAGCGAATATAAAAGTAAAGTATGAAATGTGGAATTATCAATTTACTTAAATATAAAATTTCTGAATTCTTGTACACTAGCAATAAACTGAAAAAATCCATTACAAAATTGGATTTTTTTTCAAACACGAAAAAAGTTCAATTGAAATAAAAGTGCTTAAAAGAATTCAAAATCTTGGGATATATCAGTCAAAAAGATGATCAAATGTTTAAAACCTACAATACTGATAATCAAATACGTCATAAGATTTCTTTAAATCAGTTTAAAAATCGCATAATTTAACCATGAAAAATTTAAAAATTCGAAGATTTTTGTAATTGTATCTATTGGGTTGTTCGGAAAGTAATTTCGGTTTTTTTTTTGGAAATTAAAGACAGTTTTTGTAAAATAAACTAAAACTTTATTAAATTATATATTGGCCGTTCTGGTCCAACACCTTTTGCCATCTTTCTGGTAGTAGCATAATTCCACGCTCATAATTTAGCGAACTAATTCTGGCTGATAATTTAGCGAACCAGTTCTGCCACTGGCGTACTGTCAACACACCTTCTCCATACACATCGGTCCATTTCTTTCTAGCTTGAACAGCATTTTTACCCTTTCTGTAGTAAAACAGTCAGGTATGTCAAAAATGCTGCTTATCGCTCTCCATATTTAAAAGGGCACCAACCAAAAACTACTGCGTAGAATTAATTGGAATTTTTCACACACACGCCTTGTTATACGAGCTCTCAAAGCATATAAAAATTATACGGCTTAAATGTGAAGTTGGGTGCAAAAAATACAATTAAATCCTCTGTCGGGAAAAAACGAAATTACTTTCCGAACAACCCAATAGAAAGAAAATATATAGAGTGAATTATTCACTTTATATAGATAATTCCAAACTCCTTTCATTAAAACCAAAAGACTAAATAAACATTTCTTCTTAATAAATTTTATTAAAAATGCAATCACATGAATATGAAATGTTCAAGTCTTTTATATATGTAAACTGTATGGCTCTCTATACTTTATTAATTACTGGCTCATTATATTTAAATATGTTCTTATCATGAATAAGTAATTAAATGATATTTTTATCCTCTATAATAGAGCATATAACTATTTTTCGCATATCCGAAACGAATCTATAACATTTGAGTTTCGTATGGTTTCTGCGTACTGTACTGGTTTTCATTTAAATAATAAATTATTACATATTATCACCAGACAGTCATTAAATCTTAGTAGCAAATATCACAGATATATATATTCATGATCATAATGATATACCCAATATGATGTAATAAGGAGCATGGAAAGGAATTTTAAAGATATGTGAGTAAGAACAATTATTTTCTTTATTTTCAATTTCCATCCTCATTCCCTTTCTTATTTATTCATTTACACGATGCTGCTGAATTATCTTATTCAAGTTGTCTTAGACTTAGTATCTTTCAAAAT
>JAPMOR010001334.1:27545-154926 GCA_026543865.1 Argiope aurantia
TAAGTATATATTAATATTTTCTTTGTTGATGACATTCTCGTTTAACCTTCAAATTGAAAACAAATCTCAAATGTCAATTGTGTGAGAAATGGAATAGCATTGCACTTCGAAGGTATCTAATTTCAAAATAAACTCAAGAGACTTCGCGTGTTATGTTTGTCTAAAACACTTCTGTAACCTTTAGACTATTATTGAGAAGCCTTGAGTCTCATGAACTAGCATGTATTAAATGCAATGGGGAATTTCGAAGGCAATATTATGGATTAATTTCATCATTTCTGATTTTCTTGATTGCAGCTTACACTTCAAACAAGCCCATTAATTTTAATAACATTTTAATATTTTTTTTTTTTTTGAAAACACGATTTAACTAGTTTTTTTTTTCTTTTTCTTCTCTTCTCTTTCGAATCATTTTCTTTAATAATTATTCTTATTAACTAGAAATTGAGAACCTGAAATTTAAATTCAGTTTTTCTGCAGTAGTATTACTGTTCAAAACTGATTTTTAAAAAAATAATTCGATAGAGTTTCAACAAAACTCATAGTATAAATAAAGTTACCTTATCGGCATTAAATATTTCGAAAATTTAGAATTCATCATAAAATCTTGCTAGAGTTCCATTATGCTCAAAATCTAATGTTTCATGTGTCAGAATATTATTATAATATGGGCTCCCATAAATTTGTAATTTATTGTTTTGTTGCCTTAATTAAATAAAAACACACCACAGGATTATTTTGCTGATTCTGAAAATAAAAACAGAAAATAGGGGATAGAACAGATTTTTACGCATTGGAAATATTCCAAATAAATCAGCACTGGAATGAATGACTATATCTGGAAGACAAATATGACTTACTGACTCAAAATTAAATGTAGTATTTTATTTGATTTTGAAAATATGAAAGGAGCATTGAAAAGGCATTTGAAGCAGTGTAAAATTATTAACAGCCAATGAAACATATATCAAAATTATATGTGGTTCTTTTTTCATGAAATTTGAAAACATCAGAATTCTCATTATTTTCAGCAACAGCTTTTTACTGAGTTGCATTTTTCATTTAAGAGCGCTACGTCAACCATTAAATTCATGCATATAAAATAAGATGTAAATTTCCTTTCTTACTATTAAGGCAATATTTGGAAGGAATGTCCGTATTTAAAAGAATAGCCATTTCACAAAGTTCAGAATGATGAGAAAATAATTCATTCTTTCAAAATATATCAAGATAAAAATTCAGCCAAAGAAATATCTGAAGATGTCTTTATCAGCGCACTCTGCAAGTAGTTTTCTGACACTGAAACTGATATTTTTATTTTCGGAAGAAACCATTAAGCGACTTTTGATACTGAAAGTGATACCTAATGATGTGAGCAAAGCCTGGAAGAAAGCAAGTTCTCTGACAAGTAAAGAATATTAAAATCAACTCACAGCTTTTTTCGAACCGAAAAAATGGAAATCGGAAATATTTATACAGATATAAAAGACCATTAATGTAAACTTAGGAGAAGATAAAAACAATTGTGAGTTTTAAACATTTGAAGGAGGCAGAGGTTTCGAAAAATTGTAAACTTGCAGTAAGTTTTTGAAATATATATACATATATATAAACTTTTTTGATGTCATATCTTGAATGCTGAAAAAAACTGTATTTCATAGGCATTCCCAAATATTCTGGAAAAGTATTAAGTTCTTTTAAAAGCACATCAGTTTTGATGAACATAAGATTTTATCATAACAGTATATGTCAGAATTCAAAATTAGTTTGTTTTTAATAGACTTTTTTTTTTCGTTTGTCTAAACACATACTGTTGATTTTTTAAGACATAAATTTTCAATTATATTGTAATAATTTTTTGTGAGATGAATATATTAATGAAGCATTTACATTTTTTTTAAGTAATCAATTTAAAAGAAAAACCTAAATGAAATATGAAATATTACTCTTTCCATATAATTCAGATTATTTAACACTTTAATGAGCATTTACCTCAATCCTTTGAATTTAATATAAAAGTAACTAATTTTGTATGATAAGTTCTTTAATTTGGAACTTTAAAATGATAAATTCTTTAATAGCCAAACTCTATTTCAATGCATATATGTATAATACTTTTGTATTTTGAGTTTACGATACCACCAAAATCTGAACAACTATCTGAATGTTGATACGTAAATGCATAATTATAGCAAAAAGTAATTGAATTTATGGAGACTTATTAAAGTCTCTTTTATTCTATCTTCAATTTTAAAAAAATACAAAATAACAATATTTTACTAATGAAACTTAAAATAAGGATTAAGGAAACTTTATTTATCACTGAAAATCCAAACACTTTAATAGATTTTCAACAAAAATTCTCCATTTTGTTAGAAAAAAGGTTATGTACATAATAAATGCAAAAGTACTCATATAGTAGAAACGTCTATTTGTGTCATTGTATTTTTATGGAGGACTGAAATTATTTATGTTACAAATTTTTACTTTTGCAAATTATATAATTTTTTTTTTACAAATTAGATGGATTTTAGAAATTAAATTTTATCTAAAATACTCCTTTTCATTTCTTTGAAATTAACAAAATTTACAGTTTTTTATTATAACTAAAGCTCAATATGTAATTTTATTTAAATTTAAAAAAAGACAATATTATAATAAGTATTTTGCTAAAAGAAAATAGAAATCATGCATATTATATTAATAAGAAATACATTTTTAATAATGACACTTTGTTTAAACCAAATATCTGGGCAAAATACATAGCCTCACTGAATTTTATCGGTTTAAATTTGACTAATACACACAAAAAAATTAGAATATTGCTTTGTTATTAGCCTACATATTATCATTTTAAATACCAGCACGAATTATACTTGCTTTAATAATGTTATTTTATAAATTCCTTTCAATATTATTGTTAGCACTCGTAAATAATTCAGCGATGACATGTAAATCTGCCTTTGAGAAGCCCTTTGATGCCTTCTTTTACGATAAAAGAAAAAAATAAATAAAATAAGAGTTTTCTTCTTTTTTTTGAGAAATGCGCTGCATTTTATCACATTTCGCTCTCAAAAGAAAAGCAATGCCTTTTTAAATCACTGTACGCTGCTGAAATATTTATTTTAGGGTCTTACCGCCTAGCAAGCACCTTTGTTCCTGAGGAAAAGAAGAAAAAGATGATTTTCATTTCCTTACTCCCATTTGAAAGTTTATATGAACAGATTTGAGTATGATCTCCATGGGATAGTTTATGGTGTTGTTTACTTGAGATTTATTCTCCCAAATTCTTTTAAATTAAATATTCCATTAATTATACACCTTCATTCCATTAAATTAAAAAAAACATCGCCGGTCGTGTTTTTCTATCAAATTTCTCTATAGCAAAGAGAATAGAGTGTGCATTCTGGATTTCTTTCAGCTAACCGATGTGGACAAAAATTTAATAAAAGACTAAAATTCTGCTGTCAAGACCGCATATCAAATTTATTTGTCTTGGTTCTCGTCTTTTTATATTATCATTCATACACACATAAATAAACTTATAATCTAACATTGACGGATTTAATCGAAAATTGGATGCAGATATACAATGGTGATATAAGGATCACATGCCGAAATTCGATCACCAGAATTCTTGGGTTTCTGCATCCTGGTACACACAAGAGCACAGAAATACAAACTGAAAGACATTCAATCTATTGACAGATCTTGTAGTCACACCAAGAATTCAGTCTTGTAATCTTCATATAAAAAACATTAGATATTCAGTGGTGTAATCGTCAATTAAGTACTGGGGGAACAATTTATCCTAGGTGTTATTGCTGAAGGAAGTGATGAAAATAGAGAACAGAATATAGGATGTAATAGGGATATTTTCAGAAATAAATACTTTTTCACTTAAAATATATAATAATTTTATATAGATATTGAAATCATGAAATAATAAAATGTTCTCAATGAAACAATGTATATTTTGAAGTTATTATTTTTTAATTGATGCATCATTAATATTAATAAACTATTTTTTTAATTTAGATTAATTACTAGTTCTATAACAAATAAAACAATTTTAGAATAAAATAATAATATGGATAAGTAATATAAAAATCATTGGTTTTCAAAATCAAAACGTACAATACATTTAAATGCTGATAGCATTACTAAATCTTTGTCGACTCTGCTTTCCAGTGGCTTATTACACTTATTATTTTCGAAATCAATCATATTTTAGAGTAGGAAATTTATAATTTTTTTTTGCATAATTCTCGTAACCCATTGTCATATCGGAGTTCCGAACCTATATACCAAATGATGTTATTTTTTGAAATCGAGATATGCGTTCTTTCTTTGATCCAAAGATTAAACTACCGTATTTTCTTTTCTGTACTGTAATAACTTTTACGTTTTAGTACTTTTTTGTGCTTTTCGTTTTACATTCATGCAAAATGATTCTATCCGCAATTTAGAAGCACGAGAAAGCTTTTATTATTAAAAATATAAGATTATACCCTTCTAACAAAATACTCATTTGTAAATATTTTGCTTTCATTTTTGAATTAATTGCCTCCTATATTGAAACTGAATCACATTGGAATTTTAGTGTATGAGGAAATAAAATAACACTGAGATTATTAGCCAGTTTCAAATAATTCTAGTTAATCAGTAAGTTTGTGGAATATTATGAATAAATGTCACTACTTACCTTCACTTTTATTTAGGAGTTTATCTTTTAGTTTTAGAGCAGAAACGTAAATCAAGAATCCACAAAAAATATTTTATTATAGGCAAAGAAATCTCCTATTTTAATTCGATATAATTACAAAAAATCTTACTTCTCAGAGCATTCAGTTCTCTAGCAGCTCTAAATAATTTCACATGTACACATATATATACTATCTCGCAAGAAATTAGAGATACAGTTAAAAGCAAAACACCTGTTACAAAACATATCGAGCTCCATCGAATTTGCATGAGTTCTGTAGTGTACAAGAGCGTTGAATTATGACCCTATTACACAGAAATTGGGATACTATTCTGCAAGATTTTGAACTTCAGAAAAAAGTTATTTCAATGCCCATAATATTTATAATATTGAATAATAAATTGAAGACCGAAAAACATAAAATAACTAAAATAAAACAATTCTACTTTTTAACGCATCATTGAATATCATCATTTATAAAAACTGTTCTTAAGAAATTTATCTTATGCAGTACATTAATATATACACATATTGTGCATTAATACGTTATTGTTAATTAATTCATAGTATTATTTATGATTTTAAGAATCTTATTAATATATTAATGAATTTTATTAATGTCAATTTAGATTATTACCTATTAAAATATTTAATAAATAAATATTCTCAATTTATTACACGAAACAAATAAGATTGAATGTTATTGAAATTGATCCTAATATTTCCACATCTAATAAATGCTTAAGTCTTATAAAGCATGTATTATTTCAAAGGTTATACGTTAGTAACAATGGGAGAATTGCTGTAATTAAATTCGGTGTGACAGGCAAGGGGTAGAATTTAATTTTATAAGTTATATTTAACGTGTAAATAAGGATCAGTTGTGCTAATGCACAAATGACAGCTGACTGGCGTGATATCAAGAATAATTAAATTGATGTTACCAAGCAATTCATATAGTAATTGAAACTATCCCTTCAATCATAGCGTACTACAGTAAAGTTTCAGCATTTTAAATGCAATAAGTAATAGAATTGCTTCTCGTCTAAATAGCATAAATATATACAAGATAATTATTTCAAAGATAGAGTCTATACCTTATTTGAATTCGAGTCTACAACTGTTAGATCGTAAGTCAAAAGTATCATCTATCCTTTTGGACAATCAAGCACTTCAAATTGAAACCCAAATTTGAAGATAGTTGTCTCCTGGGATCTGACTTAACAAGACGCACGTAGAGTGTCATTCTATTAGACACCTATAATAGTCAACCTGATTCGGTTTGAATTATGCGGACAGTTACAACATTCTGAAATGTTCTCGCCTATTACGAATAATTTACCCTCAATAATTTTAACTAGATAACTACTCGCGTGGATTTTAATAATGGTGTCAAATAACCGCGTTTCTATGAGGAACAAGTGACGAATTGAATGCCTTACTGTGAGGGAGGGGAGAGAGGATGAATATTGGCTTCTGGTAGATGAATGTTACAACAAGTATTATTTAGAAAATTAATCCATGAATATACGATGAAATTTGATGCAGTGTGTGGGTAACTATAATTTGAAATTATTTCAAAATTCCGCAAAAGTTATAAAAATTACTAATGAAAGTATCAGACAGCCTAAAGGAAAAAAACTGGAATTGTCAAGGAAAAAAATATAAATAATATTTTTTTTTAGTAAACAACTGTAGAAAAAATATACAATTGTAATTTGAATTTCTTAGGAAGAATAACTACAAATACATTGTTCAAAGTAATAAATTATTTCCTTTTCCTTCAAAATTTTTGAATTAAAATGACAACGTAAAGCATCGCTGCAAAATCATGTATAGTTTTCTAATTTTCATTCACTTTTCATAGACCCGCTGTTATACTCAATTCCGAATAATTATGAAGTATTCTAATGAGTATTATTGAGGAAAATCTAGAAACTCACAAATGAAGCTCTGCTTTTAAAGCCCCTAATCCCTTAAAATATAACTATTGCAGATTTGATAACTGACTCCAGCTAAGACACACATGTTATTGCTTTTGCATTATTATTTAAAATTAATGGAAATATTCTAATAACTGTAATACCACGTAATAAATACTATTTCTTAAAAGAAACGCCACTTAAACACCAAATTATTTTTTATTGCCACATGTATATATACAAATGAGAACGTATTAGCTTCGGTTAAAGGCATAAGTGATTTAATGATAATTTTTTCTTCGTTTCTCAATACGAGTTTTTATATTATTTTGGGAATATAAACACTGCATTATAAAATGTTTATTATCTAAACTTTTATTGAATCTTTTTATGCTAATTGCATTTTTGTGTGTGGAAATGTTTTGTTTTAATTTGGAATATTTCTTATTATATTTTTTATCAGCTTTCTTTTAACATTTTCTCAGTTTTACGCCTAAAATTCATTAACATTTGATAACTTACTTCATAAGTTGTGTTATGCTGAACTCCAATTCCTTGTTAGGTTCTTAGTGGTTAAGAAAGGTCGTTTATGGCAAAATGCGTAGTCGAAAATATATATCTTCCACACCTTTATGAACGCGCAGTTAATAATGATATAATTTATATTACGCAGGTGTGTAGAAACATTCACTTTTTTCCATGTTGTAAGTATGGCTGAATTTTCAAAATTTAAACTTGTCCCAAATAATAAAATAAACAAATAAAACATTTCGACATATTTTTACTTTTGTGGTTTCATGTTATTTAAAGAAGACGAACGAGCATATATATTTGGATTTAACGCCTAAGAAAATCCTTCAAAAATAGTAATTTCCTCCGAACAATTCATAAAAAGAAAACCTTTTGGAAAAAAATAGAAAAAAAAATACAATGATTTTAAAGGAAATATATAATTTTCGTTTAAATTAAACTTATAATAGCGAATATCAACACTTTCTTAATAATGATCAGAGCAATAACTCATACATGTGAAAATTATTGTTTGTCTATTCAAAGATAAAGATTTTTTTTTTGATGGACTAATAATAGTAAGAAAAAGATGCATCGGTATTTAATTAAAGCAAAAGGTTTCGAGTAAAATAATGATCTAATAATTATTTGAATAATAAAAGTGAATAAAATTAATTCAGTCGCGAACAATAAAAAATAATTTAGTAGTTATCTCAATTTATGATTATTTAATAAGAAATTAAAAGAAAATGCTGTATTTCTCATGCACGTGCGTTGTTTTTCTTAATAGTAATTAATATTGTGTAAATAGATTTAAAAACCTTTTACTGGTCACCCCTACTAGTATTTTATGATAAAAGAAATCAATTTAAAATAAATAATTTTTTATTTTGTTTTTAAAACCTTCGTTGCTTTCTTAATTGTAAATACAAAAGATTTATTTGCATTATATCTATTATCCCGCTGCTATTGCAAAGTAACTCTTCCGATATTCTGTATTTTTGAGTTTTTATTTGCTGGTTATTAAAATTCACAAAACTGAATGATACCACAAATTTAAAACAAAGAAAAAGACCGAAGTACTGGTAAATTCTACGGATTTTTCGGAAAAGGTTGTTATGACATTCTTAGAAATTCTATATAAAATTAAAATTGCATTCAGATCGTTTATTCAGAAAGTAAACACAAAATATGAAAAGCTTTAATAATGTAGATTTCTGTTGTTTTTTTCCCCGAGAAGCGAAAAAAATCTGCCATTAAATAAATTGATAATCATTATAGAAAAAGAAAGCTGAAAAATAGCAGTTTCATTTCTTGAATCTATCCTGTAATTATTCCAGAAGTCTAATAATTGGTATTCTCAATCATAAGCATATAGCCGCTATTTTGCTTCTAATTGTATGTTACTGTGCTTATTATCATGACAAAATGGAAGAATAAGAGATACTATGTTTCTTTCTTAATTGGGAGACAACTTAAATCTTTTTAAGTTGCGTGTTAGAAAAAAAAAAAGGTTTTATTATTATTATTATTATTATTCTAAGATATGCAGGATTTTTTTCTTATGACGAATAAAGCTATCCATTTTAATCGAAAGGACACATTATTAAAATTTACTCTAACAAAACATTATGTTTTTTATGCGATTTCCTTCGAATTCTGTAAGCAAAGGCCAGGCTTCAAAATACGCACAATATTTTTAAGATACTGAAAAAACATATCTTCCTTTTCTTATGAAAATTTCCAAACATCTTAGAAATTCTCTAGTCAGAGTCTATTTCTCCTATTGGGAAAAATAATTTTTAGAAATTTTAATTTTAAACAGGATAATATTTTGAAAACGAATTTTAATCTTTTGCTTTAATAGGTATTTAAAGATTACCAGATTTAAATGTTTTATCAAAGTTTAATTAATAGAGCTTAATATTATGAATACGATGTATCAATTTATAAATGATATTGATATATTTGAAATATTTTCATATCGTTTATTGTTCTATTAAAGGTAGAAAATTTTCTGATTATTCATTAATCATTTTCAGAGTTTCATAATGATAATCATTATAGAAATGCGAAAAAGTTTTTTTTTTTCAAATTCGGATTCGGATTCACAGTTGGATGATAGTCAGTATTTCTATTAAAATTGAATTAAAATTAATCAATTAATTGATGATTCATTTCTGGAAATATTAAAATATTTTAATGTCATCCTACACACACATTTGTACAAAACTGCAAAACTCACTTCCATTTGGAAGCGAACGAAAAGATGATTATCATTAGGTTACTTTTAAAAAATTAATCAGTTAAAAACCTGAAAAAAATTATTTTTACCTCTACAAATGAATGTATTGTGCCGATCCACAGTTCATATGCTGATGGGAAGTTCCGTGAAGCTGTACATTGCTGAAGTCAACCAATCAATTAACATAACTATCTAACCTCAATTAATTTGTTTTGATCTTAAGACACAGCAGATTTAGCTTATTTGCTTGCATTTTATACCAAATGGCATCTATCTCTAATGACACAAATTCCATCTTTATTATTTTTTTTTTGGCATGCTAAAGTTTTAAACAAAAGCAAAGCAAATAAATCTATAAAATATAAATTTTTGTTATTTTCTCTTTCAAATTTTGAGGTCTGCTTATTCTCAATTAAAACATATTTCTGGTCTTAATTACCTGTTTGTTTAAAACTGGAATTGTTCTCGTTACCAGATGTTTTAAGACAATAAGTATCTACTTTGAAGACTTCAGACTTTTGAAATTCATGAATTTCTTTCAGTTTACTTTCATACAGAGTATCAATTTCAATGTAAGTAATTTCAAATTGAATTACTTAAATTATATATACTTGATTAATTACCTGTTTCTTTTAAACTGGAATTGTTCTCGTTGCCAGATGTTTTAAGACAAGTTCCTGGTTTAAAGGCTTCAGAACTTTTTTAAATTCATGAAAATTCATTCATTCATTTCTTTCAGTTTACTTTTAGTTTATATAATAGAGTATCCATTTCAATGTAAGTAATTTCAATTTAATTAGATATTGAGAAATTTCAATGAAAATAACTCAGTTAGCTAGTCATTTGATTTTATTATTGTATATATCCACCCTTAATCTAAGCGAAATATTATTTAAATTTTGCATGCCTTATTTCTGGGGGTTTTTTTCAACAGCAGTTATGGTATTTTAATGTTATCATTGTTGTTATTTAGATAATTAACTTCAGTTATGTGGCCAGTTTCATTTTTAAATAATTAACTTCACTTGTTTTGGTTGGCTTTATTATTGATTTATATTTTCTTTATTTCAGCTTTTATTAATCAGTTTTCCGAAATTACAAACAACTGGATCAAATCTGAAGCACTTGGATAACTTTATAGCGTTTAACAATTCAATAGGTGCATATAAAATTGCGCAAAAGAATTCAGTGTATGCACAGCAGCTACAAACAAATAAATTTAGAAAACAATATTAATGATTATTATATAAACTTTATAGCGTTTAACAATTCAATAGGTGCATATAAAATTGCACAAAAGAATTCAGTGTATGCACAGCAGCTACAAACAAATAAATTTAGAAAACAATATTAATGATTATTATATAAATTTCATGCTAGTAACAATCTTAAAAAATTATTCAGGATAGATTATTCGTAAAATGAGAGAACATTTCACAATGCCATAACTGTCCGCGAATTCAAACAGAATCACTTTGACTACTATATTTGTCTAATAGAATGACACTTTAAGTGCGTCTCATTAAATCATGTTCCAGAGGCAACTATCTTCAATTTTAGGTTTCATCTTGAAATGCTTAATTATCCAAACGGGAACACTATTCTCTGGACTTATTATGCAGCAGTAGAAGGCATCGTTTCAAATGAGTTATTCGTGATTCGAGAAATAATTCTCATATATATCTATTTCCTACATGTTGCGAAGCAGTTCTATTATTTAAGTTTACACAGTAGTTGAAATGATAGCTCCATGAATTGTTTAGTAACATAAATTTAATTATTCTTGATACCCCCCAAGTCAGCTGTCAGATGCGCCCTTCAGTCGCAGGAGCATGGAGAGGTGTTATGTCAGATGCGCCAATCCATATCTGATCCATATTTACGCATGCAGTTTAACCTGTGAAATTAAATTCTACCTCTTACCGGACATGTCGAACTAGATTAAAACAATTTTATCATTATTTCTAATGTTCATTTGGAAATCATTTATGGCTTATAAGGATAAAATAATTATTAATTAAGCGAAAATTAAGTTCGATACTAATAAATTCTTTTTTCAAACAAGTATCTGGGAATATTCGCTTATTAAAATATTTTTATTAGTTATTGTTTAAACATGGCATCCAGAACATACTCTAGCACATCAATAACGTAATTAGTTTTTTTAAAATCTCTAATATGCACTAACACATTAATGAAATTTTTGAAATTTTATTAAATTAATAAATTTGACACGAATTTCCTGAAAAAGTCTTGTATGTCTAAAATCTGTTTTTATAAATTTTAATATAGTGCAAAATTATTTTTGTTCAAAATTACATTCTAAAATTCACAAGAATTTTCAAAAAAATTTTTGAAATATTTTTAATAAAAACCTGATTAAAATTTTGAGACAATCTTTCTAAGTGAATATCTACTACCCAATTGCACTGCCCAGTGGAACGTTTCGAACGAATTTTTCGCTCAATTTCATAAACGAAATAGTTTCGGAATCGCAACTAAAAATTATTTCTTATTCAAACTAAAACCAAAAAAGGAACAGGAAAAACTTCATAGTATTTAGAGAGCGCAAATGCAGCTACTTCTAAAACACAGATGAATTGATACAAAAATATTAAAATCAAGTTAATAGGAAAATCAAATAAACCACATAAAAAAAGAATCCGGCCTAAAGACTTTTTCAAGGGTCACCCTCGGGCAGGGATTAAAAAAAAGGGATTTTTTCTGTGAGGGAATGCAGACAAAAATGTCTAATAATGATTCGTCGTGACCCGAAAATCCCCTAAATTTAGGCCTAAGAGATATACCATTTAAACAGAAAGGACAATACAAAACAACAAATTAGAAGAAGATAACCCCTAATAAGTAAAAATACAATAACAAAATAACAATAAACACTAAAAACACTTAAACCATTAAAGAAACAAAAAGGAAAGGACACACCAGCAGCAGCAAGGAAATTTTAAGCTATCGATTGTTATTCCCGCTTTTTAAAAACGCAAAGCTAACGTATTAAAGGTAAATAATAATTTTTGTCTCCCAGCGCCATCTATTGAATGATCTAATATGCAAGGAAAGTTCTATTTTTATTTTAGGTAATGGATTAATCCCTAACCATACCTTGTTTAATAAAAAAGTGTACATTATAGTAATTTTTAGGAAATTCATTTTTAATTAAATTTTTAAGGTTATTTGATGAATCGATATAGGAATTTTTGTTATTGCAAACCCTTTTGATCCTGTTAATTTGTGAGAAAATTAGATTTTTGAAAATTTTAGAGTTTAGTTTGGAATGATAGTTACATAGTTTTGTAATTTTAAAGTTGAATTCATCCCTTATATCGTAGATACCAACTATTGTTTTATCATTACCAATTTCGATTTTTAAATCCATAAAGGTAGCCTCAAGTTGATTTTTTTTCACTCAATTCATCATTTGCTGCTCATAGTTCATGCAGTTTATGTCTTCTTTATTACAGTTCATACTAATAACTGTCTTGTCAAAATTATACGGTGTAAATGATTCGGATAGTAGAGAATGTTTAAAAATGCTGTAACTGTAGCGTAAATCAACCATCTAACTCTCCGACCCGCCGCTAAGGCACACGGATTTAAACCATAAAAACTGAATGACAGGACCGCCGCAACAGCAACATTGACGGGAACTGTGGTTGAGTCCAAGGACCGTCACCAGCCACAGTACAACCCTCCCCGAAAGAAGTACGTCCCGTCATCGATGGGAGGAGTCAGATCCCCCACCTATTAGTGTACCTTCCAGGGTGGCGAGATCCAACCACCATGCCGGAAGCATCTCATCCTCATTTCGAAGAGCCCCCCCCCGGAGGGATAACTGTAGCGTAATATAAATTGATTCGTGTTAACTATTATATTTATCTAATAGGCTGACCCTCTAAGTACGTCACATTAAATCATGCTTCAAGAGACAACAATCTGCAATTTTAAATTACAATTTGAAGTGCTTAATTCTCCAAAAGTATACACGGATCTCTTTTCTCTAACAGTTGAAACTCCAACTTAAATGAGTTATACATAAAATATGTTAATTAAATGAGTCATTCCTTAAATAAAAAGAAGCAATTCTAATACTTGTTATGTTTAAAATGCTAAAATTATAATAAAGTTTATACAATCGGTGAAAGGATATTTTTAAATATTCTCATTGTAAATTGCTTGGTAATTATTTTGAAAAGTCGTGTGTGTTTTTTTCGAAAATATGAATTTTTTTGATAAATTATTTTTAATATTTGAACAGTTTTCTTTATAAAACTCTTTTGGATTTAACATCTTTGAAAGCTATTCTCTCAAATTCTCATGTTTGTAGAGTTTTCATACGAGAAACCTCATAAAGTAAAATCCAATGCATATTTTTTAATCATGTTTTGGTGTAATAATTTCTAAATATGATCTGCTTTTTCTGAAATAGAATACGTAATATGTTCATTTAGAATATTCTATACATGCTTTAATGCTTCACAATAAGAAAAAAAAAAGGAAAACGTTGGGTTATCTATCAGTCAACCCCAAATATTTAAAGAGTGGATAGTAATAAAACTTTTTTTTTTAATTCAGCAACTAGTTAATATATTTCTTAAGCTTCTGGCTAAATTTTAAATAAATCATTCGATAAATCTCTAAAATAACAGATTTTTGCTTCATATCTCTTTTTAAACAGCAACAACAACAACAAAAAAGTTTAAAAAAAATTCTCTTTCCGTGATGTTACTGGGATGAAACCGTGTCCCGACCTCTCTCCAAATCAACTGGCGTTGGGAATCGCTTATAATATCACGGAAAGAGACCGTTTCGGTGGTCCTGGAGTTGTCGTCTGGGGAGGCATTATGATGAACGGGCGGACTGAGCTCCACGTTTTAGACAGAGGTTCTGTAACTGGAGATCGCTATTGTTAGGAGGTGATCCTTCCCCATGTGCGTCTGTTCCGAGGTGCCATTGGATCAGACTTCCTTTTTATGGATGACAATGCACGGCCACACAGGACTCATGCTGTTGAGGAGAACTGTTGGACAATCTGGTGCTGAGTATGGGGAGACGGTGCGAAGCAACCATTGCAGTAAGGGGAAGGCATATCCCATACTAAGGAACATCTGCTTGCTGTTCTTCCTCTTGGACAGACAATCATGTGTAACGATACTATGAGTTCAATGAAGCCTTTTTTTGTTTGATTCCATACTGTATGCTTTGTATTTATTTCTGCGCAACTATGCTTTCGTCATTCTTTCAGAACAAAATGCTGTATCTCATTTCTGAATTTCATGTCTCAGATGATTTCTCGTGAAGTTATGGCAAAAAACATACCTGTTGCTTAAGTTTTGCACACCAGTGTATATATATATATATATATAAAGTCATTTATTGTTACCATTTTGATATATTTCCAGCATTTAACATTTTTAAGGGGGAAGAAATCAGTACAATTTTCTTAAAATCATCAAAATTTGTGATGAAAACTAAAGAAAAGAAAAGAAATCGTGTTTTGCCGGACGGAACAATACTGCACTCGAAATTCCCCTCCCTCTATTTGGCTGTTTGCTTTAACAGTAGAAAGCCTATTCTTTATCTCCCCTTATCCACTTGGTCATCCTCCATCGGAGGGACCCCTGGAAATGAGGACGATATGCTTCCGGTATGGTGGTTGGATCTCACTACCCAGGAGGGTGCATGAAAAGCTGGTGGTCTGGCTCCTCCCACGATGATAGGACGTATTTCCTTTGGGAAGGATTGTACCGTGGCCGGCCGGTAATGGCCCTTAGGACCCAACCACAGTTCCCGCCAGTGTTGCTGTAGCTACCCGGTCATTCATTAATTATTATCCGTGTGCCTCTAGGTGGGTCGGAGAGTCAGTGATATGACTTATCCCCTTGGGCATTAGAAGATGAAAGAAGGATTCTTAGAATCCCTATTAATCTATGACACGGTGTTTAATTGCTGTAGTTGCAATATTGAAACTGACTGAGAATATATATATATATATATAATGTGTGTGTGTAATGATATTTTAAACTCTAATTTCAATTTAATTAATTTCCAAGGTTTTATCTTAATTTAGCCGTAATAACTTCATTCTAAAATATTCTCTTATTTCTTGATCCAATTCCACTTTCTCTACTTAATTAATTCAAGAGAAACTTTATAAAATTGCTGAATTGGCTAAACGCCAACACATTCTCATGCTCCGCGTGAGGGACTAGAAAATGTAAGCACATTCTTTTTTAAAGATCCCTGTGTTTCTCTTACGTATGGTTGACATGCGTCAGAAATTCCTATCAGAATCTTAATAATACATTAGCATTGTAAAAAAATATTTTTTCCCTATCAGTGTCTCATGTTATATAAGACGAGGGATAGTTTATTTCTTTCTCTTCCCGATTTCTGCTTTTGTGCCACCTTGTGGCGGACGTGCCTTGTCCGTGTCTTCTTGTAAATAATTATGTTTGCCTCCCGAGAGAGAATAAAACGAACTTAAAAATACAAAGTATCTTCACTGCTTGTCACACCTGCACTCTGCTTTACATGAAATAATGCTTACATATTATGCAGTCGACAGGGATAATTTCCTGTGCAAAATTGTCAAATTAATTAAAATTAAATCCACGGGGCAGGCTTGGATGTTCATAGGCCTCCGCAGCTCGCCGTGCTCCGAAGATGATTCCGTGCTGGCTCGAGCGCTCTGTCTCTCGCTACTCTGAAGTTCTCCGACACCGATGGTTTTCTCCTCAGGCCACGTCGTTTCACGCAAACCGTAGTCCAGGGTCCGGTCCAGTTCCTGTTGAATTCCCGCTGCTTATCTCTACTCCTTGCGCAACCTGAGATTTCATCAGACGTGTTTGTGCTTCATTTCCTCTTGTGTTTATGCCCCTTATTTTCAAAAAGTTCCAGCTTCTTATGTGCCATGATTCATCCAATTTCTCAAAATATCACTTACGTTTTATATTATCACTACAATATAATAATCGCCTACTTTACTCACCAGTGGTCTCCAGTGCCAAATTGAATCAACCAGATTTTCAAAATATCACTTGTGTTTTACATTATCACCAAAATATACTGATCACTTTCCGTTTACTCTCCTGTAGTCTACAGTGTAAGTTCCAGTGCTCAAAACTGCCTTTTTGTGATTAATTAAAAAAGTGATTATTCATCAAAAGAGTGATTATTGACTCGTTGAGTCATCCATTAGCTGACTCAACGAGTGAAAGTCAAGATTTGTATTCTGTACTTTTGATTTTATTTGAATTCAATATTTTTACAATACAATCGCAAATGATATTTTCATATTATTGTTTGAAATATTATGATGTTTTTAATTTTTTTCATATTTATTATTTAAAATTTATTCATAATATTATAATTTGTTGAATTTGAAATTTATGTACATGCTATTAAAAATCAAGAAAAACGATTTCCCCAAATAAATTTAATTTAATTAAATTAATCTAATTCCAAGGTTTTTAAATTAAAGAATAAATAAAAGTAATGATACATAATATCAGAGAAAATTAGTTGATACCTCAGAGGAAATTTGTTACATCTCTGATTGTAATTAAACTATACTCTGATATTTATTGTGTCAGATTGCTTTTTGTTTTAATAAGCATACAGACCTTGTGAATGAAAAAAAGTTGCACACCAAGATTCTTATATACTTAATAATTAATGGCACATGATAATTAGAGTAATAGTACCTCAGGGAAAATTTTTACACATCTGACAGTCATTAAGCTAGCCTCTATAATCACTGTTTCCAATACAATTATATATATTTTTTCAACTACTCAACTATTTCTTTTATTAGATTTTTTTTATTTCCCAAATATTACAACAGTATTTTAAGTCTTGTGTTTGTTACATTCATTCACAAGTGCTTTGTTTGAAACCTTTGAATATTGCATTTATTATTTTTAGTTCAAGTCTTTTTTATGAAAACATTTAATTTTACAATTATTTTTAGTTCCAAATTTTTCATTTGATATTTTTGAACCATGCCATTATTAATTTCATTTTCAAATGATTTATATGAAGTATTTTAGTCTTATGTTTATTAGTTTCAGTTCCAAGTGTTTAATTTGAAATTTTTCAATCTTAGAGTTACTATTTTCATTTATTTGAAATTTGAAAATCTTATGTTTTTTATTTAAAATCCAAGTACTTTATTTGAAATCATAATTATATTGATATTTCATTTGGTTGAAATAATAACAATATTGATATTATATTTAATAATTCAGTACTTTATTTCTAATTTAATAATTTTGTTGAGTCAGACTTGCTAGCATTTAAGAATAATATAAGCAAATATACCAATGAATATCCTTATCAAATTCAGTTCTTCAATTGTGTTTTACAGAAAAATAGTCAAATTAACTTTGAGCATTATATCATTTAAATTTTTAGTATTTTTTTTTATTATTGATGATTATTTAAGCTTATATATTATTTTCACAAATATAATTCCGCGTGAAGGTCTGGAAAAATGTCCAATAAGCACATTCTTTTTTAAAGATCCCTGTGTTTCCCTTACTTGTGATTGACATGCGTCAGAAATCCCTATCAGAATCTTAATAATATATTAGCATTGTAAAAAAATAGTTTCCCTATCAGTATCTCATGTTATATAAGACGAGGGATAATTTATTTCTCTCTCTTCCCGACTTCTGCTTTTTTGCCGGCTGTGGCGGACATACCTTGTCCGTGCCTTCTTGTAAATAATCATGCTTAATAAAAAGAAAAGAGAATAAAACGAACTTAAAAATACAGTCTCTTTACTGCTTGTCACATATATGTGTGTGTGTGTGTGTGTGTGTGTGTGTGTGTGTGTGTGTGTGTGTGTGTGTGTGTGTGTGTGTGTGTGTGTGTGTGTGTGTGTGTGTGTGTGTGTGAACCTACAATGAACCTACAATGTCATTAAAACTGATTCCTTTCATTTAAAGATATTCCTTATATCAAACTTTTACCCCACATTTAGTTTATATCATTTCTCTTCCATTTTCTTGCTCTTTTAGTACGAAAAGTTTTCTTTGTCGTAAATGTCATAAAATTCACCACAAGTTTTGATCCCACCAAAGAGAAAGAAAATTCTGAACTTTCTTTTGATACATGATTTAAGGTAAGCTTAATTCAAGAAGAGATTTTTTAAATCTAATACCGGAAAAAAAGTATACTGATCGCCATCTCAGTTAATTAACTTGCTAAGTTTAAAAACATCCCCAGAAAAATTTTGAAATTTTAAAACGATGGTACTTGACAGAAAAAGAATTTTGATTAATTTACGATGCACTAAAACTCTGAAGTATACGTTAATTTCAAGTGGACCGTAAAAAATTGGCATTTATAAAAATATATATGAGGAAATTATATATCGGATGAAAAATCCTCTTCTCATAGTTTTGCAGACTATCAAAACTTATTACCTCTTACAGACTAAACTCTCACAAGCTCCGTTTTGTGAAACCGTTATATTTTTATTAATAATTCCCAAAGCCCTTATTTTTTAGTTAAATTCTGTGGAATTACCCGGTACCTTTTGTGCGTTCTTATTTGCAACTAGAAATAACTGTCTAAGCTTTTAGAATAATTAAGAACGAAAATCATATATGATCCTGCTAAAGGATTGTTTTCTAAAATATGTCTATACGGTTCGTAATTATAAAAATGAAAGATTACTTGGCTTGTGGCGAAATGAAATATTACATTTATTTGAGATACACAGCGATAATCTGAGATGCACAGCGACATCCTGCTTATTTTGATAACATTATTTCTAAAAGGTTCTTTGACCTAAGTTCGGTTAATATCCAATTAAATTTTGCAACTTCCAGACCTAAATGTCCTATCGAAGTTTAAGACACTTGTTTTCAAAAAATTGGGTAGCATTTTTATTGAAGACTAACAGCATTTCACATGCCAAACTTATCCTAACCTTTCTCGATTGGATAAGTTTAACGCTTATCTTAAAATGGATATCTTTTCTTCGGATTTTAAAAGCAAATAAAATTCATTGTTCGTCTGAAATACTATTTATTTATAAATAAGATATGCAAGTATCATCCACTAGATAAGGTATCTAAATATATTCGATTTTTAATGTATTGAATTTAAGAGCGAATAAAATTCATTCTGCGATTGAATACTATTTAAATAAAAATAAGATTTCCAAGAATTATTTTAATAAAAAATGCATTGTACGGCAATAAAAAAAGGAAATATATTTATTACCAATTTATTACTTTTTGACATAATTGTCATTCATGTTGACGCATTTATTCCAGTGCTAGCTTAATTTGAAAATCCCGATCCAATAGAATTCTGTAGGCTACGAATAGATCCACTGTCACAAAGCACGTCTGAAATTGTCGTCAAACTTCTGACAGTTGAGAAACTTTTGCATGGTTACCAACAGATGAAAGTTCAAGGTTGCCAAATCTAGGCTGTTGGGTGGGTGACCTAAAACTTCTCAACTAATCCCTGCCATTTTGCATGAACAAGAGAATATTCCAAACATTCATACGGGAAGAATTCCTGCCGTTTTGCATAAATAGGAGAATATTGTAAGGATTCAATTGGGAAAATTCCCTGTTTTTTTTATATTCAACGAGGAAATGTTGCAAAGAATTTTCGTCTTTACCACCTTAAAAAATTCATTGGCGGATATAAGTTTGACCTCATACTGGCCGACAAGACTTGGTTTATCAAATTGATTCAAGGCTGGAATACGTCGAAATGTTATAAATTGATTATACTTTCATTCCTGTTTCATATTATCATGGATTGTATTTTTCATTATAGTGGGAAAAATTATGTACGTTGCTTATTGATACCCCTTCGTACTCTGAAAAACTAAGTCAAAGAACAAATTTGTAAAAAATACTACATTTGTAGATTTCCACACTGGAGCTTAGTTTGAAAATAATGTATGCAAAATGAGAAGCAGCATTTTAGAGCTACAATTAGAAATAAATTCTCGTTAAAATTTACAAAAAATATTCTTATAAAAAGCGTGAATATCACATGTTAAAGATGCCAAAAGGAACGCATGGATTATATGTTATTATTTAAAAGGAATATTTATTTAAAATGATTTGAAAGAATAAATCGCAAAATAAACAATCCAATTGGGGCAAGTTCTATCTCCACATCTATATGCCATGAAATGTTGCAACTGAGAGACCGGAAAATAATATCAATTTTTTCTATTCCCATTCACAGGCAAAGGGGTTTGATAGATGGTAAAATTCTAAATAAATATTATAATTAAGTACGATAATTTAAAAAAAACATATCTCTCGCCTTTCGTGAAAAAAGGAAGACAAAATGCCGTGCGGTTTTCTAAAAATGAATTCATTTTTTTTTCGCATACGGAGGCATTCCAAATACTACAATCATCAAAAAATTCGAACAAGAGATTTTGATGAATTTCCAAGTTTCAGATCTTCTTGATGCCGAAAAATTCTATCTGTAAACACGCTAAATCGAAAACACTTTAAAATAGACAGAGAAAATTTGGTATTTTCTCTATAATCGTAGATTTAGAGAAATAACAAATTTTCAACGAAATCCATTCTGAAGCAGTCTGTCTACTCGTTTGTCCAAATATAAATTAACAAGATAACTACTAAATAAAGAGAGTTAATTGGATAATATTTGGTATCCAAATTGAACATTTAAAGAGTAAATGCAAATCCGTCGACTGTCTGTTGGTTTCTTCTATCAATAGCATATAATTGTGGTTTGGGATTTTGAGACTATTGTTGTACTTAAATGTCAAATTTTATCTATAATCAGTGGGGAAAAATGTCCAAAAAAATTCATTCGGTTATCTGGTACTTTTGTATTAACCATCTAATAAAAAAAACTTGCCGAAGATCGGGGATTAATAGGTTCTTTCGTAACTATTGTTCGCCAGTGGTATACGGTTAATAATACGCATGCGTTTATGTGACAGAGTATGAGAGAAAATTTCAGGGAGTCCATTTCCACTGGTTTTTCTTGTTTTAATCATGAAAGAAAGACACTCAGAAATAATCGTTGAATTATTTCCGAGTGTCCACATGAATTCTGAAATAAATTTATATGCATGGAAGTTAATAATAAATTGCTTCTATCAGTCGTTCTGATATTTGTAGCGAAACTTCTTAGGACTCTTTGATAAACAATAAATTTGTACCAATGAAACTAACAATATAATTTCTTCAAATATTTGTTATATAGAAAGTCTTATTAATAAAAATTTATCATTAATATGGTCTTCATTTTTCTTTTATTTTAGCAAACTTCTTATAGAATATCAACCATCTCAACTTAGAATAACATAAGATTACATAAGATTACATCTTATAAGATAAGATTACATCTTATAAGATAAGATTACATCTTATAATTGCGATCTTAGTACTGAAAGGTATGTCGCTCTCAGAATTTAATAAACTTGATAAAATAGCAGAAAGAAATTTTGCATAGAATATAATTTCTAAAATTCCTTGTTTATGTTGGAAAACTTTATATAGTATATAGATAGAAAAATTTGTAATAAAAATAAATTCAATCTTTCATAAAAACGCTTAGGCACAATTGTTTTGCTCAGAAAATTTTGAACGACTTTAATTTTATTAAATGTAAATAAATTCATATTTCGTATGAAATAATATAATTTAATTTACAAAGCAAGACAGAAAAGGACATTTCTCTTAAGGTTCTTTTGTATCTTTCATCTATATGATCTTGTAAAAAAAGTAACTGAAACAAAATGGATAATTTTAACTGTACATAAGTTATTTAAATATTTTCTTTGTCATTATGATAAAGTAAAGTAGGAAAATCCTTATTTTGAGTTTCTTTTGTAAAAGAAAGTGGTTTTGTATTTTTTAAATTGGAACTAGAGTAAATGAAATTTTAACAAGCATCTATGAATAGATTTATTTTTTGTTTCAATTATGTGTTTTACATTGGTCAAATATCTGCGCAAAAGTATTTACCTAATATTAAATTAGGGGAAAATCAAAAATCATAAAAGGCAAACTGGTATTGTTCACACACATGAAGTGAAATGTGACTTAGCTATAAAAGAATTTAACATTGAAAGATTTTATTCACAGTTTGATCTTTTTTATATCAAATTTACAAATTTGTTTCAAAAATTCAAAAAGCAGTAGAAAACGTGCATTTTTATGCAGAATATATCAGCATTATAGATGAGGTAAAATTTAATCTTGTTCTTTCTTTAATACTTATTAGGCAGAAAAAAATTTTTAATGCCTCAACAATGCATTTATTTTATTAAAAAAAATCCAGACAAAATGAAATGCTTAAAAAATAAACGAACTTATTTTATCTATCTATACTTATAATAAAACTCAATGTGTGTGTGTGTGTGTGTGTGTGTGTGTGTGTGTGTGTGTGTGTGTGTGTGTGTGTGTGCGTGTGTGTTGGCTCTCTACAGGCCAGACCGTTTCACCTACAGCTACCATATTTGGCACGTGTATACCTTGGAGGTCGGGAATGTGCACGTGGGAGTTATTTTTCGAATTTTTAATTAGAATTTTATTTATTTAAAAATTAAGCGAAATTTTGGCGTGTTTCTCCTGTAACTTCCACAAATATTACCGCACAAAAAGGAATTTTACATGACGTTAAAGATCAAAAAATTATCTTTTAAATGATACCAATGTTTTAACCTTAAAATTAAATTTCTATTTTTATGAATTTTTAAATAAATATTTTAACTATATTTTTCAACAATATTTTTCGTACAAAATAAAAATAAAATTTAAGCTGCACGAGCACGTTTCGCATTCATGGGAAAAAATTAGCTTTTTTCAATGTGTTGCCATCACATTGATTAAAGCTCCAATTAAAAATAAATTAAATCTTTTTAGAAATGAAATCTGCAAAAATATAAATTTCGGCACGTGTCTGTAGGAAATGAAACAAATATGAAATAATGTTTTTTCTAAAAAATAAATTCAATAAAAATTATTTAATGATCTTTTACATTCTCTATATTATTAATCCAATAAATCAGTTTTATTTTAAGGCAAGTTTTCTTTAATATGAACAGGATATCCATTCAAATCAGGGCTATACAGCTAATTTGTAAACCTTTAGTAAGACACAGATTGCTAAAATGGTCTAAATGGAAAATGATTATATTTTATGTAACTTGATTCAATAAATGCTCTAATAAATAACGAATTTTTGATTTTACATAAAGCTTCTGCTGTGGAAATCACGAATAACAAAATTTTCTTCAAAAACTAATATTTTAAATAAAAAGAGTTAATTTCCAATCAACTAAATCAATCACTTAAACGGACTGATTTATGAAAATTTGAATATCACTATTCAATAAAAAAATGATAATTTTAGATTTTACATCGATCGTTTCAAAAAAAAAATACGCCAATCAGCGCGCAGGTTAATTGGCCAAAGATTATGAAAATGTTGAGTTTTTCTAAATTTTTAACATTCAAAACTTTATAAATAAGTCTTAGTTAATCGTGGAAAATAGAAATATTCATTTATTTAAAATTTGGTGCGTCCAGAATATTTCCCAGAATATGATACCTTACTGCATTAAATTTAGACTTCATAATTTTTGAAATATATTCAGAGGCCGGAACAAAATATTATTATTGATTTCATTTCAATCCTTTTGAAAGCAAAACTAAAAACTGAATTGTATGCTGAATCTGAGAAATTTTTGTTGAATTATTGTTTGAGATATTACATAAATTATGAAAAATATTAAATATTTTGTAGTTCACATAGACTTAAGTACCGAACGATTCTGTTTGCAATACTCATATTCAATAATAATAATAATAAATAAATAACAATAAAGATGATAAATAAAATAAAACGCTTGGTTTTATTAAAAAATATCTTTACATTAATTGCAATTTCATCATTTCCACTTTAAATTAAAGTTGAAGTTTTACCGAAAATAACAACAAATTAGCAAAATATATATAGTAAATTGAACGAAATGATCTAAACAACAGTATAAGTTTTATATGACTATCAAAATTTGAATATTAAAAATGTTTTGTTTGAGAATCTATTAAGAGACCAGTTACCAATTTTCAAAATATTTAATTGATAATTGTAGCGAGCGGTAATACTGTTGAACCGGCTGGTCACCAAAGGCGGCTAGTACAGAAATAAATCGATGTTTTGTGTTTAGACAAACAGAAAATATTTTTGAAACACAACAAAAGTAATTTTGAAGGTTCACATTCATTATAATGGTAAAATCCTGTGTGCTATGAAATTTATCTTATTTTCAGAGTTCTTAAAATTATTTTGAATGAAATAAATAAGCTAACATTTTCGAAATAATTTTTTTCTTCTTATTTCAAGTTAAGACTTTATAAGATCCTATATATTCTTTCGAAAAAATTAATTGTAAGAAAATGATTTTTCAAAAACTACATCTTGAAATTTTTAATACTCCAACATGTTTTTTTTAATAATTTCACTAAATTTATTTTTGTGGTCTTTTAATCTGATGAAATATTTCAGTTTCCCAATGTTTCAGCCGAAAAAGAAACTCTGAATTGATTTTAATATTCTTTATTTGTAAGAGGGCCTGATTTTCTCCTGGCTTTCTTCACATAATGATTTTAATCAAAAGAGGATTTTTGATTTCTGCTGAAAATAAAGTAATTAGTTTGTATTTCAAAAACCTATTCGTAAAATGCATTGGTAAAGCTATTTTCATGCATTGTTTTCTTTAACTGAATATATTTCATATTGTATTGTCTTAATGAAAGTAACTATTTTCTCATCTTTCACCTCTTTGTGAAATGACTATTTTTTGAAACAAAGATATTTTTCTTATAGATGGCTTCTTATAGTTTAGAAGTACATCTTCATCTAATATTATATGCATGATTTTAAGGGTTTTTCAGATGTTCTTGATTGTAAAACGCAACTCAAAGAAAAGTTGTTGATGAAAATACTGAGAATTTTGTTAATTTCAAAATCTTTTATTTAAGGTGCCATTCTTCAGGTATGTTTTTTATTGGCAGTGAATAATTTTAAGTTTACAAATGCCTTCCAATGAATGAAATATGCCTATTCTCAAAATAGAACAAAGTATGAGATTTGAACTTGGATAATTTTAAGTTTACAAATGCCTTCCAATGAATGAAATATTCCTATTCTCAAAATAGAACAAAGTATGACATTTGAACTTGGACAATAAGCTATATTATTCCTTATAACATTAATTATTTATTGTAATTGATATGCTGCCTCTCTGAATTATATCATATATATATAATACTCTTTTTTATCCCTCCTACTTGTTCCTTATTTACAGCTGAAACTCACACTAAGCGTCAGCAAAATAAATCAATAGTGTAATTTATGTTTATCTAAGTTCAAACGATGGATTATAGTTTTATGGGTACTCAATGATTTGAAAATAACTTGACACAGCAAACATTTTTTATTTCTGTAATTCTGAAACTCTTGCAAGTTCCAATGATTAAATTTTCGATACACTTAATGCTGACAGTGCTCTTTTATTAACTTTATAAGTTTAGATAGAAAGCTATTCAATTAAGATTTTTAAAAGCAAACTTTGAGCGGCATACAGCTGCAGAAAACTGAAAATAACTTGCAGGTTCTCAATTTTTCATTTAAGGAAACATAGAAGAGCTTCGTTGTAGACAAATAAAATAAAATGGGAGATAAAAGTAAATAACAAATATAAAACAATAAAATAGTAAGATATAAACAAGAGACAAATTGCTATCAGTTGTTATTTATGAGATATTTAAAAAATTAATACTTTCTAATAATCAGTTTTATATTATAAAACTTAACAGACAAAAAAAATTAATTTTTATTATTTCAGGTATTGTATGGCCAAGTAGGTAAAAGTGAAACTTCTAAAAAAAACATACATATTTTAAAAGGGCATTTAATTTTTAAAAGGGCATATTATTTTTAAAAGGGCAATTTCTTATTCAATTGGTTTCATTAGGTACTAGGGATTTGTTTTGTGATAGATTTTGAGAATGAATTTCATAAAAATTAATTTTTTAATTTCTTAGAAGCACAACGTATGGATTAAATTATGAAATTAAAATTATAAAGAAATCTTTTCTCAGAGCTAGAAGCTTCTATTTCTACTTATTTATAACTTCTTGATTCTTCCTCGTATATTATTTAATAGAATAAAAATATGCAGTAGAACAATATAAATAAAGAAGAAAAACTACATTAAAATTGAATTTTAACAAAGATTTTAATATAGAATTTATTCGTTTTTTATTCGCTTTAAATAAGAATTGAAAGAGATAATTGATAAAACACTGATATGCGTAAAATCTTTTAATAAGTCGAATCAATTTAAAGGAAAAGCATTGTTTATGAATGAAAGTATTAAGCAATGATTAAATATTTTTGTGTTAAAAATGATTGTGAAAAATGCTTAATTGCATTATGTATGAACAAAACATGTTATGATTTTTTTCTCTTCTACTTGAATTAAACTTGATGAGTGTTTCAAGTAATTCAAAATATTTTAAGTCTTAATATGTAACCACCTCCTATTGTGCCATCATCACATAGCAGGAATATTTTTCCTTTGAAAAATTTAAAAAATGGCGGACATTTTTTGCCTAAATTTATAAAAGAAAACATGAATAATAATTAGCTTCATTAGCAAGAAGGAAGTAAACGAACCCTTTCAAATAAAATAATACATAATTATTTAGATAATTATTTTAATTTAGTTAATTATTTTAGTTTCGCACTTTTGTGTTTCCTTAAATAATGAAAATATATAATTGTACATTCTTATTATAGTTCCCTTAAAGAAATTTTCTTATTAGAGATGAGAATTCTTTATTTCATAAAACTTTCAATCAAAAATATATGAGAAATAAGTTTGTGGTTTAATGAAAGAGTAACGCAAATAAAATGAAAGAAATATTTTGAATTAAACTTATTCCTGTGCCTTATAATGATACAAAGACAGGTACAGAACATTTTCGCTCTAATTAACGAACTGTGATAAAGAATCAATGATCTCTATGCTTTTAACATCATTTTACTAATAAACTGAATTTTCTCAAACGAATAAAAACATTTATTTTGTGTGATAAATAATCATGTCTCTTTTCTAGAAAAATAGTTCATTCTGCAAGACCATTTTCGAGTTCAAATCTCTAAGAGAATATCTGAGCACATAATCATTCATGTGATTCTGGTTTTCACCAGAAAAAAATTAATTTATACGATAGGTAACTGGCGGTTATAATATATACAGAGTTGAATTAATATAATGAGGTATTGATAGTAATAATGCATAATTATTCTTGAATTATTTGGACTAAAATCATAATCTCAACGTTAAAGTTCCTACCTTTTCTGTGTCCAGATTATAAAAGTACTTTTCCGAACCGCATATTTATGATAACGTTTTAATAAACAAAGACTAATGGATATTTATTTCAAACTAATAAACAATTACTTCTTCAATTAATAAGCTATATATATTGATTAAAGTGAATAAAGTCTCATGTTGATTAATGTGATTTTATGGCGAATGCTTTCATACTGCTGGAATTTGTATGTACCAACAAAATTATATACTTGCCCATCAATCACCTGTCTTTATTTTGCTGTTTTTAATGTATAATTTTCTTAAAAGACTAATTTGAATTTAAGAACAAGCTTCAAAAAATTAAAATATTTTTTTCCTCCTAGATCGTATTCTCCGCCTTTAGACCTTATCTAAATAATATCACAATGATATTTAAAAAATAATAAGTTAGACTTATTAATTATTACGTTTTATAAATGAAATTATATTTAATTCTGTAACAGATAAAGTTTTGTTGTGCACGTAATTGCAAATTTAGATTTAAAGACATTTATTTGATTTTATTTGTTAACTTTCTAAAATGTGATGTTTAATGATGTCTTACTGTGTAGTCAGGCTAGTATAAATCATGATTGGCGAATCTTTCATGCATTTTAAAAAGTGTTATCATGTATAAATTTCAAAATTAAGAATGTGTCATTTTAAATTATTTTATGATGCTTCTGAACATTTTTATCTGCACTTAACCTACTTTTTAGTTTTTTTAATGCGTTTTGTTGATTTGAAAATCCTAATTAGCATAACATGAGCAAAAAACTATAATTTTTAAAATCATAATGATATTCTGATATATATTTATCGACAGTGAAATTTCAAGATTTCTTCGAGAAATCTCTAAATTTTCAAATCATACATTCAATAAAGCGCTTTTGAATTCTAAAATATATCATAATATTTATTAACATGAGGAATTAAATAACCTCTAAGTTACTAGTCTATGATGACACAAAAAAACTAAAAAATGAGAATTTAAATTTATAATTTGAATTAACTACATATGAACCGAATTTTAAAATTTGATCCGTCATCCGAAATTAATGCAATGAAAAGTTTTGATATGAGATAAAAACCAAAGCTCAAATAATTATGTTAACTAATTAAACATTTATACTTATTTAATGGCACTTCTTTCTGTCATTTCAGTAAGTTAACGAAATTAGACAGAGAAATTTAGTTTTATTTTCTCGATGTTTCTTCGTCTCTGTCTTTCCCAGAATCGCACATCAATTAACTATCTAAATAATTAATGTACATGTAAGGCCTTACTTCGGCATTAAATAATTTATTTTTATTTATCCATTTTTTCATTTGTTTTCTGCAAAACTAACACGTATAAAAATTTCTGTCCAATCCAGGGATTTCATTTGATGAGCCATGTCATCATTCCTAAATTGATATCCAAGACTTTTATACTCACTAAATTCCACAATTCCATTTCATTTTGTATAATTTGATTGCTTTACTTCTAGATAAAAGAATAATATTTGTTATGATTACACAAAAACAAAATGTATAATAGGTACATAGATGCTGTGATAGTGTTTTAAAAATGGTCGTTTCTATTTATTTGTGGAATGTTACAAAATAAACTCATTTAATACCTTACACGTGTGCTGAGTCTTCAAAACACAATAGCTCATACACATACACACACAAAAATAAAAGAAAATTTAAGCAACATAGAACCTCGTAAATGACGTACCGAAAAGCTCATTATCCCTTTACTGCCGGGGATTTCTGCGTTAATGTATTGTATGTCAAAAATTATAGTTTTCTACTTTTGCTGTCTTCACTAGAGTGATCCGCACTAAGTGGATTTCAAAGACTGAGGATGTGTAAAATAAAACAAATCAATGCAGCGTCAGTTCATTCAGCTCACAACTCATTATTAATATTTTAAAAATTCATATTCTAAAAATAATTAATGTTTTCTTTCTTACTTGAGTACTTAAAGGAAGTGACAAAGCTTTCTTTAAAGGAAGAATTGGTGATTTATGCAGTTTTAGAACAGTATTAACATAACAATATCATTGTCTAGAGCTTCGCTGTTAATACGAAATTTTATTTTTATGCCAACTTTCCCTGAGAGTAAATGTTTGTATGTTAAAATCAAAATAAATGCCTTCAGTTTATAAGTAAATATTTTTATTAACTCTAATTAAAGAAAAGGATTATAGAGGAAGATGTTTGAAAGATAATATATAAATATTATATTTAAATAAATTCCTGTTTAATCTTTTTAAATTGCATAAAGTCACGCTATTTTTAGAAGCAAATGTATCGTAATTTTCAAAATGTAGAAATAAAAAATCATAGAGGTTTGGTTGAATTTAAATTATAATTATTAATTCATTATTATCAAATTAATCATCACCCCAATTAATGTTATTTATAAGTAGGATATTTATTTATTGAACATTAAAATTCATTCATACTCTTAAATTTCAAGAGCTGAATAAACACATTAACTCAAAAAGTTATTTACAGGTTGTTCAATAGTGTTTTGACAAAAATAGAGGGATGATTAAACTTAAGAAGACAAGTAATATTTATTATGGAACCTACACTCGCATTCCACACTGTGTAGCGGAAAAGTGTAAATTGAGATGTCCAAATTGAGCTATCAACAGTAAAACGGCAAAGAAATAACGAAATCCCAACTAAGCCCTCCCACCAAAAAAAAAAAACTCAAAGTGATCTCCATTTGTAACATTTCACGATTAACACCAGAGAATGAAAGAATGGCTCACTTTCACAAGTTGATGGTATTGCTTTTATCCTATATACTCGAACATTGATTTTCAGTAGGAGATCTTCCGCGCTTTAAATAACAGACTCATGTAGCAATGCTTTCTTTAGCTCCACAAGAGGGTTAAAATGTATTGAACATGGAGATCAAGTCAGAAATCTATCATGTCTAATACATCGTGCAAGATGAGTGAAATTCAGGATCTTTTGGACCGCTGTGTGAAAGTGAACTGACCACATTTTTGTCTTAGTTGTGAGAGGATGGCTGCTTCTCATTAAATCGGGATATATTCGCTCTAAGAATATAAGACACTGTACTTCTGTCAAACGCTCTAATTTATTTCAGTTCTAATTTCTGAAAAAAGATGAGGTTGAATTAAGATATAATCAACGATGTCTATCCATTCGTTAAAGAAAACTCTCATCTTGTATTTAAGCGGGGATATCTCTTGTCCAGGTATGTTCATTCCGATTATCTCAATTGAGGTCTCAGCAGTGCATAGCACGAAAGTAGTAAACTGTGAATTGTTTGTTCTAATATTGAGAATATACATCACAAAGTCTAAACGATGTGGGTAGTCATCAGCCTTTAAATATTTAAACATTTGCACACGTACGGACTGCATGCCGTCCACATGTAAGATGTTCTACACTATACAGTGACATATGCCAACGTCCGGTACAACTCGAATACGAGTGAAAGGGGTAGCTCTAATACTGTCTAAGGCAAGCTCTAATATTACTGGCGTCCACGCAGTTGGTACCAAGGCCTTGGCTGCGGACCATAGAATAGAAACTTCGTATTGTAACTCCACTATAGATCCGACGTGTATTGAGACCAACTTCATGTAAATTTGTCATGGATCAAAAGACTTCTTTTTTTGTTGCGATAAGGACGCTTGAATATTGCTGCCGTTTTAATGTTTTCATTGCCAGTATACCATTGATCAACAGCACTTGGTCAGCACAAAATAGCTAAATTAATAAGATTCAGTTGCTTAGAAATAGGAAGTAAAATAATTTAAACTACACTGTAATTCGCAATTTTGCATAAATGCACATATTTCATGTAAAATATATCTTATGCCAGTTGAAGTTTCCACTTAAACGTGCATTTTCCGGCACGTTAAAATAAACACATGTATTCAGTTGGTATACTTAGTGTCTAGGAATCACAATTATTCTAAATAAAAATTACGGGGCTAAAAAAAACTGACTCATTTTGAAATCATGCCAAAAGTTTCTTTCTCTGTTTACATACCTAATAAACAGAAACTTTCTCAAAACATATAAGGTCATTATTTACTTTATCTAAAGCCTATTCGAGAAATATTTATATGGCCTTTTTATTGTTTTAATATTTTTAAAATAATTTAATTATCATGATTAATTGTTTGTTCAATATGATAAAATCCCACTGAGGTTTATTTATTTCGAAAAATATAACTTTTTAAAATCTATCTTGGGATAAAGTCTTGGCTTTTTCGAGAGAAACATTTACTGGCCTTCGATCAAAGAACAGACATACTCAAAGTAAACTTTAGAGACAGCTTAAATAGTTATAAGAAAGTGATATCTACTAAGAGTGAAGAACGCCTAATGGTGTTCTGCACTTAGTGTAATATTCCTGTCGCCAGAGTTGTGACCTTAGGAATTTGAAAGCAATGCAGTGTTTTTCTCGATGCAAGAAAGACATTATTTTCTACAGAAACAAGGCATATTTCATGTATTAAAATGCTCTTGTTTTAAAATATATTAATGAAATTTGTCAAATTATTGACATGTATTTAATTTTCTTTCATATTTTCTTATTTAACGCGTTTCCCCCTTTTTTCATAAGATAAAGTATATTTGACGAAAATGAAATTACTAACCTCAATTTATTGTTCATTTTTATTTCTGAAAGAGTATATAAGAACAAGCCCAAGGCACGCAATAGAAAAGAATGTTTCTTATTTATAAAAACAGAAACTCAGTAATATTTATTTTTGTTAAGATGCGTCGGTATCATTCGTCATATTATAAAATAACCATGTGATAGCGGATTTTATTTTGGAAATAAACCTTTCTGATTCTAGATTATGCAGATACCAAAATATTTGATTAAATAGTAACCTTGAATTTCACACCGACCGATCCTGAGAGAATAGTGAAGTGCATTTAAGTACTCAGATCATGCGAAACAATAATGTCGGGGTTTTCTTCCGGGAAAATTAAGACTTATTTCAAGCATTTAAAGAATAATATATTTACAAGTACGTCTCATCATTAGGCCATGAATCAATAACATCATATTATTGTTCTACTGTCGAAGTAAATCAAGAAAATGATTACCTTTTCGACTGCTTCTTTTCTTAATACTCGAGATGCTTCCTGAAGCGATTGATTAAATAGCAAATAAATAGAATGAAATTTTGATAAAAAATAACAAATATTAAATCATGAATAGTTCAATTTCTTATGCATCTCAACTTTTAAAAAGGAGCAAAATCATTCAATGCAAAATACGATTTTAAAGGCATCAACATTTACGAATGCCGCTCTTTTTTAAATATTGATTTATAGTTAATAAACTATCATTCTGTATTTAAGTTCCATTAATCCGAAAATCAATTTGCCAAATAATTGAAAAGCAGTTGTGACACAAATTTTATCTATGAATTTAAGTGTAAATGAACTATGAAGATTCTTGGGAAAATGAGAAGCCTTTTTATGCAAATAAACCTGTATTCAGCTGATATTTTTCTTTGAAGTCAAATACCTAATTTAAATAACAGTAATATTTTAATTGCTACTTCCATCATTTTTCATATAATTCCTTAAGCTCATTAATTGGTTGGATATAGGAAGAACAAAAGCTCACAATATGAAATAAAAACACCCTATGATAATTGTCCAATGCAATTTACAGAAAAAAACAAGACGATAAACATACATTTTAATCTTTGCATATATTTTCTTGTTGGTGTTTTCAATGGTTTTAAGAAAAATCTTGGTAAAAAAAAAATCTTTTTTTTTTCTCAGAAGGCTGGCTTTATCTTTAGAAAATCCATCCTTAAAACATGAAATATATAGCCCTAGCTCGTAGTCCGAATTGATCAAAGAAAATTAATTATGGGAGAAATAAGGAAAATCCTTTAAATGATCGCTACGTTATTGAAATGGCACAAAGAATGTTTGTCAAAAATTTTATCTAATGTGAATACATTAGTTCAAGGGTTACGAATAATTAGCATTTTATCCCAAAACTGTTTCATTTATTAAGCGTACATTCTACTTTTTTAAGATAGTGCCGGCGTTGAATAAAAGAGGAAAATAAATGTTTTTTTATTATTATTTTGAAAACTTCTCTTGGTTAACAGATAAAGAAATGTTTTTTTAGTTTATATGTAAATTCTTTCACATAATTTCATTTAAGGCAAAAGGAACAGAAAAAGTATATTTCGTGGTATTTAATAGATAAGTGCTAAACTGAAATTATTCACAATATTTATTTATCAAATCTTGAAATTTCATATCAAATTAAGGAGTAAGTACTCATTTATTGGACCAAGAATATAGAGAAATAAGAAGTTTTAGATTGTAAGAGAATAATTTTTTTATAATAAAGAAACGTTGTTATCGTAATATAGCGTAGAATTCGATTACGTTCAATATTAGAAATTCTAAGACAAAGTTTTTTTAAATTATCGGTTGTTGCTCAAGGTAGGATTATGTTAGAACCCAGAGGCCGAGAAAATTATGACTAAATTTCTTTTCTTAGTTTATCCAAAATTTATAGGAAAGAAAAAAAATTTAATTTAAAGAATTTCGTTCAAAATTAATGAATGATTATTTTTAAATCATGTATCAATTCTTTAAAACATTTAATCTTTTGATGTTTATTTTGTTTCATCTAATTTTTTTAACATATGTATTATTTTCAAATACAATTTATAAATGTCAATTTTCGTTTATTCTTCAAATCATAGATTAGTGGTAATCTTCTATTTATTTGTTTTTGTTTGGAAACAAAAAGTTTAATTTCAAAAATGAGAAATGTTCAAAAAGCCTTTTCGAAGCTATATGAAATGGAATTTTCATTCCTCGCAAAAGTGGTCAATCATTTCAGAAGGTATTCATAGGATTTTTATGGTTTTTATATTTAGACTATTCCAAAGAAACATTTCTTTATTCTTAACAAATAATTTATTCAAAGAAATATTTGACCCAATTTCAAATAAGCATCTGCAACAATTCATCCTTGCTTGAGCTCACATTGTAAACTCCATTTGTAAACGAAGAAACATAAAAAAATCCATTATTTTCATGAATATCTCATTGTAATTAGAAATTGAAATAAATATTAATAAACAATTTTGTAATATTTTTATATTTTCAAAAATTGTAATGGGTATTGAGATAAAATTAATTCATAAAAAAGTAAAATTATAATGTTTCAGAAATTATTTTGACAATAGTATCCATTTAATTGCAACATTTAAGCATTTTTCTTTATATTGTAGAAATGAATTGTAGATACCAATTTAACAATATTTACAGATATTCGAAACATTTTTTGTTTCTCTAAGTATCTGTGATAATCATATATTCAAAATATTTTTTTCGAAGTATCATGCTTAATCTGCCATAAAGCTCTGAAATACATTAAGAAAAAAAACTGCAAGCCTGCGATTGCTTTCTTGCATATAATCAAAACATCGAAAGCAAAAAGTTCTATTAAACGTAATCAATGAAAGCTTATTTACTATTTAAAAGCTTTAAAAAATCTTATCCTGCCTATTTAGTTTAAAACTTCAATCTACTTTTCTTTAACATATCAAAATAACATTTCTATTTCCAAAAAAAATATGAAACAAAACTTACGATCAGTTTCTTTATTTCTTTTAATGTTTTCAAACAAAATCTTACAAACATGACAGTGTAATAAAATTAAATACAGAATATTATAAACATCGTGATTATAAAACAAGATAATTCCAGATAAATAAACAGTATCAGTAAAAATTAAACTTACAGGAATCTCGAGACATTAACTTTTTTAATTTCAATGCAAAAATAACTCCATAATATTCCTGATTCATCTAACAAAGATGCATTCAACATTTTTCTACAGTCCAACAAAAGTAGAGTGAACGAAAAGGCGGAAAAACGGTTCTCTAAAACATTTTTAAATTAAAATATTTAATACCTTAAAAGATATATGTATATATATATGCATACAAACCACTGCATTATAACATAAATTTAAAATCGATATTCAGTTTTATTAGATGAACAATTAATCTAAAACACTTATACATTTCAGATACATTTGCATGCATAAATGTATCTGATATACCAAATCAGAAACATGCTTGATATGTGTTGAAACATATGGTCACCGTCTTTGATTTCAACATTTATTATGGTGCATTTGTTTCCAAACATTAAAAGTGTTAATTTCTTATAGTATGCATGAAAAGACATTTGTTTCATTTTCTTCAACAAAGCATGGCGATAAATAAATCTATTTTCTATTCTTTCGATCCTTTATCGAAATATCTATATTGGTCACGCATAAATATATTTCATCTGTTACAATATATAGGGGATTGTTTATATTTACAATATCAGACAGGCCAGAAAAGCTACTAAAAAGTGAAAATATATTTTTTTTAAAATATGTGCAGATTATACAAATAGTGTTTTTGAAATTTTTCTTTATTTAGAATGATAAAAATTATTATGAATAAAGAAAATGATTTGTTTGAGTGCAATATTAGAAAACAATTTACTATAAATACTATGAAAATAATGAGAAATACATTTAGTAAGATGCTATAATGAAAGAACTCTACTAAGTAACTATTCAACTTTATGGCATTGTAACAGATTAATCAATCAGGGCTTCTTTAATTTGCTTCACTTCATTTTCATATTTCTGCCTGAAAAACTTTACTATCCTAAGTATGCTTAAGCAAGAAAAAGTTGTATTAAATTTTAGTTTGGTAAAATTTAATTAAATTAACGTCCCGTTTTGAAGCTACACGATGTCTATTTTGGGACGGATCACGCAAATTTAAACTATGATGAAAACGGCATTTAAGCTGGTACTTTTATGTACAAAATTTTACACAACACCACACCAGTGGGAGATAGTTTGAACACGATTTCATTAATGTGCATCTGAACTCCATCCATGGTGGATCTTCGGTGGAATCGAGTCTCGAACTATCGGTGATCCGGTCCCCAAGCGTAGATTATAGAACTTACGTACCGCCATATATCTTAAACTTTATTCCATACAGAAAGTGTTTAATTTCTGTGAAGCGAGATTAATCAAGTCTTATTTCATGATTTCATTATATATATATATATATATATATATATATATATATATATATATATATAGCTTAAGAAGCCGTAGATGAACAAATTATTTCGGACGGCAATTGCTTACCAATAAAACATATAGCCGTACAAACAAATATGATATTAATTGCCGAACATTATTGAGTGCCGTTATTATTTCGTGTTCGCGAAGAACAATAGAACAATATATTGCAAAGTAGAACAATATATTGCAAAGATATTGCTGTAAGTAAAAGACAATTGGAGATTAACGTCTTTCTTATGAACGGAATATTTCCTTAGAAATGGTGCATTACAAAGGATTAATAGAAAATCTGGCATAGCAGAATAAAATCATTGAATTATTGGACAACTCGGACTTTCTACTGATATCAGCGTTATTTTTCCAGAAGAAAGAAAGCTAGAAATTCTAAAAGAAAAAAAAATTACATTATTTGGAATATTTGTACATTAATGTCAAAAGTGTCTTATGGCAAATCATTATGCAGTTTTAAACTGTAAACCTGTAAAAATAATATAATTTTTAATAAGACTCAATTTTGCTATACAAGAAATTTTACACAAAACATCGCATTATATTAATTATATTATAAATTACATTTAATTAATGTAAGTAAAGAAAATATATTTTCTCTCTCTAGAATTAATACTCTGAATAGAGAATAATTTTGTCATTCAAAGATAGAATATTTATATTTATTCCGCATGTGCTAGCAAGTGAGTTTCTTTTAAAAGTTACGTTGAATTACAGTATTATTGATTATTAAATTTTTGTATGTTTCATAATGTGAAAAACACGTTATTTGTATTGTTAATTTTAATTTTTTTGTTGAAATTATTTGATATTATTGTTTTTTTAATCATTGCAGAAATGTGGAGTTGCTTTCAATTTCTCTAATTGATCTGCAAATTTTTTTGTAAACAAATAAAATTTTTAGGTATCATTTTGTATAAATATCTATATGATTTTCAAAATATCCTTTTTATTGATCATTTTATTTTTGTATTTCTATAAATTTTTCGATAGATTTTCTATATATCTTCTTAACGGAAATATAAAGAAAACATTTTCTCGTCATCATCAGCATAAATACTGACGAAATATACAAATTGTTTAGAAAAAATATTTTCTGATAAATAATTTCAAGCAGTTTAGGAGATTCTTTGAATTTCTGCGAAATTTTGATAACGGTGAGTATTAGGATGATTAATAATTTTATTGCGATTCAATACAAAGTTTTAGAAAACACTTATCCAACTAAAATTTTTACAATTTAATTTGATTTGTTCTTTAGAAAAATCGAATTTTATTAATTATATCTAACAGAGATTTAAAATGTCACTTCTAATAGTGCTCCATTTTTATGTCGATAAAAGTTGTTCAATATGTAACTTTTTATTAATTGAAGTTCTGAATTATCTACTATATTGCAGTTTTCGAAACAATATATCAAGCAGAAGTCCTATTATACTTCTAATTAGCATATAAGGATATTATTCTCGATATTACAAACGTTCAATAAGTTTTGCTTTATTTATAAGTTTAGAATTAAATGCAGAAAATTCGGAGAGAATTTTTGGAGGAAAATTCGGAGGAAATCTTTGAAAATGAGAGTGTGCTTAGTAAATGAAAAATTTATTTAACTGGCTCATCATTAAATATATTTTCCTCCATCCCCGAATGGGTTTTTATCAACTATGATCGAAATATATCATTTAATTGCTTTCTTGTCACATTACACATAATATTATTCAAAATCTGAAAATTCAAAATTTAAAACGTTGTATATTCCTAATTTTAATGTAACCGGAAAAAAATATTTTCCCCAAAAAATTAGAATCGTATTTCATGATTCCAAGAAAAGAAACAATTTAAAGACAATATCAGAAATACGGAGTTTAAAACCAGTTTCAAAATTTTAAAATCGAGTTTTCACTACTTATTAATTTGCTAAGGGAAACGTTAAGTCGTTTTAGCGACTCAATTGAACATTTTTCTCTAAATAAGGTTTATTTTTGACTAAATAAAAAATATTACTGATTCTTTTTATACCTGTTGTGAATATATCATATACGATGAACTAATGAGAAAAAATTCCGCCATATTCGCTATTAGTTAAGAAAAATTTATTTCTCTTTCCTTTTGTAAATTTGAAAAACTGAAATACGTGATACTGATTGTTAAGGGACAAAATGTATTTAATCTAATTTAATTTTAAAATAAAAAAAGAATTTCGCTATTACAGTTAAGTATAAATAATGTAAAATATAGTATACATAATAAAGCAATGCAATGTTACATAATTTTATAAAATGTATATTGGAAATATCAATTTCTAATATGCATTGTATAAAATTTTATTAGAAATATCCATTCCTAACACTTTCGGATTTCAAATTTTTTCAATTGCCTGAAATGTAAGTTAATACCAGCATAGCTTCTTGAAATGGTTGCTTAAATATTTAGAACTGTTCAAAACAATTTCGATTCCTCTAGACAGAAACACAAATTACTAAGGACACAACAATGTTAGAACAATTCGGGAGAAATGATGAAAAAAAAATCTGCACATTTATGGCATAACTAGTACATAAAATACAGCCAATATGCAATGTTAAATCCAAGAAACAAAGCTGGGAATACGACACGGCTCATCTTGTCAATTCTCTTGGCGTGAAGTTTAGTGTCAAAGCGAGCTGTAGTTTGCACAGGAGATGATACAGCGGAGCCATCACCCTTCTCAGAATCCATAACAGCCTGAAAGAGTGAAAGAGCTTCATTGAAAAAAGAAAAGCGGAGAAAGATCAATAAATTCATTAAACTGTCAGTTTATTCTTATTTCGAAATGCCTATTTTCGCGGAGACTGTCGATGGTTGAGTCATTTTTACATCAAATTTCTTTTTTTTTATGGACATATGAAGCTTCAAATTTTGAGGAATGTTTTTAAAAGAGGAGGATAATTTTGGCCATCGCTCATCAGATAATGAAGATGCACCTTTTCTCATCTTCATAAGTCGGCGAGTGGAGCACTTTATGACGGAAGTAATAAAATGATAATCTTCTTTTATTGAGATCTTAAATTGTTCTTTCATAAAAATTGGAGCTTAAGTTTCCGAAGAAGGAGTCAATCTCAAATAATAACGCCTCATTCAAAATTAATAATCACTGACTTTCTAGTGTCAGAGATTTCTAGAGTCAGTTTCAGGTTTGCTTTTAATTTCAATTTTAATTGACCGATATCCTAACATTAATTTTAGGCGGTAGATCCGAAATTATTTCAGCCATTAGATTATTAAAATAATATGATTGATTAACCTAACTTCTAATATTGATATCTAAACAGTGCAATTTTATACAATTTCAAGATCTTTAATTTCTTTGAGGTAAGTTCAAGATTAACAAAAAAAATTATACTTTAATACTTTGATATATGGGTTTTTACTAATGATTGAAATTTATTTAAATATTTCCAATAATTTCTAATATTAATTTTATACGGTAGATCCAAAATTATTCAAGCCATAAGAATTTTCAACTAATATGGCTGATTATCATGACTTCTAATATCGATACCTAAATATTTCTATTTCATTTAAGTTCAATATCTTTAACTTTTTTTATGTAAATTCAAGATTAACAAAAAATTATCTCTTTAATACTTTGATATATGATTTTTTTACCAATCATTCAAATTTATTTAAATATTTCAAATAACTTTGATATTACTTGATTATAATAAGACATAAATTTGAAATGATTTTCAAGAAAAATAATCCTGTTAAAATTATTTTGTTTCAATAAAATATATTTGGTATCAATTAATATTGTCTAGTATTATATAATTAAATAAATTTGCTATTGAAAATTACTTCTAATTAAATTGATTTTCTTAATATCGTGTTTATTTCTTTTTAAGGAACCAAAAAAAATGACTTATTGATGTTTAGAAACACTTTTGGACTAAATTGTTCGTAATTACTGGTCTTGAGAGACAGGAAATACAAAATAAGAAAAATTAGGATAGTAAATAAGTATTGCGTAATCAGAATCAATTTTTGTTGATTAATGGATTGTAGTGTTTATGCATATCCAATAGAATATGTATTAAGTAATTTATGACTCACGAAAAATTGATGACCGACTAAAATGGTGCGAAACTGTAATGATCATATAATGAATATATGTTTCTATTGTTTTTTTAGGATAATAATATTTTCGAGGAACGTAAATCCTAGTAATTAGTTCCACACAATTACATTATCTTGTTTTTCAGTATTTTATAACAGGTCCCTAGTGAGCTGTTTCGTAATTGGTCGACTATAAAAAGAAAATAACTCCACTTAAAAGTTTCATTCATTTACAATTTTTAAGTGAAACTTTATCATCAATCTGTATAGCAACAATCTACATTTTAGAAAAGGAATGAGGAGTGGAACTTTATATATCTTCTAAGAGAATATTTCCATGAACTAAAAGAATTAGTATAAGAAATAAGAAATGGAATTAAACGTAGTAATGTTTATTTATTATTTCTATTATTCTATGCACTAAAAGAGTTAGGATAAGCAGATAAGTAATGGAATTTCCTGTAACAATGTTTATATATATTAGTATTATTTCATATACTAAATATTTAATACGATAAAATAAGAAATTCTATTGTATATGATAATGTTTAGATTCATTTGTATTGATTTAAATAATCCGTTCAATTTGCAGATTTCAGAGAAATGGGAAAATGTATGAGCTATGAAATGAGCATAAAAAAGAACAGTCTGAAGCAAATATTTTGCAAAATTAAAAATACATTCTTTTGTTAAAATTATAATCGCTTTTTTACAGTCCGTTTAGTTTATCGATTGCTTTCATTGCATGTAAACCTATTTTTGTATCTTAATCATACATTGCATGAATATTTTATTTCATTTAATACGTATAATTCCACTTTCCATTAATAACACAATGTTAATTACATGAATTTAAGAGATCTGATTTTTATTTCTAATTTCAGAGATCAGAAATTTTTAATCAGAACATTTTTTTGTAATATTTAAAAAACTCATATATGAAACTTTCTAAATATTAAAAAAAATTTAAGTCTCATTTAAACAAGAAGCCTAATAAATATGATGAGACAAAAAAATATGATCCTAAGGATTTTTTTCATTTTCTTTAAAATTTGATTAAATTTATTGACAATTTTCAATAATTAAATTTAAAAGTTTTGAATGAAACAAATGATTTCCACTAAATATCAACAGAATATTTTAACGGAAAAATTGCTATTGGGAAAGAAGAAATAAATATTTCAATTTTAATTCTTGCAAAGCTCAGAAATTGAAATATTTTTGGAAAGAAAATCCTAAACATCTTTATTTTGCAACAATTCAAAATTTTAGTTTTTGAAATGTTGCTCTAAATGGCTAAAATTATGCACTATCTTATTTTTTATTAGGAACTTAAATTCAATCCAATCAACGATTTTAATCATTGAAGTAGAGAAAGAAAATAAGACCTCTCTTAATCATATCAGCATGCACGTCACACTTGCAAGAATGTTTGTTTTTCGAGGCGTTGGATATCTTAAGTATCCAATGAATCCCGTGAAGAAAGAATACTAAGTGTATCATTCGTATGCCTCCTGAATATAAAATGATCGTTATTTCAGCAACATAGTAGACTTCACGGAAAATGTGAAGTGTAACGGCCCCAAAATCTGTAGAAATAAGAAAAGATGTATGAACTGAAAATAATTTTTATAGCGAATTTTCCAATTTCACATAACTATGAGTTGATTTATTGCACGCTTTTTCTTGAGTTAAGAGTCAGTGTAATTGAATATTTTCCTCTTTACTTCTGTCTACCTTATAGATTTGTTAATTTTTTTTTTTTTTTTTTTTACAATTGGTGTTATAAGAATGAATTTAGAATTGCCATTGATAAAATTCTACTGGGAAATAAATAAAATTTATAGATGTTACTGAAAATTCAATTTCTTTCATCAATAAAGATAAACTGCACTCTGTATAAACTCTTGTTTTTGCGTCTATAGAAAGATTATTTTACTTTAAATTTACTTTTAAATTAAATTAATTCAGGGTTGTTTTTTTTCGTGAAATTTAACTCTTTCCCTTTCGATAAGTAATCTGATTAGACGTATTTGAATGAATATCATTTTAGCCAAAAGAAATTTAAAAGAAATGTTAGAAGAGTATCGAATTAATTAAAATAAAAAAATCATCCAGAAAATTTATCTTCAACTTTAAACTTTAACTTTAAAAAATGAATATTCACAAACTGCTGTATACAATATTATTTCCTAGCATCTGAATTTCTAAGAACTAAGTTGCATTATTTGTGCAAGACTACTACGAAATATTTTTTTTTTTGCTACTTAGAGAGTTGGTTATTGGTCAGTGTCTCAATAAGTGCACCTACTATATCGAAAGGTTATAAATAAAAATTAAATATGATAATGAATGCAATATTAAAATAATTAGGCTCAAGTAAAAGGAAAGTTATGAAAGTGTGCCTGCGAATTTTGCTGATCTTACCAAACATAACAAGATGTATTTGATTTGAAATTTCAAGTATATTGTGCCAAAGATGGACATAAAATATTGCAGTTTCTAATGCAAATGTGCGCATTGCTATTTCTTGAGATTTTAAATATTTCTAAGGATTTAAATTTTAAATATAGAACAAAAGTAATCGACTTATTAGGACCACCTTTTAGCCCTTTACAATTGATTTTTTTCTAGCTTTGTTTAATTATTTATGCCTTATGTAGTCTTCACTGATTTTAAATATGCAAGGTCATAATTTATTCCAAAAAACTACAATATCGTAAAGAAGACGTGTGTCACACACATTTTATTTCTTGGATTCTAATATGTCACTAGTATTCCAGATACATAAGAGAAGCATTCTTATTTAGCATTGTTATCAGCCTTTCTTTTTCATTTTTTTTTCTTCTTCAGTGATTCTGGTTGCATATCTGTATAGTAACAAGAGAAGGAGTCGATTTGGGAATTTCAATTGGGGAAAGGACTTGATATATAAGTAGTGTGACTTTAGAATATTCAAGCATTAAAATATTAAAGAACAGAGGTCTACCAATTCCATAAAAATAACATTTACACTTTTTACATTGTTCATATACTAAAAAGTTGTTTCTATCGACTATTGTAAAGTGGCATGGGCTCCAGCGTCACTACCTGCTTACTAACTGTTCAGAGTTCGAGCGTGCATGTGATTTTTGAATTAATAATTTCAAATTAAATTAAAAATGTGCAAAAATATTCATTAAAATATTAGTAACTTTTATCATAAAATAAATTCTCCTTCATATTATACTTCAATCATAGTTAAAATTTTAATTTTAAAAGGAATAATAATTTAAAATATAACTTTAAAGGTGATAAATATTAGCTATTAATCTGATCAGGAAAAAACTTGTAAAGATATTTTAATTCTTAAATTTTAGAAATTCTTTACTGGCTTGTATTGATTTTTAATTACATGCAAGAGTCAGAATTATAATCACCATAAAAATATTGGAAATAACACAAATTGACGTCTTGTATAATTAATATAGGGCAATTTTGAGTATTAATAAGAGTAACTTTTAAATAAAAGGCATGCACAGAAATAAATTCCAAACTTTGGATCATCTGCTTTTATATACAATAGATTGACAGCTTCTGTCTATTTCATGTGCAGTTCCAACCAGTTCCCTAAATTTAGAATGAAATTTCGTATTTTTAGAAAGAAATTTCGTAGTTTTAGAAAGAAATTTCGTAGCAATTTGAATCCAATAATTCATAATCTTTGATGACATTCTAATAATAGTAGTAAATGCGATACACATTTTTCTGCGCACAAGATTATTTTATAATTATTTAACAATTAAAAAATTAAATTTTAATGATCATTCATTTATTATATAAATGAAAACTTATTTAATGGCTAAGAATGAATATTATTTTAATAGAAAAATTTGTGAATAGTAAATTTAAAATTTTTAATTTCCAAAAGTAAAATTGGAAATCATGCTATTTCGAACAGTGACCATTGAGTTTGCAGTTTCAATGCTGGTCTCTATGCTGCTTTGCCTCTAATTAGCTGATAAACTATGCCTCAACTTTATGGATTATTTTTTGGAAGTAGCTGGCTATTGCAATGTGATATTTTAATGAATGAGCATCCTAAGTACTACTAATTGATGTATACTACTAATACATCAATTCTCCTCCTGAACTTACTTTCCTCATCCATGCCTCCTCCTTGTCAGAAAAGTTTGATATAGAATGAATTACACGTGGATTTCTCTTGTTAGAACATATTGATTTATAATGGATTATCGAATGCATTTCCTTTCCAAGAAAAATTTGATTAAGAGTGAATTATCCGTGCATTTCCCTTGCAAGAAAATTTTGATTTAGAGTGGATTATCCGTGCATTTCTATTTCAAGAAAATTTTGATGCAGATTGGATTAAACATGTCCCTACCCATCTCCTTATAAGAAAAGTTTGAATGAGATATTGGTGAGTTTTTACCTTTGATGACTTCACGGTAATGATGGGCATTGATCTCCCAGGGAGAGTCTCAGGTCGTTTTCTCCACATGTAATTGACCAAAGTGAACTCAAGAAGGGCTGCAAAAACGAAAGTAGTGCAAGCACCCATCCACACGTCCATTGCTTTCACGTAAGATACAGGGGGCAAGTTGCTTTGGATGCCAGCTCCTTTGGATGAAATGGTCAACAGTGTAGTCACCCCCAGGGTGATACGAGCTGGAATGGCATTGACATCCAGCCAGAATGACACCCACGAAATGACCACAATCAGTATCGTTGGAAGATACGATTGGACCAAATGATATCCAACGGAACGACGCAGATAGAATTCTGCTCTGAGGCAGCTGTATTCACCTGCGAAGAAAACATTAACTGAAAAGGAATGAGTATTTTAGTGATTTCAAAATATCACTTAAGAGATTGTCTTAAGACATAACTCGCTAGAATATACCTGAAATAGTTAACTAATTAAAATTTGGCTGATGAAATTAGAGGATGAAGAAATTAATAAAAATTATCAGTTTCTGATGGAACAAATCCTACAAAACTAAATGTAGCAATAGATTAAATAAAGCTTATCAGCAAGAAGCATTAAAAACAATAAAGCTAAAAAAAGTTAAAATATAAATCATAACACGAATAACAAAAATATAAAATTATATAGAGTAAGAGCTATAAATAAAGAATGTAAATGTATATTTTAATAAATTGTGCAATTTTGGTCTGTCAAAGACATTACACTTTCAATGAATATTCAAATATATTTTCTTAAGTTATTTGAAACGGTGAATTTCGTCCTTTGGTTTAAAAATCTCACTTTCTATCTCTCTATAAAACGATATACTATCTTTCAAAAAACATTTCTTTGTTAAATAAATCAATTGATTAAAATATTGTTTCATATCAAACAAAAAAATAAGCATTTATTACATAATTTTCTTGTCATATTTTTATATGAACTTCTGATTCGTGATTAAAAGATAAAAATAACAACTTTTGGTTCCTTGTATGTATTCGATGCTCAGTACACTATAGCTCACATTTGAAAAAGTAGCTTCAATAGCTGTCGATATTGTAGCAATTTTCATCTTAGTAACATACGCTTTGAAGTCTATTAACCAAAATTGCTTCGATATACTAAACATACGAAGAAGTTATAGGTTCATATAATAATGAGGAACTATTATTTATTTTAGATATGTATTAAAAATAGGCAAATTTTAAATGCACAGGTGTTTTCATAGAGGTATCTACCATGTTCACAATTTACATGAAAAACTATTTAAAAATAAATTAACTGGATAATGTTTAGCAAATTGCAATATCATTGAAATTTTGATAATATTTAGTTTTTTATGAAAGTGTAAATAGCACTTTAGTTAAATGTTAACAATAAAATTTAATCATTTATTGAAACTAATTTTCTTATCTAAAGGTAAAAATTAAAATTTTCGAAAAACACTCACCAATATGAAACTTCTCCCTGCATAATGACGTATTCACTCTTTCGATCTCAAACTGTGGCAGCTTTAAGTTGTCGTAAAGCATAACAGGTTGATTCTCGGTCCATTTTAAATGCAACTCGTCAGTTGTTTTCGAGACTAAAACAAAAAACGAAATCGAAAATCAGTGAACATTAATAACGCATAATATTTAAATATAAATAGGTTTCACTGTGAACGGAAAAAATGCGCTGTTAAGCAGAAAGTCTAAAACAGTTTTATAAGAAACACGATAGATCCTTTAGTAAATACTAGAAATGCATTTAAAATATTTTTAATTAATAAAAAAATTAAATTATTTAACCTAATAATTTTGTTTTCCCTTTTTAACACCGTTTTTGTAACATTAAATAATAAATTTAACTTTCATCTACGTACATGAGATAACTTCCCAAAAGACTTTATCTTCTCAATGATTAAATAATAGTTCTTCCATTTTGTTATAAAATCAATTTCATTTGATATACACTGAAAGCAGCTTAATGTTATCTTGATATTCGAAAATTGCGCTACACAAAGTTCAAAGTTGGCTAAATTGTTTGGAATTAGATACAACTTCAAAGGTAAAATTAGATACATTAATAAAAGGAAATATCTAAAAAGGATAGAGATCAAAATGTGCTCTTCAGTTTTTAAATTGTTCATAAAGATCTGTACTTGGAAGTGACAACATTCTATAATAATTATTAATATAATATTCAATTATGTCGTTATTTCTGAATTCTTTTCGAGGTTTAAGCATTTTACAATCTTTACTATGATATTTCTGTAGAAAATGTAATTAATTTATTTTATGAAGAAAATTTTTAAATACATATAAAGTGTCTCGGATATAAAGAAATGGAGATAAGACAAGACATAAAGTTTGATAAAAATTTTACTAGAATTAAAAATTTGTTAGTTTCAGTATTCGCAGAAAAAGGCATCGACGATATATTAATGGCATAAAATTTAGTATATTTATTCATTTTAATTATTCCATAATATCTCATTAACTATTTCAAAATAAAGAAACTTTCCAAAGATTTAATGTTACAAATACAGGCATTTAGGGTAGCTTCAAGAAACTAAAAAACTATAATTAATTAATTTATTTTTGCATTGTAGAAAAATATTAAGTTAATTCCATATTGAAAAGTGTTCAATAACATATTTCTTCATCAGAATGTTATTAATTATGTATCCCTTCAAGATAGAACAAAATAAATTTATTTTAAACTATATGCTGCATTTTTATTATTAAATCATGCTAATATGAGCACAATCCTTCCTACAAAATCCTTCTTATCTGTGCAGTGCTTTATTTTTCTTTTAAGTTGATTGATTTTCAAAGGCGTTATCTAATGGTATAATAGAAATGATTTATCACTTTTTTTAAACTTTAGGATTATACAGCAAAATTATCTATGACGATCTACAGCAACTTTTGCAAAAAAATTAAATTTAACTTACATGATTCTAATTCTATTGTGCACACTTGAGAATCCATTGGATAACGGTATAAATCCATCATACAGGAAAATCTCAGCTTTAGCCTTCATAAGAAAAACAAGCATTCATTAATACATTTATTCTTTTAAAACTTAATACGAATGAATCAAAAATAAGTATTCAGCTATTGTGCTTAGCTGAGAAATAATATGTCATATGCATATATTATTTCTTTGCATTACCTCACTCATCGAAAAAAGAGTATCGGGAAAAATTAATAGTTTTTATAATTGCATATGGAATAAATGCTTCTTTCCAGCATTTTTGTAAAATAATCTTTTTGAACTATTATTTAATATGTTTTTTTAAAAAGAAGCAAGATACTAAATGGTTACAAGTAATAAGCTTTCAATTAGCTGTGAGACATTTCATGCTTCAATTTAGCAAAATATGCTGTTTTTATGACGGTACAAATAATATTACTGAATCTATGCATTGTTGAATTATTTCAGTGAAACTTTTAAGCTACTTCTGAATTCCTTTCATTTCATGAATTTTTCTTTTTTTTTTTTTTTTTTAATTATTTTTTTAAAATTTTTATGCTTTTTTTTATTTCTTTTTTTTTTTTTGTTTTTTTTTTTTTTTTTTTTGTTAAAATTATCATTCTAGAAGAATATTTATTTCACTAAAAGATACGTTCGTTAATTTTCATTCTAAACCTGTTTAAAGCTAAATTTTTCTTTAACTCAAAATAATATAATATTTGCTAATAAAAGATAAAAGATCATTAAATGGCAAATCATTTCATTTTTTTTCAAATATAGTTGTTTTCTGAGTAACCTTAATAACAAAGAAAGAAAAATTTAGCGCTAAGTGTGGTAAATAATTAATTTACATTTTTCTTCACTTTTGAAATTATATCCCCTTATTCACAGTAAACTTGTGAAAAAATGCACAAATATCTCAGTAAATTTGCAGAGGCCGAGAAATGATATTATTTGCCTAAGAATGTTATTCTTTTTATGTTCTTAGGATTATTAAAGTTATTGTTATTGTATTTTAAATTATGCTGCCAGGACTTGCAAGTTAACAAACGGTAAATACAGATCTTGTTTTAAATGATTAAGTTATTGCCAATTTCTTAGCAAAATTTTGTCCAAAATGTTTATACACCTTATCATATGACATCAGATTCGCATTTTTACCAATTATAAATCATTATTATCGATATTAGCTAGCCCAGTGCTCTATCGAATTTTCTCAGGGAAACGTTTGCACCAAGCAACTGAATTAGCGTATGTTCATAAAATTGATAAAAGAATTTATTTTTTTAAAATTATCTACGGGTTGTAAAAGAAGAATGTTACAGGCTTAAAAACATTTTTTAATACTTAAAAGTTGTGCTTAGTAAGTGGAAGTGAGATAAAACTTTAATTTAACTTTTCTGTAAATCTCTATTGCATCTACCATAACAGAGATATGTTGAATCCATTTTGAATAAATAATTATTAAATTGTTTCTTAAATATGATTAAAAAATAAGACAGTTCTAAATTAGGCATACATGGCATTAACTGTTGGTTAAGGTAAATGATGTCTGCTTTTAAATTATGCGAGGAATTTATTGGCAAGGACCACGAAATTATGAATCGCGATCAGATAAAAATGATGACACTTGAGGCGACATCCCCATCCAAACTTTTGTACCATTGTAGGAGTCTGTTTGACCTAGGCAATTATTATTTATTAGCATTTATTTGTTTGCCTAAACTGGCACAGAGGGTATCAATTTTCTATTCAAAGGATATAAGACACAGAAATGGAGGTGAAGAATTTGAGTACAAAAATAAAGTTACAAAACAAAAACAAACAAAACGATTCAGTAGTATACTTAATTATAAAAAATGAACTAAGATGGATCTAAAATGCATGAGGCTCGCATGCGTAATTAAATTACTGAATGAAAGGACGTAAAAGCAGAAATATTGACACCAGGTCATATTACCAGAAGTTCCATTAAAGAATAAATTGACAATTATTTTTCTTTCAAACCAAAGGTTATAAAATAGTTTAGTATTTTATTTTATTTTTTACCAAATTTAAATTTTTTTTACCCATATCTCTGTATCTGATTTCTTTGATTTTAGATTCAAAATAGTTAAAAGGGACAAGAGTCTCAAAGATGTCGTGGTCTTGATTTTATTTATTTTTCACATCAGGTCTCACGAACTAATTTTTGACAAATTCTTTTCAGGATAGTTTATTTTTAAATCCATAAGAAACTATCAGAACTATATCGTAAGATTTATTCTTGCCAAATACTTTTAAGGAGAATTTCACTTATATTTCACGTCACGTATATATATATACTATGAACTATTTAGACAGCGTCTCAAAGATATCACATTCCCAGATTTATTGATTTTCGCATCATATATCTGGAATTAATTCTTTACAAATATTTTTTAAGAGAATTTCAACGGAAATTTGTAAGTCACTATAAATGAATACACTGTCCAGTCATCAGCACACATTTTCTGATTCTAGAAATTTTTGCCTTATTTTTTAGAGATTAAATCCATCATTTAGATTTTTATTTAATCATTTGTATAAGTTTATAGTTTTTATTGGCAAACAAAATTTATTTTAAGATAAGGTGTACATAATTATTTACACATTTTAGCCCTTTATTCTCTTTTTATTATTATTCAAAACTTACAAATCATTTCAATTTTTAACTTAAGATTTTAGACTTAATAATTTCCTGTCGATTATTGATTTTTCATTAACTTAAATCATAATTTCAGATTTAGATAAAGGAAAGCATAATCTGCAGAACTATGGTGTGATTTTATAATAATATTTTATAAAGAATATTTTCAGTGAAAGATTGATTCCTTTTAAGTTCTGAATCAAATATTCAGGATAATTTATCCTTCCATGGATAAGTTTATTTCAGTACATGGTATCAGTTTTCACGAACCAATAATTCAATTTACTTGAAGGTAAAATAAGGCCATTAATAAGGAGTAGTTGCCAAAGAACGGGAGAAGACTTTACAGAAAACTCCAAAGAGGCGGAGTTTAAGAGCAAACCATCAGATGGACTTCCTGTAAGAAGAGACAAAGGCTTCTCAGTGTAAGAAGAATCGACGCCAAGAAGGTACTGCCTGGCTTAGCATGGAGGTTGTATTTTCTTCACAGCCTGATGAACCAATATTATGCTACACAATTGCACAATTTTAGAGTATAACATTGAAGTGGGTTATTTTAAAGCACCTTAACAGACAAATATTCATTTAAAAAATTATAAAAATGTATAACTTAATTTGTTTGCGGAATAACATGCAAAAAGAAAAAACAAGCTCATACAAACAACGCAAAAAATATCCATTGAATATGACAGTTTTTGAAAACACGTGTTATATAATGAGAAAGAACCTTCTTTTTGTCTCTAAGACCATTTTACTGGATTTCTCGAATTCATTTCATTATTTTTTTTTATTTTGACTCTATAAATTAAAAAGATGCCTTATTCTGATGAACAGATTAAAGTAAGTCCGAAAAACATGTTTCTAGATCGCGTATCTATCAGATGGTCTTCAGAGTGAGTATTCCAAAACTCCCCATCTTTATTATTCACGGCCATCATCAAAATAAATCGTAATGTTTTTTTTTTCTTTCAAATGGTACTTACACTTATAACATTTTATTTCTCATCCATAATTTCATATCCGCAACCTCAATATGATTGCTGACATGGCGTAAGTTACTAAAACTATGAATTTTTTATGAGCACTGATTCCGAATATTTTATTTTATACTTCATTACGAATGTTAATTCTACGTAAGCTAAAAAATATTTGCCTGAACAACAAAAAAATAGGTTACACGATACTTGACCAACCTTGTCGAAATGCGTTCTCATTATATCCTTATTGAGTCACAATTGATTTCAAATTAAATAGTTTGTTGAAAAATGACAAAGCAAATGCATTTTCTTTCTGTTAGTATACTTACCTTAACATGTACAGAATCTTTCCAGATGGATCGATTCTAACTAAGACATTAGGTACAGTGACGTACTGAAATTCTGCGTGTTTGGCATTCGCAAAAAATACTTCAGGTTTCCATATTTTCTGCACAAGTTTTGGATCATTCAAATCAAGAGGCTTGACTAAATGTGGCTGCCTCAAACGATGATCGTACCAAGTCTGACGAAGATATAAATCCACTTCATAATCCTATGGGTGGAAAACAAACATGATAGATTTATTGCACATTGATTGAAGAATAAATTTAATAGTAAAGGTTTTTAATGGTAAGTATTTTTAACATAAAGATAAATAAAAAATAATGATTGGATAAATAAAATGGATTTTATTTTAAGAAGAAATATTTTTTATTTCGTTTTATTCCGCCTTTCAATTCATTAAATTGCATTTCGAATAAAAAATGCATTAATTTTCAATCCATTTCTTTTAATAAATTAGAAAGTTTCAGATTCTCAATAACATCGCATTCATTATTTTACTTTTTTCTAATTTCAATTCAGTCTTAGCATAAATCCCGTTCCTTTCATCTTTCTTATAAAAAATTCAATACCTGACATTGAAGTAAAAAAAAACAATTATAAATTAATCAAATGCGAGTTGATTGCATTTTTAAATAATTCCATCTTATAAATAAGCAATAACTACTATTCATCAAAAAACAAGTATGCGAAATTAATTAGGATTATGAAGCCAGTTTTTGAGCATAATTGTCGCTTTTTATATAATGATCATTCAAAAAACTTTATATTCAGTGCAGTAAAAATTTTGATGAACTAAAATTGACATTGAAAAGAAATTAAGGTAAAAAATAAATTGCAAGACATAAAAAACTTGCATGATAACGATCTATTTTAAATGATAATGAAGGATTTTTTTCGCTTTAAAATTAAAGTTAAATGATTAATTTAGCTGAACAAAACACCACTTCCTTGACTAACTGTAAATAAAAATAATTTAAAATGCTTCTTCTGAAAGACAGGAATTTCTTTTTTAAAATAATGTAAACATTTTCTGGCATAATGATTTTTTGCTAAATCTACGTTACAATCAGAGTGCCGTAAGTCGTCTGTATTTAATCATATTTTAATAGCAAAATAAATCGTTTTACAATTCCTTCATGAAAAATAAAAGCGTATAGGATATATTGAATGATGATAAATGCGCTTTTAGTTTAAGATGCAATAACTCATCCGTAAAATGTTCCAAGAAGTTTTTCGAACTCTTCGAAGAAAACTAAAGATAAGCTGGCGAACACGTTCTTAAAACTGTCCAAGAAAGTTGGTCAACTTTCTGTTTGCCAAATTTTTATTTGACAACTCAGAATATCAAAACGAAATAAGTCTGAAACAAACTCCTATTTTTAATGTCATCTTATTGAAATACCCTCCCTAGATATTGCCTTTAAGTAAAATAGTAACTACGTAAATTTCAACTTAATTATTCAGTAACATTTTGATAAAATGAATTAAAAAATGAGTTTTAAACATTTTTATATTAAACTGATTTTTTTTATTCACGTGAAAGGTATTTAACATTAACTGGTGAAATTTTCGAAACACATAGCATTTTGAAAGCAGAAGAGAGAGAGATTTTCTTGATGATTTCAGGATGGCTGGAATCTCAGCTTTCATAATCTAATGCACACTCTTTGCTAATGCACACTCAGAGCTTTACATGAGTAATGCTGAAAACCAGCTACAGTCTTGTCGTACAATATCGCGCATATATCCAGTTGGAACTTTATTTTTTTGACATTGACCTATCTTTGTATTTCTTACTCCCTAATTTATCGCACCTGGAGACACTTCAGATAGGCGGATGAAAAGTTTCACATTTTTTGGTTGATTCCCTCTTCCTCTGTGAGCATATTACTGTTTGGTCGAATTACCTTTATTTCTGATACGGAGCGTATCTCTTACTGAAGGAGTTGTACATTAGCCAAGTAGAGTCATTAAAACTCAACCTTAGTTCCTATGCCCATGCTATTGCTATTATTGTCATTCAGGTGCTCCAGCAGATAGGTGGTAACTATCGTGTGATTGCTCTACTATTTAGATTAGAATCACTTTGTACCTGATTGTCCTGCCCACTTAATATCCCTAAATAATAGCTTTCCATTAGTTTTTTACTTATTTATTTGATAAAAAGATTTCTAAAAATGCAATAACAACTAAAAATATACGCGCCATTAAATTTAAAATGTAGAAATAGTATTAGTTTATTGTTAATATAATATAATAATTTTCTTTTATAATCGATTTTGATATTACTACATATAAATTGCATAGTTAAAATATAATCCGGAATTACTTTTCTGATCAATACTTAACTATAAAAAATATTTCATATTTATTCTATTGATGATGCGATAAACTCGATTACTCTTATCGTCAAACTAATTATGATCTATTTCATTAAAGATGATAAACTGAGAAAAATATGATCCTATATTCAGGGCGAATAAGGTTCTCAAAATGAATGTGAATGATGTCTAATTCTAACCGTACACCTTCCATTAAAATGATTTATCTGAAAAGCTATAAAAAGATTTGTTGACATAGATGGGTTCACTTTAAATCATAACAACATACACAACTAACCTAAAACCGCAATGAGTCATTTTGCCATATTGCTTAGTTATATGTTTGTTTAAGCATCATTCATCCATTGCCTTCAAATTTTTTAAAAAATAGGAGATTTAACTCCAAGTAAAACTTATTTTCACTGAATTTCTTGCTGTTAGTTTGCTGTTTAAATTTATTCCATTGGCAAATTTTTTTATTTGGTTGAGAATATTTCGCTTCAGTTTATAAATTCTACCTAATTGCCGGTACTGATTGCTGCTAAAATATGTTTCTATCAACGTCATACAATTTTAAACTGAATCACTTGCATACAAAACGAGGATTTATTTTCTGCATGTATTAAAATAGTGGCTCATTTATTTTCTAATTCAATCTAATGTTTCTTGAAAACAACAGAATCAATGAAAGTGAAAGACGCAGTATCGAAAGACAAAAACTATATTTTAAATGAAAGATATGCTTTTCTTTTGCTTGCTTCGAGATTTTAAATTCCTTCGCTCCATGAACACCGGAATAACATGATTTGTAGAATTTCTACAAGGACATTTTCTCTTGTAGATACACATAAACAGCAGGATCAATGAAAGTCCCACTGAGGCCGATGAAATTCTAAGGGGCAGAATGTCAACTGTTGTTGGTACTGCACATAAAATAGCTGTAATAATTAACAACGTACTATTGCGCCTGAGAATCTTGCATTACTACAAATAATTGCACTTTCGAATACTTATTTTACAACATTAAAATGTTAATTTATTTTGCCCCACTTTGCCCCGTGAAAAAAAAATCAATAAAAAATGTATTATTTGCGTTTAAAAAATGTTAAATTCCCCATATCTCTAAAACACTTCTTAAAGATGCGTTATTTCCTTTAGTACTAATTTCTTTCTGAAGCCTTACCGTAAGCAAGTTTTGCGTGTGTTCCATATTTAGCTGTACTTACGGAAACTTTTCATTTTAAAGCGATGATTCTCTAGAACTTTGCATCTGATTGTGTTTTCTAATATTGCACATGTTTTGAGATCATTATACAAACTCCTCGCAATCCGTTAAGAGATAAAAATCACACCAAATAGCATTTCGTCGCTTGGAAATGACAAAATACTATTTTTCTGATGGTATATGTCGCAGTTTAAAGGTTAAAATGGTACATATTTCTAAAGATATATCATTATGCTCAAAGTTTATAAGCAAAATACATTGGAACTTTCGATGTAATTTTTCACGCTTGTTGCAAAATTCGAAAAGTGCATTTTACACAGAAATGTTATCAATCAGTTGCATTTTCTTCTCTCTTCGCTTTAGCAATCAATTTAAGACAAATTTTCTTTTAAGCATCATTTTTATGACGAAATAAAGCAAATTATAAATATTTAGAAAATGTTTCCTGTCAGCCTGTACTTTTGAGATCCTAATGAACCGAATGCTGTTTTTAAAGCAAAGATTTAAAGACATGTTAAGAAAGCAAGGTCATAATGAACAAATATTTGAATTTTTGGCATTACTTGCATTATGATAATAAGTGAAATCGATAATAGTTTCGAGCTAAATTTCATCAATCGAACTGCTTCTACTTAGAAATTAAGTTACTTTTAAATTCGTCTGGATTATAATCGAACTTCATCTTCAGACGTCTCATTAAGCTACAATTTTAGAGGCATAATACAAGGAGAAACTATACTTTGAAGGAAAACCTATTACAATATTGGATGAAAACTTGGCATTACTTTTGATACTCATAGGCGCTTGAAGTATAAATGCAAATTGTAAAGATTTTCGTCGTAAGATAAAAGAGCTGCATTTGTAAAATATTCGAAAGCTCTAAAAGTATAACTAAAAGACAAAAATATTTAGAAACAATGCTTATAGAATTTAAAATGTACTTATATTCGTATTTTGAAACAAAAACGGAGAGTTCGAAAATTTCATTTTTTCTTTCATAAATAAAATATAAAGATTCAAATATCGTATGTATATTTGAAGTATCAGTTTTAGATTTAGTATTGATGTAGAAGATACGTTCTTCGTGCACTAAAAATATAAAAAGGTTTTAGTAAATTTGCATGAATTAGTGAAACTACTAGATTTAATTCCAAACTTATTTTAAAAGCTTTCTGAAGAATTTATTTTTCTTTATTGAGGTCCTTAAACTCTTCATTTTTTAAAAATAAATATTCGTGCTTCTCTTTTATTTTAAAATAAAAAAAAAATATTAAATGCATTGATTCACTGATATTGTGCCTTATCATTAACTTTTTAATTAATCCCCTTTCTTTTTTAAATTGATATTAATAAATAATGAATATTTATATTAATTAATTTCGTTTATCATAAAATGAATGATTTTATTTTAAGAGGAAGCAAATTGAAGATCAATGTATTTTCTAATCTTTGATGTTAATATTCAATTACGCTAAACGTGATTCTAACTCGTAACATTGCTAAACACTTAATATAAAGTTATGAAACTGAATTCATGACAAGATGAAAATTTTCAGACAGAGACTAAGAAATTTCCACAAAGAAATGTATATTAGAAGGAAATTATATATTATTACGATCAACTATTTTTAAAGCAACGTAACAAATACACTATTACCACAAATTTAGTAGAAAATTGATATATTCTGTTGTGAAATCAGTGATATTCTTTTAAATGACAAATTTTATAAGAAAATTGACTATTGTTAGGGAAAAACTATTAAAATTAGTTGGGATAACTTTTAAATAGTAAAATATGCAAATGTCCGAAATATGTTAAAATATATTTATTTTAAAATAGCTCACTAAAATGTATTTTTGAGGATCCAGTGTCTAATTTCAATGAATGAGCATCTCACACAATGGTGAACAAGAATATTTAACTTTTTAGCTCATCGAAGAAATTGGATGCCATTTTTAAAGGAATTTGTCTTTACTTATTTAAATCCAGTATTTATCTATTAGTTCTCTATTATTCATTAATGTTCATTTATCAAACTTTTTGAGGTTATATTCACACAACGAAAATTTTAAAAAAAATTAATACAGAAATTTTCTTTTTGTTTGTATCTAAATATTTCCTTGTCCAAAGAGTTCTTCTTGGGTGAAATCAACACAATTTTGAATTTTTGACGTTAGGTAAGTCATACTTTGCTATTTGATAATTTTTAAACCTTTTTTATTATTTTCATCAAAGCTTCGATGAAATTTAATTTTTTAGAAAAATAAATACGTTTTTTTTAAATATTTTGAGTGAAAACATCATATTTATTTTCCAAAGGAAGGAAAGGAATGGAATCAATTCGCTAAGAATAAAGAATAACTATTATTTTCATTTTCAAAAATTAATAAACTTGAAATAAATTTCCCTTTATTTTATTACTTTTTAAACTATTTTAAATCTATTCTAATTAACGCTTTATTTCTTAACTGATACAGAACACTTCAAAGGTCTTTACACTCGTGAGCCTGCTTCATCCATTGATTTTCGATAGAAACTCATTTCATGTATTTAAAATTATGTGAAACCAATTAAAGGAAGTAATTTAATAGACTAAAATAAATGACTGATGAAATTACAGCCATAGATATGTTTTGAATCTGTGGAAATAATTTGATATTACCATAGTCGAAGGATTTATCGATCCAAAACTGCGAATGAATATTCCGCAAGACACAACAGTTGGTACACCTGAAAGAAAAAGAAAACTTTATATCATAAATAAATAGGGAAAACGTATGAAATTATTCACGCTTAAACATTGGGTAATTCACCAATAATATTTATAAACAGCATTCGCAATCTTTGAAAAACCCCAGGTCAAACATATATAGAATTCGTTGCAGAAGTATTCAAAAATAATATTTTAATAAAATATTAATCATTCAAACGAAAACTCCAACAAAACTGTAAAATATTAATTTAGAAAAGAAATGTAAAATAGTAAATTTAGTATCAAAATTAACAATTTAACAGAAAAGATATCAAGCCAAAATAGGAGATTAAAAAAGGTATTTACTATTAAAAATAAAATAATACTTTATAAATTTAATAAGTTCTGTTAAATCGTTTGTATAAAAAACATTCTTTAATTTTCTGCATTAGCTAAGAAACTGTATATATAAAAGTTTTTGCACAAAGGTATAAAAAAACAATTTACAATATTCATTCAGATAAGTTAGAATTTGCATAGAAATTCTTACTACACAAATACTTTGTCTATGTTTGTTTATGTATAACTTTTACAGACGAAATACATATGATTTGAATTGCAAATCCATATTTTAACATTCATGAAATGACTTCAGATTGATTCCACAAAACTTTTTGCAAGAAAATATTGCATAAGTTTTATCAATAATCTAGAGTTTGATGTATTCAATTTCCAGAATTTTAGATTTTGAGATGAATTATATATTTTTAATATGATTCATCTTAATATAAAATTTTGATTTTTAATGTTGAGGAGATTGAACTCAAGTTCAACGAAAATGCACATTTTCTAAAATTTTGGGATTACCTTTTTACTGAAATAAGCTACTGTCTGTTAACTTTTTTATCTGGTTTAGATAACATTTCTTGGTACCAAAACCATATTTGGCTCTTTTACGTTAAACTCAATTGTAGTGATTAAAGTATTAAAAAATATTAGGGAATTCAATTACCTATGTAACATTGGAAGAGATAAATATATGCAAAACACTCAATTTGAAAAATACAAAATACTGTTAATAAATCAAATTCATCTTAAAAGAACACTCTTGAGTGTATAACCAAATCTAGACAATTATTATTTAAATTAAGTACATGAAAAATGAGTCATATTTGTATTTAAAGGAAAATGTTTATTTTATTAACTGTAAAATTTTTTATTTCCTCTGTTGAAGAAATAAAACTTAGTATAGGCCACAATAATAAAATAATTTCACTGAAATAAAAAATTTCAGATTCAAAGTTAAAATGAAATTCAAAATTCAGATTCAAAATTAACAATTGAAATCCATTTTGATCCGCTTCGGATATATGACTATGTTATCATTTTATTGCTGCAGAGAAAAATTTCTATTATATTTTATAAAAATCCTCCGAAAGCCATATAATCAACAAATCGATAGACAAAATAAATACGATTGTCAGTGATACAAGGAAAAAGTATTAAATTTCATAATCAAATGATAAATTTTCGGAATGAAATTATTCTATAAGCCAATTTAAAGCAGATAGGATTCTAAGATAAGATCTTAATTTTAAAATGAAATCTATCAGATAAAAGAACTGTTACAAAGCCAGCAAACTTCTCAGCTTTAACTATAGATAAAGCAATGATTTGAATCTTAAAAAAATATTTATTGCCAATATTTATGTAAAAAAATTATTAACAAACCCATCAAGTAGTTATTCACCACGGCTTATAAAATTAGCCTGCACTGAAATCCATGATTAAATTCTTGTAAATAAAGAAAACGTAAGAAATTTATGTCAAGCCTACAGATATTATTCATAATCCTGCCATATCACCAAATAATCAATAAGGGATTTTATGCATTTAGATCGTTTAAAAGAACTTTAAACTATTGCAGAACTAAACTATATATGAACCATGAGAAGTTTTGGAACAAGAGTAAGTAAAACTATTATATTAATTTCAGAAAAAAAAACAATGTTATTTTATTTATATTATATTAAAATTGCTTGCATTATACAAATATCCTCTTCAAATCATCAAATTATTTTTATATAGTTAATTAAAACCTTGTTTCATGCATTTAGTTATATGTTACTCTAATCACAAAATAGCTATTAATGAAATCTTCAAAGAGAATTGAAATATAACAAGCAAACAAGTATTAGTCATATGCAAGTTTGTAATAATCAAACGTATTCCAATCACACTAAAACATTTCTATCTAGAAAAGAGCTATGTGGAAATGAAATACTTGAGAAAATGTCAACTAATTTACATGATAGTGAAAATGTCTTCTGAATTCTAGCTTCAACATACTAAGCCTCTCTAAAAGGATATTTCGAGTGAACACTTCCAGAGAAAATTTATTCACATCCTTAAGTAATGAAAGTCCTTCCAGTTCATTTTAGTGTAAATTAAGGCTCCTTACTTATTGTACTCATCAAATCAACTAAGAGCTAGGATTAAGTCTTCAAACTTTCTACACAGCTTCTGGAATTGTTATTCATATACTTCTGTGTTAGGATGATTAATGACCTTCCATTGAAAAGATATACAGGAAAATATTGACGAAACATCCATTTTTAAAGAAGAAAAGGTCTTCTTTCAATTAAAGTTAATTAACCCAACAATGTGCATCGTTTTCAATTGGAAATATTAAATTTTTACTTTATCAATTTTAAAAAGAAAACAAGACAAAAAGTCTGTCTTAGTATTCGTTCCTAGATTATTCTTTTGTAGAGAAGTATATGAATATTAGGAGCAAAAATAAGGCCAAAATTAAATCGTTTTCGAAAAATAGTAATTGTCATTAAAGGTACATATTTTCCATGCTCCTACTAAAATTAATTTAACATCTTGTAAATTAACAATGTGAAAAATATACTTTTTTCTTTTAGTTTCATAATAAACTTAAATAAAAAGCAAGGTCAGATTTAATATATTTTTTCCATTAATTTAAAAAAGATAAAAATATATTTTCATTTAATTTTACTATGTTTCTAACGGCACTTAGAATATCATATATTTTTGTGGCAATATTTTTATGTAAAATATGTATAATATAAGGATAATAATGTATTCAAGCAATTCATTCATTACACAAGAACATCTTTATTACACAAAATTCATTATTGCAAGAAAATTTAAGTTTGTTTATTTAAATATTAATCTGGTATAAAATTTAAATTATCTATTTAATTCGTTTAAATTCATATCTTTAATATTACTTAAACATAGAAAAGTAATTTATTTAAATTTATGACATCGTTAATAAAATAATTTTCATTATTTCTCTTTTCGCTAAAATTAGTTAATTTCTCAACATGGTTAGCTTGATTTCATGCTTGTCAATAAACTGAATAGTGAAATGAGGTAAATTAAGTTTTAAAATTTGCTTAATCCTTTAAAATACAAATTAATATGTTAGATTATTACAATAGATGTTTTCTTGAACGTACTAGCACTCACTTTTAAACAGTTAGTATAGATTTATTAGTCGATTGGGATTAGGGATCTGAATATCGGACCATAAGTTCAATACCGGTATTCGGTATTTTTTAATGATATTTTTTAATGATATTTTTAATGATATTTTTAATATGTAACGGTATTTCGGTTTTAATACCGATATTAGAAATTTTAGGAAAAGAAAAACACAGGTGTTTCTTAGTTTTATTTGCCAGTTTTATTAGAGAATGTAAATATCCCAAAAAATAATTTGTAAACTTATAAATTATAACAGTATATAAAGAATCACAAAAAAGTAAAGGAACTTCTTATTTATTTAAATCACAAAAAAGTGTTAACATCACTATTCAATCTGTGGTGCTATTACAAATTTTTGAAATGTGATCTTAAAAGACATAATGCATCAATTATACTGTCATTAAGCCTGGAATGTAATTTTGTGCAAAAATTACCAGCTGTCGAAAACCTCTTTCGGCATCTACGATAGTTGGTGGTACTGTTAGCAATTTTCGATATACTTTTTCCAAATATTTACCTCCAAATCCCTCATCTTCAAATAAATCGATATCTCGTCGCATAGTTTTGGATATAGCAGATTTCTGTATTGTATTTTGGTTTGTTGAACTTTTTTTATCACTAATTCTAATTTTTGTTCAAGAGACAATCTTTTCACATTAGTGCCATCATAATCTCCGATAACTGTACCGAATTCTTCTGAATGGGGACAGGTTTGTGGGTAAAAGAGTTTTAAGAAAATTTACTATAAACTTGATCAGATTTGAATTGGTTAGTCTATTTTTTTGTTTATGATTTTCATTTTTAATATCATTGCAATTATGTAAATACCGTAAGACATTTTCTATTTCGGTATGCCTTTCTTCTGTGCGATTTTTCGATATAATATATAATTCTTCAAATAGTGATGTGTGCTGTTGTTTCAGTCACTGCAACATGAAATTTATTGTTGCACTAGCTGTAAATAAATTATAATCTCTCCGACATAATGCCTCAACAGCCAGTTTTAATATTAAGTTTATATTAAGTAATAACAACCAGTTCTGGATATCGAGTTGAATTCACTATCTGAAAAATTAATTTGCAGGTTTAAGTCGATTATTGCTTTTTGGTTTGGATTTCTCAGTTTCAAAAATCGTTCCTTCATTAGGAGTAAACTGCTCCAACGTTTTTTAGAAACTCCCCCTAAACATCTCCTCATATCTTACCTCTCACCCCTATTTTGTCAAATTAAAACCATCCTAACGCATGCGCAAAAGAGTGGGGGGTTTTACAATCTATTGTCAAACAATATTTTATTATTTCTCTTGATTGTACGATGCAACTTTGTATTCACAGTCTAATTAATTTCGTCCGTTAGGGAGACATAAAAACAATAACGCATACTATTTTGCTATGTTGGCGATCCCTAAACAAATAAAGGAGACAGTTTAAAAAATTTCTAGTAAATACCGAACTTGTGAATACCGGTATTACAAAATTGTACAAATAGCTCAAAATACCGGTATTCGGTATCCCGGTATACCGGTATTGCAATCCCTAATTGGGATATCATAATATTTGCTAATTTCCCATGCTGAAAATAACTATTTGTGCTCAAAATAGCATTTTAGTCAGGACTTTCAAAACTTCATTTCTCAAGCTTATTCATCAGGAGTTCTCTAGGGACTACTTAATAAAAGCTTATTACAGAAATAAAGAATTCATTGATCAAGAATGGAATTATTAATATAAAGCAGTAAGGACATTATCTTGAAATTAATCATTTAAATATTTCTTTAGAAATATTAGCAGACTTCTCTAAATTTTTTTGAATGATTTTCTGTTTTATGAAAGTTAATTTTATTTGAATGGTATTATCACACTATCAAACGAACATAGAAAATGCATTAAAATATATCAACAGGTGTGTTTTTTCCAGTTTTTTTATGAATATCCATGGTACTTTTCAAAAAATCTTTACTGTCTGTTTTCTTTGCTCTGCTTCTCCAGAAAGGTTCTTTCCTTATTAAACACTTAAGAATTATTGTATTATGTTTTTTAAACATTATTTTATGCAGAACGATTCCCTTTTCCTTTTAGTTCATCATTTCCAGTTTTTGGATAAATACTCATGGTACTTTTCATAAAAGTCTTTACTGCTTCTTTCCCTTACTCTGCTTCTCCGGAAAGGTTCTTTGCTGATTAAACACTTAAGGATAATAGTATTTTGTTTTTTAAACAATATTTTATGCAGAACGATTCCCTATTCCTTCTAGTTCATTATTAAGTACTATGATAATATATATTCTAGAGTTTCTTTAATCGTCATAGATATCGATATCCTCGTAGTCTCCTATATTCACAATTAACCAAATAATCGTAATAGAACTGTCAAAACAAAGTAAGTAACCATTTTATTTTATTAACTAAATGTTTTTTCAATATTCCTATTTCCTATTTTTGTTAATCTTAATGATTTGCATCTTTATATGCATTATCATGACTTATAAAAATACAATTTATGTAGTAAACATCATGTTATTTTTAAGGATTTATGTTTATTGCTGAAAATATTAGAGTTAAGGCATACTGATGGAAGCAAGAAGTTTCTAAAGTAAGACCTTTCCGAAGAGGCATTTACTGAGTGCCAACCATTTCTCAAATAATCTATTTTGATAATTTTTACAAATTAATTTACCTTAAACTTCCAGAATATAATTCCGGGCTGAAAAAGGGATTCAATCAAAAGCAAAAGAAAGCTAGTGGAAAATTTTTAAATGAGATTTTATATCCTCTAATTTTATATTTTATAAATGTATCTTTAATTTTTTCCCCCTTCTTTATAGCAAGATCGTGTGAAGTTCAAAATTTTGGCATGATCTTTTAAAGCTGTAGTATTTTTCTTTTATTATTTTATCGTGTAAAACTTTACAATAAGAGAAAACGTTAAATTTTCTTACTTATCATCTCAACACATTTTAAATTGTTGCTGACCGCAATACTTATTCGAACATGTCTATCCACATTTTTCTTTAAATTTTAACTTTGTTTTCCATATTTATTTCTAAATGATAGTTTTTAAAAAGAAAAAAAATGAAAATATTTAAAATCGGAAGGTATTTTAAAAATAAAAGAAGAAAAGTTTCGAATAATTATAAGTAATGAAATGATATTTTTAAAGAAATTTTTATGATAAATCTATTGAAAAATCTTTTCTTATTTCGTAATAAGTGAAAAAGTACAAATTCTAATCAACCTTTGAACTGCAATTTATTTTTAGTCAGCACTACTCAGGCAAACTATTTAATTTTTTTAGTTAGAAGAGGTGGAATTAATATCGAAACTTGCGATTTCTTTACATAAAAAGGATTTTTTATAAATAAAATTTTTCATAGAAAGTATCAACTCTCAATAATTTCTGTCGTATGCAACTCGTCGTTAATAGGTCGGGACAATTCAATCCCTATCATTTGAATCGAGGGATTAATAATTTCTGCATATGATGTAGGTTTAACTTATTTTAAAATTAAATAAATGTTTACTTTGACTCAGATATTCCATAAAAAAATGAGATAAAATATTTTGCTGTGAGATTGTTCAAAATAAAAATTCTTTTCCGATAATTTTCTCGTGATCAACATTAGAAAGTAATAAATACGCGAGACATTAGAATCTTTTAAATGTTACTGATTCTAAATCATACTTCCCTCTCATTAGCGTCAGCATTTGTGGCTTGAACATTGAAATGTATATCCTCAGAATCTTCATTTGTATTCAATTGTGTAACTAATTCGTTCTGTAATCTTTCTATTTAGATTTGTATAAATCAAGAATCAAAAATAATATTTTTTTATATTCTTCAACAGTAATAGTCATGGCTAGATCTTCAACATATTTTTTAAAAATTTATAATGGGGAAATCTAGAGAAATTCTGAATGATTATAGGTTGGAGTTGTGATTCATGTTTTAGAACTGTCCTAATCTGAAAATCCTCAGTTTTCTTTTAAGTAAATATTTTTTTCATGCTATCATTTTTATAGACATCCGCTTAAATTATGAGCAATTACAAATGAAACTCTAATTACAGTGAACAAAGCATATAATATAATACATTCTTTTCCTACTTGTAAATATAATAAAATATTTACAGATTTAGAGGTCTATCTTAATGGAGAGGCATTAAATGAATTCAGTCAACAAATCTAAACTTCTAGGCATATTTAAATTAACTTTTATCAGACGCTAGATTTTTATACATGATGAAGTTGACAAAGAGTTTGTGCAACCTAAGAGGTTATTTAAATTTTTGAGGGTTAAGTATTATTGAATGAAAAATATTAAATTCACTCCATATTTTAAATATATCAACATTCTCAACTTTTAGAGTTCTTATAACGAATTTGAGATAAACAAAAATGATTTTTAAAAGTACGAGAAAATATCTCTGAATTTTTGCTGTTTAGGAAAAATCCTTTCAAAAATTAGAAAAGATACCAGCTTTCATTAGATATTTCTTAGTTTCCCTCTATTTTGTTTATTTTACTGGGATTTTTTCCGTTATGAATTTAAAATTATTTTTCAAAAAAATGAATGCTCTATTTCTGTTGCAAACTGTTGTAAAACTTTTTAGATTTAGCAAATATCATTTTCGAAAATACTGAAACATGCCAGAAGGTAATCTCAATTGCAGCAAAATCCTTCTAAATCTTCATCTATGGAGCTTCAAATTTTCTCAGCCTGCATTATAAAAATGTAACATCAAAAGCTCAATTCAGAAAACAATTTAAAATTCACCTATTTGGAAATTAATTCATAAATTACTAAACTGTTGAAATTTTATCGTGTATAAAATGAGAAAAATATCCAAAAGTAGTAAATATAATGATTTAAAGAAATTATAAAGAATTTTAAGAGCAACGGGAATTTTTTTTTCTATACTTACTCTCAAAAATAATGATACGCCAAAAATCCCACTGAAGCCCTTTTTTTCATATGAATTTATCTTGTATTAAATATAAATACTTTAAATCTCTGAATATTTGAACATGAATTATATATGGAGCAGATAAATATTTAATTAATTAACCGATTTGTGAAGTATCTTCTTAACATTACTTTTTATATATAATTTTACGTCAATTCACTGTAATAAAAGGAATGCTATCTCAAGTTCAATTATTTATTTTGAATATCATATGCTTGAAAATGTCTTCGTCTTCCAAATGTTTTTAAGTTATTCTGTGAGATCTTTCTGAGGTGACACAGTACCGCTATCCAGTCAAAAAAAAATCCCTTCCTTGAAATCAAGCTGAATACAACCAATAATGAAGTTACAAGCTTCATTATTAAATATTTTAAATTGTTCTAACGATTTAGATCGGTTTTATGAAGTTGAAGGCCACTATCAAAGAAATAGCTTTGCATTTTCACTTATTAATTATAAATTATTAACAATAACTTTTTATAAAATATTTTAGAATTTCTTTTTTGATTAAATATGGTTCTTTCGAAGACATATTGAAAAAGGGTGTGAATAATATTCCATACTTCCCTTTTTATGTCCTCTTACAGCTCTGGCTTTTGCAGCGGCATCTGCTGAGGCTCTGGAAACTTTTTTGAATTCAAAGTAGTAGGTTAAGTAAAAACTTTGTACTTATGAAAGTAGAAAATTATAATTGATCATTTTCACTGAACGTCTTGTATAAAAAAATGTTTTATTATTAATAGAAATCCTAAATCCTTTTATATATCAAATAAACAAGTGGTGTTATTTAATATTGCAAAACTCGATTATTGCAACAATTAATGTGATGAATGCAATGTATGACGTCATTCTTAAAGCAATTCAAATATCTGAATTTCGAATTTATGCAAAATTGTTCAATATCGAGATAACAACTTATACAACTTAATGGAACTATTGCATAAGAAAATCCTTTAGAAAATAATCATGAATTTACCATTTTAAAATACACTTGGCCGTTATCTAGCCCCCTTAAAGTTTCCGTCAGCTCATTTATGTAATATTTTGATAATTTTGCTTTAATGAAAAAATTACAATGAATAAACAAGCCATGTTCAGATAACAAGCTAATTACTAATTTTAAAGTATTTCGTAGTTTTGCAGTTTAAGTTTCTTACTCAGTACTACTATTGAATTTTACCTTCAGTTCCAGTTGGTAAAGCCCTTCTATCGTAATGCTTCAGCACTTCATCCAGCATATCAAGATCATGCAGTTTGCTGCTGTTGGCAATTCTGAAATATTAAGAGATATATAAAGTCATAAAATGTAATTTTATTTAAAGCTTGTAAAAGTTAGTTTCATGAATCACATTTCATTAAAAATTTCAAATAAAATTCATATATTAAACTGTGAGATATTAAAAAAAACGAAATAATAAAATTCTAGCAATTACATGAAACTATCTACATTCAGGCAACATAATAAATTTATAACCGCAATAAAAAATTTAGCAGAATGCTACTTAGATTACTTATGTTTTCCATTCAAATTGAATTTGCTTTTAAAGTTATTTTTAATGCATCAATAGTCAATCAAACTTGTTTATCATACTGATAATCAAAAGAACCAGAAAATTTATATCTATAAAGCCTTCAATAACGATGTAATTTTATTTCTGTCTTTTCAACAGAAAATTAATCATGTATTTTCTTTGTAACAGAAAGAAAATTTCGCAACAAACATTTTTTATGGTCATTATTATAAATGTGGAAATGTAAAGTATGATAAAAAATTTCAAATATGAATTTTCTATTCATGATGTAGTAATTATAAATTCTATATCATAAATTAAAATTTATTGGTCGGTATCCTGGCATAGGAGAAGCGCGTCTTCGCCGTGATCTGGGGTAACGGTTCGCGCTTGGTTGTCCTTAATCTATGTCCTATTTGTGAGGTGTGTGAATGTGCCCCCCTTTAAAAAGGTGTTTACAAGTGAATGGGACGCATAAGTAGATAAAGCGTACTCTTGGACCTAGATGGCGCTCCTGAAACAAGAGACACTCTCTTGGTTTAAAATCTCTGACTTCGTCAGCGGGCTTGTCTATGACAAGTTCCATAAGCAACAAGAGCAGAACTCATTGATTTGTTGGAAATTAAAGTGAAAAGTTAAATGAATTTCAAAGTCATTAGGATTAGTTGACTCATTATTGAATGGTACAATAATCAAGCAATATATGGCTAAAAATTAATTAAAAATTTATTTAAATCAGGAGTAATAAATATTTATATATTTTTTACTTATCTATACTTAAGTAACCAGAGTTGGTTCAGCATGTACGTCATTTGTAACTAAATTACCTTCACTTTATATTATGGACAAAGAAACGCGGATTGCTTGATACAATTTAAAAGCAAATTTCACAAAGACGTTAAAAAATTTGAATTCAATAGTTAAAAAAAAACTTTTAATTAGCCGTTAATCTTTCACAGTTCTCATCACAGATAATCAATTTTAATCTTATCACAGTTCTTGTTTAGTGCAGATAATTCAAAATCAACTCCTATTACATGTAATTGAAGGCAATTGTGCTCTTGCCTTCAATTACATGTAATGAGTCTAATACGAGTTATAATGAAATAAAATTAACAAAATATTCATAGAGTGTTTTAATTGAATTATTTATTTAATATTTGTAACGTGATTTTAATTAAAATACCATAATCTACAATGTGAAACAGTAAACTTTATATTAAATTTACCAAGTTTGAGGTACTTTCATTAATTCGCATTTAACGTTTGCTTTAAATCTTCAAATAATGTAATCGTTTAATTAGATCACATAATAAATTCCATTTAATTGTTTAAACTGAAATAACTAAATAATTTTTATAGTTTTAATTAAATCATATATAATGAGGAAGCTAAGTTTGTATAGTTAATTCTTCATTTTTTTCTCCATATAATAGTCCCCCAGGAATTTAGTCATTGGGTGGTGTTATCGAAGAGTCGATTTTAAATTGCTTCTATTGGGTAATGCAATTACTATGTTAATGATGTAAGTTTAATTATTAACAATTTTCATTAAGAGCATACTTTTAGTAGCGATTATTATTTTATTTGTCGATTATAGGTAAATGATAAATTATAAATAAGTGAATGAAACAATACTCCCTTCAGTATTCCTATAACAAGCTAAGACATTTTTTAAATGCTGTATGAAGGTAAACAGCCTATTTTATTTAACAATGCCACCTAAGAAAAATCGTCGCTCTCTTAAACAAGGAAGGGAAGTTCTAATTTAAAATTCTGAATAAGATATATGCGAAGCGCTTTCTTTTTATAATCTTCTTGATTTGCATAAATAATTATCGTGATTTAAAATGCACAAAAGAGTTTCGCTTTTAATCCCTTGATAGCAATGAGTGTAATTAAACCTCATTAAATCTTGAATTTTATAAAAAAAAGTGAAGGAATTTGAAAGATTGAATACTTTTTTAAAATGTCTATAAATGCAAAAATATATTTCAGTAATAATGATATTGAAATGCTAATATAAATTTATACAATTTCACTTCTGTGATATTTTTATAATGAGTGCATCTTTATCTTTCCTTTTTAAGTAAAGGCAATTAAAATATTACTCATAGATGAAGATGGAATAAATTTTAAAGAAAGAAGATAATGATTTGTAGACCATTAAAAATACAGGAGTCATCAACATGGTTACTATGGTTTTTCATTTGTAGGATTTCTGAAAGTTTCAATATATTGTTTATTATTACAGAAGTACTCACACAAAAATGAATAAATAAATTGCTTAGTTTTAAAAAAAACGTATTGTAATAAGTACAATAGATTGGTTATATGTATTGTATTGCATTGAAAGTATTTTAACGCATTAACGAAAGTATTTTCATTAAACATGCTTTAATATTCTGATATTATTAATGGGAATCTATAAAATTAAAATAAAGATTCACAAAGGAACAACTCATAAACATCTATGTATCGTATTCGTAGTAAATGCTGTTTTTCAAAAAAATTACAGTGCTCCATTCTTTAGAGATCAAAATAATTTTTTGAGATCTCTCCTTAATTTCATCTTAAATTATCCTACACTTGGAAAAGTTCTTCCTCTTTCTTTCATCATATAAGAGGAAAATTGTTACAAGAGAACTGTCAGCCTAAACCAATTAATTGTGGTCTCTTTTTCTAATATTGTTGCTCTGTAATCTATCAATAGTGCTATTTTCTTAGATCTCGTGCTTGGAAAAAGTAATATATAAGGAATGAAACAACTTATTCCTTTGACAAAATGTCTTCAAAGTTGGAATTTTTATAGAGGTTACAATTCGAAAATGTTATTTGGAAGCCTTTTATAATGAATTGTCATTTCCGAATTGATTTAATAAAATTTTTTATCCGATAGAAGTATGAATATAAAAAAACAATGCTGCCACAATAAAGTGTAGACAGCATTCCTTCGTCCATGCATTCTTTGAAACTTCCCAGCTTATTTAATAAATAGAAGGTAGCAATATATTTGCTCAAAGTCAACAAATGATTTGGCTTTCTGTGAATCTCCGTAAAAATAAATTACAACTTTCTCTCCACTATATATTTTTCAATACATTTTAATATCTTGTTTCATACATGTTGAATATATTCCTTTGAGTTGATCGAATTTATATATCAGCAAAATTTTTTAAAGAAACAATTCATTTTTAAATTTTTTTATAAGAGACTATTCATAAAAATGGAGATCTCAATTAATAAGCAGTTCCAGTAAATTTCGATACAATAAGGCTGGTTTTGTGCATTTGATTTCGGCAGATTCCACCGAAACGATAAAGAAAAATAAAAAAAAAAGATTTCCAAGTAAAGAAAATTGTAAGCTAGAAACAATTTTCGTCTCAACGAATCAACTCCCATTCGAAACCTCAGCATCGTTGGCTTTACATATATATGCGAATAATCGGTTTTAAATAATTACCAATTAAATATAAACCTTACAGAAAAATATATTATAGCTTAAAATAATTCTTTAATTTGAAATGATTAATTTCAGCACGGATGTACATAACCTTTCTCAGACGATACGAGGAAATTAACCACTTTGCTTAACAACAGAAAATTTGTTTTGTTATTTTTTTTCTACTTTTGTTTAAAGACCAATAATATTACCTTTTATGATGATGAGAAGAGTTTTTCATACTCAAAAATATTCTTGTAATTATTGGATAAATGCTATGTTATTACAAGGAACAGATTTCCCTTTTTCATTTATTTTTCTTCTTCTTTCTTTCAATCGAAATTATTCCAAAAATGAAAAAAATCAGCTGCCTAAAAGCATTTTTTGTAAAGCATTTTTATCCACTGTAAAGAATAATCGTTTCGATTTCTCCTAGTATTATTTTAATACTTCAGATACCTCTTTATTCAAAAGAATAAAAACTATTTCTCCTTTATAAATTATTTTTCATTTCTTGAGAAAAAATCTGCAAAATTTTCAAGCATTGAAAACAAACATCCTGAAATTTTCATGCTCCCATTTCTGAAAATAAATTTATACAAATTATTGAGGAAGAATAGAAACTGTCAAATATGCTTTATTTTCTTTAAGATACTTCAACAAGGGATGATATACAGACAATTTAACTGTCTATGTATGGAATTCAAATTCATATTTAATTTTTCTGAGTACCGGCGCAACAAATGTTCTTTCGACTAATATACTGTATTTTAGACAACACACATAAATAAGCGTAGTCTCCTCTTTAAAAAAAATTACCTTCGAATGGCCTGTTGAGCTTCTAAAATGAACCCACTGCCAGTTTCTGCTAAATAATTAATTTTTAAAGATTGTAACGTTTCCAGTACTTTCAAAGCTAATTTCTACATTATTTTATAATGAATTCTGAAACTCTCACTTCCTCCATAAAAAATACAAAAATAATAATAATTACATTTTGATTTGCTGTTACTAAATGACCTCACTTAGCTGTTAATGTTATAAAACTATTTTGAAAGCATTCCTCAGCCACAGCATCTCAGTAGAGAAATTATCTTTCTGTCTGTTCAGAAAATTGGAAAGAATTGTCAAGGTTTTGCTGACACGGTTGACCAACAAATTACTAAAAGAGCAAAAAACAGTCACTGACACAATTAAATTGAACTGGAAAGAGGTTCCTGTATAATTTCGTATAAAAAGAAAACGTGTAGCTTACTATTTCCTAAAACAGCTCTCCTTGTACTAAAGCGTAACAGGGTAGTAGTCATGCTATCCATCAACCATTTTGAACTGAATTTAAAAGGCGATTAATATCACTTCAACCTCCAAATGATACTTGAAAATAATCATTGAAAAGAAAAATGTAGATAACTTGATTATCCATGTTCGGTTAATACTACACGAAGGCCACAAACTTTTTCCTTGTGCTTCTTATTTTTTAAGACTAGTTTTAGTTTTTGAATCAAGCGTAGATAATAAATGTGTTATTCAAATGAAATATAATGAAATCTTCTGAGAGTATTGGATCTCAGATTAATAATATACTTCAAATCTAACATTTTATTCAATTACCGTTTTTTAGATACCAACTCGAAAGCGTAACTGCTTAGTTCAAAATTTAAGATTTGAATGAAACACTCATTTGAATTGAAAGAGAGAAAATTTTCTTTTCAGGAGGCATTATAAATACTTTAAAAACCGTATTAGCCTTTATTTGAATCGTAGGAGTTTAAACCCATTTCTAAGTGGGATTGTCATGAAAATATTTCTATTCCATGTTTCGCAAGTGAAATTTATTTTAAATTACAGCGTTTACATGCAAAAAAAACTTCGAATAAAACCTTTAATAGAAGTTTTGAAAATTGTTTCTGGAGTTCTTATGAAACCAAATTAGGGTTTCCGAGAAAATAAAATCTTCTGAGAAATTTTTGAGAAAATATCAGGTAATTGGATAGGTTTCAATTTTCAATATTCTGAAATCTTTCTTTTTAATTTTAATAATTTATCTGGTCAATGCCTTTCAATTATAAAATCAATGAAGTGTTTTAGAATGTCATTTATCATCATTATTTCTGTATAAAATAATAATTGGCATTAAAGGATTTCTGCTTTGTTAAATTTTGGATTTAAATAAAGTAGCTTTTTTTGATAACTTAAATGTGCAGTAATAAATTAAGAATTAATCTATATAATGGTTTTTAAGTCAAAATTAAAAGAAATATACAGTTATTTTTAAAAATATCTAATTTTACGATGTTTTGTAAAAACTTGAATTATAGTGATATTATACTGATTAAATAATATTTTTAAAAAATTATTATTGATTTAGGGAAACCTGTCAGTAACCCTTCCCGGCCGGATGACACCAATTAGCATCAACGGAATAATCTTCTTAAACTATTATCATATTACGCCTGCATGCTCCCCGAGGCAACCTGATTGAAATATAATTAAACAATGAAAGAAACATTTTAATTAATCCATCTGGATGAAATGAATAAGTTTCTTTTAAAAAGTACTTTTAAATTGTGTTTCAATATTATTGGAGTTTTTTTACTAACAAATACCAATTTGGGATAAAAGGGCTTGAACGATATAACAACCTTTGTATTTATGCATGTTAAATATCTGCCTCTCTCTGTAGCACATTATTTGTAAACTTACATTGATTTGTCTGAGGAACCAAAATGATCCTGAATTCTGAATTGAACTTCGGAAAAAACAGGTATTTTGGGTGAGAAAAAAATTATCAATTATATTTTTCGAAGCTATCAATACTAATTTTTTTATTGCTGAAAGAAGAAGAAGAAGATCTCATTTATCCTCTTTGTAATGTGATTTGAAAATATTTTGATTTTTTTTTTAATTTGAAATACATCAGAATTGATGCACTTGAATGTTTTTCTCTAAATTGATGTATATTTCGCAAAACAGATTATACGCATTGACATATAATGAATTAAAGTAATGTTTTTAGTTATTTTCGAAAAGATATTCCAAATTTCATTAAAATAAGCAATTTTTAAATCATACGGCTGCTAATCATTTCTATTTTTTAATTTAAAAAAAATAGAAAACTTCAATTAATTTCTACTTTTATTCTACACGTTTATATTTTAATTCAAAAGTTTATAATACTTTGAAAAATTTCAAATAAAAATGGCAAAGAATACAGGAAATTTGTTTTAACAATCATATCTTAAGACTAATAATGTAACATTGTATTCATTTTCGAAAGCTTGTTTAATTTATTTTTTATGTTGAATGAATATTTGTGTAGCTTCCAGGAGGAAATTATATACATTCATGTCACAGAATACTTAAGTAAATTTTATATTTCCTTTTAATTTTTTTCTTGGCCTCATTATAAATTCAAACATTTATCCAGTGTAATACGCCTGCAGCGTTCAGTATTCCTTTCAGAAACACAAACAATAGCACAAAGACATCTTAAAGCATCCTTATTGGTTAGAACTTTCTTTTATGAAACAAATTTCGGAGACTTACAAAAGCTGCAGATGAGGTGGCACATAGTCTTGAAGTTGAAATTTAAAAATGAAAGATAAAACAAGCAAAAAAAGTGTTCTCTACCATAAAATTCACCAACATAACCGAAGTATTTCCAAACAGCATAGATAACTGAACATAGGACAATGGATTTTATGCGAGACACAGTGTTTTGTTTTTATATTTTGTTATCAACGCTTCGGTGGGTCAAATTGAATATAAATTCATTCTGCCTAACAAAACTTGCTGCAAATATTTATGATATTTTTTTCCCTTGGAAATGACTTATTTTAGTATTTCTAAACATTTTACGCCGTGCGTAATCGATTCCGTATCGTGTTTATGGGTTTTCTGCTTCCTCTGACATTTTATTCCAATTTGTTTTTCTAGAGATATTTTCAGTTGCTTTTCGATATAAACATCCGAATTCCGATAATAAAATTAGTTTTTGTCCTTTGGACCAAAGCAAAATATTTTAGACGCAGCTCTCTGCACATTTGCATTTCCGCCACTTCAAATAACTTTAGTTGGTCCCTCTGATCAAAAAGGGGTTTCAAAAATGTATTACTCTTTCCCATTGAAATTTTTTTATCAGAATTTCTTATTAATATTGATGCGGGTGAGTCACCTGCTAGAGGAAACAAAAGAATATTCAGAGGATCGGGTTTTGCAAAAGTTGTTAGTTTTTCCGCTTGGCTTTGTATTTATTGAGGGTTTGCTAAACCTTATGTAACCAATAATAAAAAGATTGTTAATAAAAGTAGAAAAAATGTTTTAGTAATTCATTTTTGATGGAAACTTTTACTGGAGTTCTTTATTTCGCTTGTATGTTGAATGACGTATTTTCATGCTTTGTTTACTATTTCTTTTTTCAGATTAAAAAATTCCGGGTTTTTTTTTTTTCTAAATTTATTGTTTAAAGCGCATTGAATAATGTATTTAAAATTCGTCTTTATTTCAGAAAATGCCTGCCCATATTTAAACAATTACAGAGAAGGAGATATTTAACTTTGTAAAATTTTTGAGTTCGTTTGTCCTAAATTGTTTTTTTTTTTTTCGCTAAGTTCCAATATAATTTGTTTTGTTTGGTTATTTTTTATGATTCTCTAAACTATCTATAATTATTTGAAAATCAGCAGAAACCAAACAATGCTCTTTATTTATCATTACATTTATTCCTCCGTAATTCTTGATTATTTAAATGAATAATATGGAAGTAATAATGTATAATGAGGAAGTAACATGATCAAGATATTACTTTTTCATGTTACTTCCTTACTTAAACGAATTGTGCTTTATTAAACACAATCCGTCTAAGTAGACGAAAAAACTATTATAATATCACTGTTATCATTCTAAAACTAAAATAATTTATTAAGGATAAAGTAATACGCATCGAAGTTATCAACCCTAAACCAGTCGGCAATGTTTATTATTGAATGTCATGCAGATCCAATTAATATGAAACAAAACATATTTATAGAAGTATATTTTCCAATAAAAAATTAGGAGAAATTCCTATTTTTATATGTTGTTCCCTTATCTCTAATAGTCGTAATTTATTTTTTCTTTCAGCACATTTGTTATAACAATGAATCTCATGAGGCTACGGTGTCTTGATATTTTTGACCAAGGATAGGAGCTTTCTCGTTATTTTAGTGCTGGTTTTTTAGAGAGTTACACACCAGATGAGCCCTTTGCGGTAGCAACGGTTCGATAAAACTGCCAAACCGAAAAGTGGTTGTGACTATCTAATCTTATCGGGATATCTCCTTTTCCTAACTTAGTTATGTGAAATAAAAAGAGCTAAATAAAGTCTATGCAAATGATAGCAAAATGTTTTTTAATGAAGCGTCAAGAATAGTCATTCTAATAGTCATCATTCGGTTATTTATGTTATGATATTTGGAACTTCCTATAAGATGATATTTTAGTTAATTTTATTATTTATTACTACTAAATGGGAAAGAATACTCATCAGATTGGCCATTTTTTATTTGGAAACATGCTTCAATGAATTTTGCAAAAGTGTTTATGTGACTAAACTTAAAGAAATTTTGTCGTTGATAGAAATTTATAATCAGCATTGGTCCGTATAAATTAAATATGTAATCTACATCAGCAATATGTTAAATATGTAAGATAAGCTAGAAGCACATGCTGTAGTTTCGAGGTCCGTGTGCATTAACTGCTCCATTAGCGAGTATGCAAAGAATCGTCACTAACCCTCATATCGTATAGGCAAGCTTCCAGGTAAAGGCAAAATCCTTTTTGTTCCTCTGTTTCTTACTACTGTCAATAAGATTTTACGAAGAAATTAAATAAATTCTCAACTCTAAATTTAGGAGGAAATATTGAGAAAATTTATGAAACGCCTAAGACTGTTTATGGATCAAGATAGGCAATCTCTCGTATTTTCCTATTTTCTACTCTCTATTTGAATGATTACTAACTAACAGAATTTCAGTAAATGCCTTTAAACATGATTCTGATAAATAATTTTGTATTAGAAAAATAGCATTTAAAAATTTCCTCTAAGATCTGAACAATCTATAGTGTTTATCTTAAAATTTCTGGCCCTAATTTTTTCTCCTCATCATCCTCCCTACTCAACAGACTTAGAAATTAATCATTCGGGCAGCACTAGAACAATATGAAAACGAACAAAATTTTAAATACTTGATTCGATGATTCTAATCATGATCCAAGCCACATAAACATATCATAAGCAAACAATTAACTAGCTCAGAATCTATTTTAGAAGTCTAATCATAATTTCCTGTACCATCTGAAAAGTTCATACAGTTCAATATTTTTACAAATGGGGAGATTTCAATTTAAAGCAAAAAAGCAAAGATCCCTTGATTTTTATTATGTTTTAGCCCATATTTTCTCAAATATGCCTAAAAATTCTATATGTAGCTCATTCATGATCAATCCAATAGTTATCGTAGTGAAATATTGATAACCACCAATTTCTATGAAGCTTGACATTTCTAAATCTTGATTAACTGTTGTCTATGGCAGAATAGCTAACGTTAGCATGGTTCTGGAAATTTTAAACGATTTATGAAAAAGCGTTACGCTTTACAATTTGTTGGAAGTTTCTTGAATTTTACATGTATTGGTTTTTAGTAGAATTCATATAAATTGGTCTAAAAGTTTTCACATTAATCCTAAGCAGTTTTCTTATCTTACAAAGGACAGGCCTTATTTCTATTTTCAGTAACAATCGTCCAAACTCCTTTGAAAGTTGAGACGGTTGCAAATGACTTTACTATATATTACTATATTTGTTTAGAAATGTAAGCATTTAACTGGATAGATCATTAAAACGCTACAGTAAGTATTTTAAATTTTACTGCATTATGTATCTACTCATTATCGTCAGGGAAATCCATTTGACGATTATATACAGAGATGACAAATTACTTTAAACTGTAAAATGCATCGATCATGAGCATTATATTATTTGGTAAAAAATTACTAATTTTTATAATTTGTTTTTATTTTTAAGTTAGTTTTTATAATTGGTCTTTATTTTTAAGTTAGTTTTTATAATTGGTCTTTATTTTTAAGTTAGTTTTTATAATTAATTTTTATTTATTAAAATTTATTTATATTATATAATAATTTTCATTAAAATGGCTTCCTAATGGCATGGTTTCAGAAATTGTGGTCACTATAAATAAATTTCGGCTACAATGAATATAAATAAAACTATGCAAAACTGTAACTGCGAAGAAAAATAATCATTAAAACTAGATAATGTAAATTTTTTATTTCGTTTCTGAAACAGTGAACAGCAAAAATAAAACGATTTTATTTCAGTACTTGTTATATTTTTAATTAATTCAGAAATTAAAAAAATCAACTAACAAATTAAACTCACTTTTAAATTGTGATGTATATGTCACCTGCGAAATGCTTTCTGTCAAACCAGCGAAAACTAAGAAATCATTGTTTTAAATGAGAATTTATTATTTATCGATTTAATTATGCCAATGCGATAGAGATTAAAACTACCTTATTTTTTACCTGAAACGAAGAATTTTTATTACTTTTATAATGAATATTTAGAAAGTTCATTTTATAAATTCGTTATATCACCATAAAACCACTAATTGCTGAAACTTATAAGATTGCAAGAGAAAAATATGAAAAGAAAGTATTCTTGAAATTTTAATTCTATTGAATTCCAAATTCTTTTTATCCACTCAGTCGCTTTAATTCTTAATTATTTTTTATAAAAGTGCTGATCAATATACTCGAATTTTTAGAGTATTCGATTTTAATTAAAGTAGCAATTCAGTAAATAGCCACTTTCTTACATATGAACTGATACGAAATTAAATTTCAAATGCTTCCAGCAATTATTCAAAGCAAATAACATTATATTTCAATACAAAATCTAATTTAAAATACAAATCATAAAAAACACAAACTATTCAGTAAGAGAACATAAGATCTCATTTTCCTATCATAAATATCAGTTTTCGTTAGGAACAAGTTTTATCCCACTGACAGTTTATTTGAGCCCACGCAACTTTTTTATTTTCATACAATCTGATGAAATGTACCACCAGCATCATTTGTGTATTAATAGAAACAATAAAGCCGGTCTTATTTACTTGATTTGGAACTGAAAAACAACATGTTTTTCTATTTCGTATGGGTATACAAAAAACTTCTTTAGATAAGCTAAGTAATAAGTCACATTTAGTCAAAAACATATTGCAGTTTATTATTGTGTGGTATTTTTGGAACTATCGTCTATGCCGAAAGAAAAATAATTAAACAAAATCTTCCAATATAGGAAATATTTGTGTCCTCTAATATTATTTTCCTCAGAAGAAATTGAGGAACTTTCCTTTCTTGAACTAAGTTTTTATGATAAAATTAAAGTATTTATTTTTCTAAGTCTGTATTATTTATTAGAATTTTTTCTATTAGAAAAAAAATCAATTTATTGCGTTTATTGCACATTCATTGCAGTTTTTACATTTCTAAGCTTAATCAAATAGCAAACTTAATCGAAGTTGCTGGAAAATATTTTGAAATAAATTATTAAATATAGGTAGTAAATCGTTAGTTAAATTAAATTAGGCTATCAATCGAATATATTTTAAATAATATTAAATCTGATAGAAATGCATATTCAATAATTAACGACAATGAAATCGCATTCAGAAAAAGTGAACATGTTATATTGTTGTTGCGGCCACCCATAAAATTTTTGATGAGTTTTGATGTTTGTTGCAATGAAATTTCTAACACTTTTACCTGAAAAATAATCAAATAACTTCGTGATTTTGAACCTGCTTTTCATACATAGTATTTTAATCAGGCCTTACAATATGTATTAAAAATATGTTAAGTTATTTTATTGCTGCTATGCAATAAATATGTAAAATTTAATAGACAGAATAAAAAGTAAAATATATACTTCATAGCTACTTTCTTAGAGATTTTGTGAACGATCTCTAGATTCATAAATTGAAATAATATTTAGGAGGGAGTAAAGCACACACATAATTCATAATTAAAATATCTGAATAAATTAAGAAATAATTAATTAAGTTCATAACTAAGTAATATTTATGATGGAATATTTAAATTTGTTTTAAAAAATTTAAATAATGCCAATGTTGATATGCTCACCTCCTGCATTTCTTTGTTTGTAAGTCTGTGTATTATGTGTACCGTTATTTGCCATATTTATGTTATATAAAACAAAATATCACCAGCTTAATTTTTCTCGATAAAATAAAATACTATTAATTGAAATATTTTAGGACATTGACGCATCTTTAACAAATATCAATAAGTTAAAGTCACTTATTAAATAAAATTTCTTTAATAATGCTCAAGTTCTTTGATTACCTACCGATGTGTTTTTCGCTAACAATCCATTCCTTTAATTTTATCTTTTAAAAAATAATACATCAGAAAAAAAACTTAAACGAAATTAAGAGATGTTTGTTTTAAAATCACAATAAACGAAAGTAAGGAGTTTTTCCAATTTTACTGTTCAAATATTTTCAATCAAAACCAAACATTTCCTAATCTTTAAAATTATTGTTTATTAACAGTTTTAATGATACATAACAAAAAATGAAACTTTTCTCCATATATTTCATATATCTAGAGAAGATATGCATAAAAAAACTCACTTAAAATGTATTCGAGAAAAAACTATTAAAAAATGTGTTGAATTATTTTTCTTTGAAATAAAACTATGTTTTGTAATTTATGTATCTAAAGATCAAAATGTCTTACATTTTCACCTTCTTTCAAAAATTTCTAACAAAAGCGTAATTAAATGCAATTCAATGCATTAGGTTACAGTTTTTTCACTTTTTTCAATTAATATTTATATATTCATGAAATGAAACTTAAAAATGTTATTCTTTCAGTATAATTCATTTTATGAATCATCATGTTTTAAAGAGGAAGTGTATTATGATAGTTCTAAAGTGTTTTTAAGTGCTATCATTGTACCATAAAGTTAAGATGAGAAACTAATTTTCTCCTCAATTTGCTTTTCTTTTCATGAATGATTCGAACATGGACAGCTTTTCGAAAGAAGCGCAAAACGAAAACTTTCTTTTAGTTCATTTTCCATTGTCTCATATTGACACTTTATGAGGCAATGACTTTTCAAGAACGCTGATGGCGATAAAATTATTACGTATGCATTAAAATTAATCAAAATTCTTTTGTGTATATACAGATGCCTGAAAAAGAAAAATAATTTTTAACGGAAGCGTTAAAAGAATCCTATTGTTCTGTTCCTTCCGAAATATTTCTTTTCAAAAGCAGTCAATATTTTTTTTGGTTCTTTTTCGTTTTAAATTGACTATAAATCCGTTTTGAATATGAGATTCTCCAAAAATATGCGTTTTTATTTCTTGCTTCTTAATAAGTGAAATCTTCATATATAATAGAAAATATTTCTCAAAAATGAATGGAAATTATACACTCTTCTCCCATTCTAAAATGACGTATTAATTTGACCGGCAAAGTGTGCTATTAATTTGTTTCAAAATTTAGAAAATTTACACTGCAAATCATTTCTTACGAAATATATTCATTTATGTTTTTTTTTTTTTTTTTTTTTTCATTAAAGATGTGGAAAAGCTTTCTACTACAGAAATATTCGTTGAATGTGAAGTAACTTATGCTCATTCTAGAAAAATATATTTTATTTATTTTTATTTTTTATTTATTCATTTATTTTGCAAAACAAAGTATGTTATTAATTCATTCTAATAAAGTAACTAGTATCCAGAGTAATAAACTCCCGAGATGAAATCCCAAGTCTTATCATTGAGCTTTTTCTTAACACATCTAACATTTAAATATTTGTTGTGTTTTTCAAATGCCAGAGAATGAACTGAAGAAAGACTGGACAAAAGGAAATTTGGAAGACCCTAAATAAAAAAGCGCCTTGCAAAATTAGTCAATTTGAAGACAGTTAATTATAAACAATGCTCATTCATATTGGTTCGAAGAAGAATGAATGTAAGGATGTAACTGTTTATATTTTGTTTTTAGAAAAACAATTTATTCTCCCCTTTAAATCTTAAGGAGTAAAATGTTACTTATTTAAATCATATTTTTACATTTAATTGCAATGGTTTGTTTTAAAGAAAGATATCAGGAAGTGCCTATCGTTTTATGTGTTGTACTAACATTTAGTTTGTTTACGGGAACTAGGCATTTTGATACATTTTTAAATTATTGTTTTTAACTATATTCTGTTTTGTTAAAAAGGTTGAAAAAAATTTAACAGATCATCAATAATTTATTTTTATTAAAAATAAACAATATAATTATTTTTAAAGAAAATCTAACGACATAAATCAGTCGTAACAATTAATTTGTTTATCAAACTGTACGAATTTAGCAACTAAATTTGGAATCAAGAAGCTTCAGTTATTCTTAATACAGTAAAATTTTAGCCTTCCTTTTGCCATCGCATATAAAGCCGCTTTGTCTGTTTTTTTTCCTAAATATTTCTTATTATCACCATGAAACATGTAGCTGCCTATTTCTGTATGGTCATATCTCATATAACATAGTCTGAGAAAGATTTGAAAGCTATCAAGTGTTCATAAACAACTCCTTTGATTCTTTCAATTGACTAGACCCTCGAGCGAAATCTATTTTTCATATATGATGCCTATAACAAAACTATTTTATCACTTGGCATGGCTGTTATAACTCTTGAGATATTTCCCTAAATTGAGTCAATATCTCCACGTTCTTGGGAAATATGCAATATCGAATATTTTTCGTTCACAAAGCAGGATATTCTCCCAATACATTACATTTTTTGGTTCAATTCCGAGAGATATGGCAGAAATTTTAGCATATAACTTGTGATGAGGATTTTTTGAGATATTTCGAAATTGTCATCTGAAACATTCCCTGTGTTATTTGCCGGACAGACAGTTACCAATTACATATCAGGAGACTTCGAGTCTTTTCCTTTTTGTTGATATTTTTTTTTAATTTTATCAAATATTGAAAGGCCGCTGTCAACTGTTATGAAATGAGACACTGTTATAGTATGTCAAAAGACAAAACTACTGAAAGTCGACAATCAAAGTTATTTCTATAAAAATAAAAATAATATCATATACAAAATTAAAAATTATATACATTTTTGAAATTTTGTTAGAATAAGATCAGAATATATTCTTCTAAAAATGGTAGAAAAATAATTCAATTTTTTTCTTATATTAATTTTAAATGGGGTAAAGCACTGTATCTTGTTAATGTCACTTGATTGGACTTAATCTCCATAAATCTGTAGTTGTTTCCTCTGGTGAAGAGAAGTGAGGAAAAGTGAAAAGTGAAGAGCTTCAAACTGCACTTTTTATTTGCCTATATTAGAAATCTACGGGGTTTTTTAGTACCTCCTATTATGCAGTTCCACTTAGAACTCAATACAAAAAAGATATTTGAGATATTTCGAAATTGTCATCTGAAACATTCCCTGTGTTATTTGCCGGACAGACCGTTACCAATTACATATCAGGAGACTTCGAGTCTTTTCCTTTTTGTTGATATTTTTTTTAATTTTATCAAATATTGAAAGGCCGCTGTCAACTGTTATGAAATGAGACACTGTTATAGTATGTCAAAAGACAAAAATACTGAAAGTCGACAATCAAAGTTATTTCTATAAAAATAAAAATAATATCATATACAAAATTAAAAATTATATACATTTTTGAAATTTTGTCAGAATAAGATCAGAATATATTCTTCTAAAAATGGTAGAAAAATAATTCAATTTTTTTTCTTATATTAATTTTAAATGGGGTAAAGCACTGTATCTTGTTAAAGTTATGTCACTTGATTGGACTTAATCTCCATAAATCTGTAGTAGTTTCCTCTGGTGAAGAGAAGTGAGGAAAAGTGAAAAGTGAAGAGCTTCAAACTGCACTTTTCATTTGCCTATATTAGAAATCTACGGGGTTTTTTAGTACCTCCTATTATGCAGTTCCACTTAGAACTCAATACAAAATACAAAATTTTGTGAAACATTTTAACAAAAATTGCGAAGTTTCTTGTGAAGTTTAGAAATGTTTGCATCAAATTCCCAATTTATTCGCGATTTTTAAATATAAAAAACGTACTGATTTCTAGAACTTTAGCATGACATCAAGGAGTATTGAATAAAATAAATATAAAAAATATATAGATTGATGCATAAATACATGCTTATTATATTTTATTCTAAACTAATATAAGAGTAACTGATTATTTATTAGAATGGAATTGACCTACGAATTCAAATAAATAATAAAAATAAATCTAACTCATATTTTGTTATTCCTTCAGTCATACTCAAGTTCTTATATTATAATTAATAAGATAATCATAATTTTTAATTATAACGACATTCGTTCAATATATTAGCATACACATAAAGCATAAATACTTATCCTTATTGTTTTTTCCATGGTTTAAAACTTTCTGTAATGGATGCATATAAAATTTTAAAATCTCAAAAAAAATTTCAAATGTAAAGGAAAGACTACAAACAAAATGTTATTATGTATTAATAAACTTCCAAAGAGAAAAATGCAGCAGTTAATTGATGGATTTGATAACGATAAATTTAATGTATTTAATTTTAATTTAAATCTAAAACATGCATAGTTTGAGCTTTATATACAATTTTATAAGTTTACATAATCTTTTTAAGAAAAAAATGGAATAGTATCCATTAAATTATTTTTAAAAAAACAGTCGAGTTTCCAAAAATGAGAGGTAATCTGTAAAAATCAAATATTGAATTTTCTAAAATTAACTCATTCGCAGTCTTTCACATTTTCTTCAGTTATGGATTTGCAACAGTCAAATAGTTTTTTTTTTTTTTGAAAATTGAAATAAAATATCTGTATATTTCATTTCTTTCCTCAACGAATATCACTTTGATCGACAAATATATGCATATTTATCTATGAAAACTAAATTTTTTGATTGTTTTGTATTGAACTTGACTTTTCCGATAAATAATATAAAAGCGCCATACAATCTTCTACCGCTTATATTTCTCAAACTAATAAATCTTATTTTTTTAACAAAATCATCAGATACACTTTTCTTTCTCTTTGACACTTCTATGTGACAGTCAATCATATTAAATGATTCTTTGAAGTTCTAAGTTTTTACCCGTTTGCTTCTCCAAACATAGCTGAGCATTTATTGATTTTCCAATTCTAATTCATTTTTTTCCCTCTCAATTTCATGAATTTTATTCTTTCTTTTTCCTTCATTTTGAGCGATAATCTTGAAAATGGTTTGAAACTAAAAACCTAGTTGCATAAAAACTTCATTCTTGTCTTACAATGAAGGGTCATTCATCATTCTAGAGTTTTAAATGGCGAGAAAAAAAATGAATGCATTGATATCATCGGAAAAGAATTGCTTAAATGACTCAATATCGAATTTATTCATTCGAGGCATTCTTATACACATGATGGATGAAGAAATAACATTATGATTTTACAAAAAATTAATGCAGAATTTTAACGATTCTTTACTTTGTAAAATCTGTGACTTTCAACTCATTTTGGGAATCAAGTAATAATATCATAGGAATTCTAGAAACAGAGTTTTTTTTTTTTAAATACAATCTGGGACATTAAATAGAATAATGAGAAGTTTTCCCACAACTTCATCTTTCAGATATTTCACTTTTCTTAAGCCAACTATTATTGACAAAATTAATTAAAATTTGCTTATTACGTGATACTATAAGTATTAAATTGGATATGTAAAAATAATATCATTTGTTTTCTGTATGAGAAATATTTTTCTATTTGATATTATGCATTTAAATCAAAATTCCCTTGCCTTTAAAAATATTCAGTACAAAAAAATTAATTTTTCTCCTTCAATATCCTCTCATGCGAGAACGAAATCTGATTGGATATAAAATATCATAAGAAATTCAAGGAATCATATATCATAAGGAATTCAAGGAGCGTACAGATGTATGTTTTGTTTGATATTGCGTATTTACAGCAGCAAATTCAGCTCCTTTGGAAAAGACAAAATGAAGAAATTATCTGTTTTATTATAAAAATTAACTATCTGTTATAATAGTCTTTCAAGTTAGAATGATCCGAGAACATATATCAAATTCTAAATCTGAAGAAACTTAATAGCTCAACAGATTTTCGTGTAGAATATATATAAAGATATAAGTAGGAAGTAGCAGAGGTAATTCCAGAAATAAATCAATTATTATTTTCATATGCAAAGGAGACAATTTTGATTTTTGACTGCTAAAAATGCTTTTAATGTTTCTCAAAATATGAAAATACATTCAGCGAAACTAATTAGTTTTTTTTAAATATAACTAACGTTTTTTTTTAATTATATACCAGTTAATATTCAGATGGTATCCTCGTCTTCTAACAAAGGTTGAAAATTACGACATTCATTTCAAAATAGTTAAACGGGATATTAATATAATTGAGCTTACTAATTTTGGATCATTGATGCAGGTCAAGACAAAAGTTATAGTTTTTTTTTTTCAGGTCAATAAATCCATAATAGTAGATGTTTATTTTGTACAGCCACCTACATTAGCACAATAAATGTATGACATCTCATAAATGTATTTCATATCATCAAATGATTTCTTTAACTCGCTGAAGAATTGCATGCTCACCATAACCAGCGCTGTGAAGATTTGCAAATGTAGATTTTCCTTCAAGAGTCAAATTTAAATATTAATTCTGGTCACATAGAGGAGTGAAAGTTTCTTTAGAGGCTTTCATTTCACTTCTATCATGCAATCAATAATGAAAACTGATTATTTAGATGCATTTTAGTATCCTTTGAATTTTATTTTATAAATTTAGAATTATCATCTGTAATAATAAGCGTTATAATAAACAATCTTTTTTTTTCGATCATTAAAATTTTATAATAGTGGTTAATCATTAAAATTTCCCTTTTAACAAAGAATTTTGTAAAATAGGAAAATTTTCACCTCATTTAGATCTCTTTTCTTCAAAAACTTGATTATTGATTTGATATTATATTTAAGTATTCTTAAGTGGTTTTAGGAATATAGCAGCTATATAACTTTTTAGCATTTATTTCACGAGAGAATAATGAGTACTAAAAACACAACTGACCAGTTTTTCATAGAAAGAAGAATTAAAGTTTCTAATTTAAAAAAATCTTTTTAGTGACAGAACAAATATTTTCTTTATAAGCAAGATGGCCCGAATAATAGTAAAGTAATGAATTCGAGACTTAAAGGATATGAAGATTAGCAAAAATAAAACCAAATGAATAAAATCAATTCCAAAAGAATTATAATGAACACAAATGAATTATAAGACAATGAATCATGAATATATAAAATGTAATAAAGACGTATTGAATATTAGCCAGGCAAAATTTGAAAATAAATGAAAATCTAGAAACTATAATATGTATGGAAGTGTATCTTAGTTAAAAAATACTTCCAAATACTAAATTATTACTTATTAAATTCTTAATTATTACTTGCAGTTAATTAAATTTTCTATTAAATCAGAAGAAAGATTACACTTACTTAATTTCATTTTCTTGTTCATTTATTAATGTTTCGTGCTAAGCAGGAAGTTTAAATTATTCCAATCTTAAAAATAATTCATTATTCAGATATTTTACAATACACTAATAAGCGAAATTTTTATGAAAAACTAAATGATTTTAAGCATGAAAAATTGAAAGCCCTCTTGTAATTAAAGGATTAAGAATTAAGGATAGAAAATTAATAACAAAGATTTATAAATTGAATATTAACAATTTACGATATCCGCTCATTATTATAAATGGAAGAAAACGAAGAGGATTTTGGAAAAAGAAAAATTATCTTTGAAGGAAAGAATACTTTAGTAATTTTAAAATATTATTTTTATGTCTTAAGCTGATAAAGAATTTTTTATAAGTATTTTTGCATTTGTAAATAATATGTTAAAAGAACTAAAAATAAAAGGTAAATTTATTTCAGCATGCATGCTTATAGATTAATATTAAAGTCTGTTGAACGAAGGTGAAATGCAAATGGTGAGACACTAAAAAAATTTAATATTTTAAACAGCCTTTCACGTAATCAAAACTCTGTGCTCGGAGGAATATTTCATAAGAACATACTAATTTCCAATCTCAATTACAAATTAAACACGCTGAATGTCTAAGAAAAGTTTTTAATTGAATTTAATGTGAAAACGCACTTATTACATTGGAAAAATTGCTTCGCAATATAAGTTACTGCAAATGGATAAAATTTCAACTTTAACATACACCCAATGATTCATTAGTGCTCTTATTACTTATTAGTGCTCTTATTATTTTAATGGAAATGTTGATTTTGCGTACAATTTAAAATATTTTACAAATAAATCAAAAGTAGTCATATTTTATCATATCTATAAACGCGTTACTATTGTCTTTCCCCTTTTCATTAATTTAAAATATTCAAGAAACATAAACAGGAATTTTACAAGTTGTCTTTGTGGTTGACATACGTTTCATATATAAAATTTTACAAATAATCTAAGCTTAGATTGTGTTTAAAATAGTAACAATTTGTTAAAGATAAACTATAAAGCACAGATATAAATATTAAATACTCTTACTTAGACTCTTGCGTTTCAATATAGTTCTTTTTAAAGACTTATCTACAAATTCTAACTTTGAATTAGCAGTGCTATAAAATGAAATAAATTCGAGATCATATAATGTACTAAATTTCCTCTCTGATTCATTTTTGTAATTCACTGCACACCTTGTAGCAAGAAAAAAAAAGCAGAACGTTATATTGCAACATAAAATAATGTAATATTAGATGCCATGTGCAGTCATGATTCTCGTTAATTAAATTCACTCTATGAAAACAGCGCGTTTATATTTAACAAATTTGTGTATTACAGATTTGAAGTGTAACTGATTTAAGCACTAAATTAAAAGATCATCAATTCTAGCATTTAAAGAAATAATTTATTAAATGTTTGACATCTGTCTTATCATCTTAGTTACCTTATTAAGTATCTTATTCTTCATGTAAATGTTAACTTAAGATGTATTTATATTCAGGAAACTACCAGAAGATCGATCACTAATGGAAACGTTGGTAAGATTAGCAATTGGTTTTCATTCGGTTATGATGATTCATGAAGCCCACCTCTGATGGAAAATGGTCATAAAGTTTACTCGCAAATCAATTCTCTGGTTTTGTACCTCAAATTTGTATATTAAATAAATAAATGCTGTTCTATATTATATTAAAAAGTACATGATTTCAATATTGTTGCTATATTCAGCACTTATCATTCACAGATAATAGGGTTTTTAAATAGCAGAAATTATCTGACTTTTTTCCACATCATAACCACAAAGGCAGAACATTTAAATTCTTTTTCTCTTAAAGAAAGAAAGAGAAATAATTTATCTTTATAGTTTTCGAGAACAATCTGAACAGAAATAGATACTGCAGCAATTGAATAGGAATAAGGAGAATGCTTTGTCAGTAGAATCCCAGAGCTCTTTGAAGAGCAAAACTGGCAATCTTTCTCTATTGTGTTTAAACTGTATGAAAGAAAATAAATTAAACTACTGATTTTTCCCTCACATTAAATTGCTTAGACACCCTATGCCAAGCCATTAATTGCATTATATGGTTTGAAATAGGGGTGTATCTCATATATATCCTACCATTCCTCTCTAGGAATCAAGCCATTCTGCCTGCGACACCCTCCTGTCAATCACAAAATACAAATTTCGTCTTTCTCTCTAGTAGTTTGGAAAAACTTAAGTAAAATTAGACAGAAGCACTCTATTTAGGGGTATCCATATACATATCGTCTAGATAAAAAAATGTAAGATACCTTTAATTTTATTAATGAATGGACTTTTAGTTTGAGCTGTAAAGAAGGAAGCACAGACAGAAATGTGGAGATGTGTGATTTTTGTCTGTACAAGAGAAGTAAAAATATGCTAAAAAGCGCAATGGCAGCTCAATTATCCAAAGAAAAATGATTTTAAATCCCCAAATGAATTGCATTGTGACAATTTTTGTTATTTCTAAGAGTTGTTTAAATTTTTTTGGAGTCTGCTTGCCTTCTGGAAATTAATATTGTACTCCATGTCAAAATTCCACATACATATAATCAATATGCTTTTCCTTAGCTTTATAATCAGTTTGAAATACCCTTCATCTAATCTGAATTTATTTTCACAGAACTCAATAGAATTTCGTTCCTATCTTGTTATCTTAATAAGAACTTAATTTCAAAATATTGTGTAATAATTAGATTTTATCATCTTAACGCTTCTTCAAATATTAATCAAGGAAAATTCTCAGCCGTGCTCTTAACAAAAACCCGGTATAATGCACACACACATAAGAAAGTCATAAATAAAATCATAATAAAAGGCTGTAAAGAGAAATAAATTAATTCTATTTTTAATTTTTTCAGTTAAAATATTTTTGAAATGTTTAGTTTAAATAAACATGAATGATAATTTAAACGATAACATTGTTTTCTTAAATGTAAAGAATAAATGTAAATATTAGGCTTAAGGCAGCAGAATAGCGATAAATATTTCTTTAATTGGCCGTCATTATTATACAATTTTTCAGTCTTCTTTTTATATTTTGTTTTTTGAAAGTTTAAATGAATGGTTTGCTTTTATTAAATAATAAAAATGATTTTATTCAATTGAATTTATTATCTTACATCTCAGTAGAAATATTCTCGACAGTTGTGGAAAATAAAATTAAATCTGGATAAATCAGGGTGAAGACAGCACTTTTTTATCAATTTGTTTATTTTGAGAAAAGCAGATAGGTTATTCATCAAAACAGAAATCAGATTTTAGCTTATTAAGACTTTCAAAGCAATCGTACAAAAAAGTTTTTTAAAAATATCTGAAAATGTTCTGGCTTAAGTCACAATTGAAAATTCATACTAATGCAATTATTATTTCTCAGTTTCATGAGCTTCCTCTCTTAATTTCCAGAATATTTTGAAGGAATTAGTTCAAACTTTCTAAATAAATGTCTTTGTTCGAAATTTAATTTATCTGCAAGTAAACATAATGAACTTACGGTACTGCAATGAACTAACGATTGCAAAGAATGAAATTATTCAACATATCTTTCTTTAAAACTATAGATCTGTAATGAAAACTCACAGTAAAATTTTTGATGAATTTCCTATGTTACTTCAATTAAATAATCAATTGTCAAATTTAACGAAAGTTCCGAATATATTTTCTAACATTTTATCGCACTTTTATGTTTGTCAAAGGTGATTTTAATAAAAATTGTTTTCAGAAACTTTTATTAATGAACATAAAATAAGAATAGATTACCTTTTAATTATTTTGTATTCTTAAGTTTTTAATTTCTTACTCATCATAATGAATAATAAATATTCTTAGAAATAAGTTTTTTCGAAATTCCTTTCAAAGTAAATCAAACTGTGTTTAAATTTAGCCTCAAATAAAACGGTGGTAAATAAATAGAATGCAATCAAATTATCCAACAATTTCATGTTTAAAGATGTATGTCGGTTTGTTTGCACGGTACATTTATAACTTAATAAAAATGTTACTGTCCTTATTTGTTTGAAAATTTACTGTCTTGAATCTAGATAAAACAGTAGGCTGAAGGTGGGAAGGAAATTAAAATCTGGAGTGATGATGGCCTCTCGCGAATTTTCTGTTTTGATGAACGCCGCTTTCAATGATGTATAACAAACGTAAGACTGAGTTTCTTCTGAACTGGTATAGTTTAGTGTATACTCATTCGAAAGCTTATGGAATGTAAAAGTTTTTGGTAAATAAAAAATTAAACATCTTTTACCCTAGAACGATATATTAACGCACTTATTATATTAATGATCGTAACGATATTTCTGCTTTCATTTCGCCAAGGTTTTGGGCGCATGCAGCTCAGCTCTATGTCCAGGCACCCCGATAAAAACTATGCCATCATATAGGGGTTTTTTTTTTCGCTTTTTCAAAATATGAGCTTATTTTACTTATGTCTGTTAAAAAATTTAAAATTTAGATTTTTTTACCAGTTGACAGTATAATCAGAGCCACCATAATTTGCAAATGGTAAAATATATGTAGGATGGAAGCCTAGCTAAAACCTGAGTTCCAAGACGAATGAAATAGTCAAGTTGTACATTTCATAATTTAATGGAAGACAAACAAACATAAAGACGGCACGACATAAAATTAAGAAGGAAAGAAGTAAAGAGTTAAAAGGGCGGTTGCTGCCCATTTACATCAAGTTGGTTAACAGGGCAGAAATTCAGACATTCAGTTACTCCACACACAAACACCAAGTCCAATCTTTCACTTTCGCTCGCTCAACCTCATGTCCGTGTGACGTCAGCTGGTGGATAGAAGGTAGATGCAGTGCCACTTGGTGGTCCGCGGAACAAGAATACTACATATATGACAGAGTTGCCATATTCCTTCTGATCCACACGAATTCCTCTATTATCTTATTCCGCTTGGCAGATTAGATCAAAAATACCTAGTACGTATATATGGATATAATCATCTTCGAAATTGAATTTCATATCAGTAAATTTGTCATGTTTTTCGGTGTTGTGATATTAAATTTTTCATATTCATTCGCATTTATTCACAAAATTTTGAACTATATATGCATCTTCAGGGTAATAAACAATCTAAAATTCAGAACCATAAAAAATATGCGTTTCTCCGTCTTGCCCTTCACACCATTAAATGAATGCATTGAGAAATGAATCAAAAATAATAATTAAATAAATCTTCAACCAACTTTAACTATTTGTAGTTCATTTATTATAAATCAATTCTTAATGAATGATTTTCTGGTATAAAGCATTTATATCAATTCAAGCTAACTTTAATAACTCAATAAACTTTTTCAATAAATAGTTCATTCATTAAAATATATCACAAAATTTCAAGAATATAGAAGCCCATATTGTTTGGTTTGTAGAGTGGTTTTTCTGGAATTGATACTCAAAATGATATTTTTCAAGCAAGCATGAAATGAATAGTTAACATTTAGTTACTTGATAACGAAATGGATGCAAGGAAAGACGTTGATTTAATTATCAATACCTTACACATCTATCTATACTTATAATAAAGCTCAATGTGTGTGTGTGTATGATGGCGCTCTACAGGCCAGACCATTCAACCTACAGCTACCAAATTTGGCACGTGTATACCTTGGAGGCCGGGAATGTGCACCTGGGAGTTATTTTTTCGAATTTTTAACTAGAATTTTATTTATTAAAAAAATAAGCGAAATTTTGACGTGTTTCTGCTATAACTTCCGAAAATATTACCTCACAAAAAAGATTTTTACATGAAGTTAAAGATCAAATATTTATCTTTTAAATGATACTAATGTTTTAATCTTAAAATTAAATTTCAATTTTTAATGAATTTTTAAATAAATATTTTAACTATGTTTTTCAATAATTTTTTTCGTAAAAAATAAAAATTAAGATTAAGCACGTTTTGCATTCATTGGAAAAAATTAGCCTTTTTCAAAGTGTTGCCATCATATTGATTAAAGCCCCAATTAAAAATAAATTAAATCTTTTTGGAAATGAAATCTGCAAAAATATAATTTTCGGCACGTGTCTGTAGGAAATGAAACAAATATGAAATATTTTTTTTCTTTCTAAAAAATAAATTCAAGAAAAATTATTTTATGATCTTTTACACTCTCTATACAGGGTGATTATTTAGTCCCGGACCCATTTTGATATTTAATAACTCATAAAATAATGAAGATATAAACAAACTGACATTTATTGATGGAATAACTCATATATCTTCCTTTTCAGGTTTGAATATTTTTACTTTTGTAAATATCGTCTGCGCGTGTTTTTAATTTCAGATAATTTCATTTTCCAGTCTAAATATCTGTCCTTTTCTAAATATCGTCTGCTTATTAATTGCATTTTTCTCTCTTTTGTTTTTGGCAACTATTGAAATGTTATGTTTACTTTTGATCTGTTTGTTCTATGTAGTACTTTTGTATGTGATGTTTTATTCGATCGGATATTAAGGAGAATGCATACACCACAAGAGAAAGCACAGATTTTATGGTGGTCATAGAGTTAATTTCCAATCAACTAAATCACTGACTTTTAAGACTTAATTTCCAATCACTTAAACAGACTGATTTATGAAAATTTGAATATTACTGTTCAATAAAAAAAGGATAATTTTAGATTTTCCATCGATCGCTTCAAAGAAAATACGCCAATCATCGCGCAGTTTTCTCAAGATTAATTGGCCTAAGATTATGAAAATGTTGAGTTTTTCTAAATTTTTAACATTTAAAACTTCATAAATAAGTTTTAGTTGATCGTGGAAAATATAAACATTCATTCAATTATTCAAAATTTGGTGTGTCCAGAATATTTCTCAGAATATGATACCTCAATGCATTAAATTTAGACTTCATAATTTCTGAAATATATTTATAGGCCGGAACAAAATATTATTATTGATTTCATTTCAATCCTTTTGAAAGCAAAACTAAAAACTGAATTTTATGCTGAATCTCAGAAATTTTTATGGAATTATTGTTTGAGATATTACATAAATGATGAAAAATATTTTGTAGTTAACATAAGACTTAAATACCGAGCGATTCTGTTTGCAATACTCACATTCAATAATTATAATAATTAATAAATAACAATAAAGATGAAAAATAAAATGAAACGCTTGGTTTTATTAAAAAATATCTTCATATTAATTGCAATTTCATCATTTACAATTTAAATTAAAGTTGAAGTTTTGCTGGAAAGGACAACCTATTAGCAAAATATATATAGTATATTGAACGAAACGATCTAAACAGTATAAGTTAGGTATGGCTATCAAAATTTGAAGATTAAAAATGTTGTGTTTGAGAATCCTTTAAGAGACCAGTTACTTAAAATATTTAATTGAAAATTGTTGCGAGCGGTAATACTGGCGAACCGGCTGGTCGCCAAAGGCGGCTAATATTGAATAAATCCGAGAATAACATTTGAAATATTTTTTGATGCAATATAATCTAATTTATCCTCACATTTCATCTGAGATTTGGAAATAAATGAAAATGAAATATTCTATTTCTTAATTATTTCTTAGAAGGATATCAGTAGTTAAGTACCAAATAATTATGCATTTAATTGTTAAAGTTAAAACAATAAATGCAAGTATATCAAAAACAAATTTTTAGAAAGTTTCTGAACAATAATGAGATATTCTTTGTAATTTTTAGAAATAGTTTCAGTTTTTAGACTTAAATAAAAGATTGGCACAAATAATCATTCCTAAATGTCTAAGAAAAGTATTTCTTTCAAGACTGTTTGAAAGGAAAAAAAAATAAATTATTTTCTAATGACTGACAATTTAGGATCTAAAGATGGTATTACAAAACGTTGCTGCCAAATAAATGAGAGGGTTTCCTTTTGGAAAGTAACTTTACTGTTCGGGAAAGAACACTGAGATTCTTATTTTTAAATCCATGACTATTTCTTTCGTCAGAGAAGTTAGTCAACGAGTAGTATTTCACTGTTTGTTTTTACGACGGATAGCAAATTTGGCCGAAAACTTTGTCTTGTCAGACTTTAAATGTCTTCCTTTAACTTTTCAAAGCCTAGTACAATTAAAAAGATCAGATTCTTCTTTTATAAAGTAACGGAAAACTTCTATAAAATAAAACTCGGTCGAAAAAAAACTTTTCTTGTCAAGCTCTTCCGGGAAACTATAAAAAGCAAATTAAGCCCTATCCTCTAATTTAAAATGGCCTTTATATAGTCGATTCGATTACATCTGAAAATATTTCGGTGTTTTGTAAAAGGAATAAGGTAATAACAGTTAAATAATAGAAATCGATTTTGTTTTCTTTACTTGCAATGCATCTTACTAAGAATTAAACTTAAAAATATAATAATAAGCACATACTTAATTATTCCCATTCTTAACCAAAAATCTTAGCTATTATTTTAATTATAGAAACTGCATTTAAGAAAATTGCTCATCATCCGAAGGGACACAGTTACCAACGCATCTTTTTCTAAAACAATAATGCATTCTGAAACATATAGAGACAATTCTGCATTTTGAAATTCTGTCAGGTTTCATATGTTCGACTACAAAATCAAAATTATTAAAATCACTCGAGTTTGTATACTTGTCCACTTAATTTTTTTCACCAACATATTTGTTTGGCACGAAAATTTTTTGAAAAATATGTGGCTTAACAAATTAATAAATATGCAGTTTGTTTGTTTTTTTGGAAATTATATAATTTTTTTGGTTTTATTATTATATGATACGATACAATTTTTGAATTTCTTTTTTACGTACTTCGCTACATTAGGATACCAAATATTAGTTTTTATCCAGATTTTTTATAAATCAATTATCTTCTCAAAGAAATAAATCAATAAGGGCTTTAGAAATAGAGTTACGCTAATACAGAGGAACAATATTTCGATTTTATTGATGCCAGTAGTTATTAAACTACTAATTATTCAGTTAAATATAAATATTTCGTCTCGCTTCCATTAAATAGACATTAAACATTTATTCATTTTTATTCAAACTGAAATGTCTCAAATAAACTTATATCATTACCAATGATATTCGATTGAGCGTGGAGAAAGTATACATCAAAATAAGCATAAAAATATTTAAAAAGATCAGGCCAAATATATCAATATTTAATGATCAAAATAACTAAAAATAAATCAACTGCTCTCAAATCGTTATCTCGTCACATATGAAATTGTAAAAATATATTATATATTCTCCTCTATCAATCTTTCAATAGAAAATTTAATTCATTGTCTTTCTGAAAGTATGTCATTCAAAATATTTTCAGTAAAAAATCTTTTCTAGGTATTATTCAAATTAAATAATTTCCTTTACTTTAAAACTTCTGAAAAGGATATATTCTTTCATCACAACTTAAGTACTTCAAGAAACAAATTGAACAGATATTGATTGCTCAGTTTCTCAAATAAATGAATATATTAATTTTTTTATTTGCAATAATTTCAAGCAATATTTATAGTCTTATAAAAAATACCAGACTGAAAATTATATTCCTTTTTATTCCTTATCGACGAATCTTAAATTTTAAACATGGAGAGAAAAATGGGAGGGCTTTTGTTGAGTTATTCAGTATATCATCAAAAGAAATATGTCTATGTTTCAGGAGATTAAAGCTTTGTCGCTTAATTAAAATCTGGTAATCCAGTATGTTATACAAAGCTGAGGTTTGGGAATTTGCTTAATTAGAATTCAAATATGGCTACCCAAGATGTTGTTTCTTTGCTACTTAAAAGCAACTTAATCTCACATTTCCTACTTTTTTTTTCCCTTGAAAGATCTTTGTTTTCTAACAATTTTTCTTTATATTCTTTGACAGAAAAAGTTGCTGCTGCTATCTCATAAATAGTAACTTCTATTTTTTCTCTTTCAATTTTATATCTTTATTATGTCAGCCGTACACATGGGACATAATTTATGGTAATAAAAAACAAGACAAGTTTTATGAAACTTTTGATATTTTCATTTGTCTAAGATGTTTCTTTTACCTTTCTCAAATCTCATATTTTACATATAAGTTATTTGGGTAAAATTAGTAACTAGTTAGGAACTAAAGTAACATTAAATTCAATATAAAATCAAAAAATGCAATTAAAAATCTGACTACTAGTTTGCTTTTTTTTTTTTTTTTTTTTTTTACTCACAACATTATTTTTAATGTACTAATACAGTTTATCTTCTCATAACACCTCTGTTATTTTGTCGAAAAGAAAGCTTTATTCTCTTCAGGTTTTAAAGCTTCCATATCAGTTAGTTGGATATTATTAATACCTTATAAAAAATGAGTAACTTTAAATTCAAGAATAAAATCGAAAAGTCTAATGAAAAGACTTCTTGCTGGTAGTTTCAAAGCTCCGCATTTTCTTACTTTATACAATATATTTAAGTCCCCGTCAATAAGGCGTAATTATGGAAGTGTAGACTTTTCTTTTATTATTTTTTTAGTCTTAGAATATTGAACAAAACGCACCTGTGCTTAGATTGAATGCAAATGCATTCGAAGTGATAATTAATAAGATAAGAAAATTATGAAAGAAATTCACTTTCTGAAAGCATCTATAAAGTGCTAAATTGGGTTTCATCGAAAGTTTCAAAAAGAAGAATTAGTTTTATTGATTATTTCGTGAGAACAGACTTCAGACTTCTTTTGAGTGCATAAAGTAACTTAAAAGCTGAAAAAATTAATGCAATTTACGAAAAATTTCAAATCTGCTTCAATGTTTCTTTGTTGTTTTAAGAACTGCACCTGTTTTGCCAGCATTATTTGTATTAAATCTGTGATTCAGTAGTGATCACAGTGATCAATGATCTTGCATTTTTTCTAAAAGTACAACGTATAATAAATAAAGGTTAGGACTTTTTTTAAATATTTAAAATCGTTTTCAACGGAAAAAAATATTGTATTTATTAGCTTTCTAGGTTGTATTATATATTGCTAATGAATCTGTAAACATGACTAGGACTTGTACGCAAATAAATAACTTCGGCTGTTTTTTGTTATAAATGTTCCAATAAATATATCCAAATGAATGTTCTTTTTAATCAGATGAAAAAGCTAGCTAATTCGTTTTTTATTTCTGAAAAATGTGGTTTTGTAAACATTTGCATAAATATTTAATTAACTTGCTTTCTCTTTCTGTAAATCAAACAATGTTAAGAAAAGTATGAAAACATGCAGAAAAAAAATATTTTATCTGTTGGCTGAAAGATAAAAAAAGGAAAGTCACCTACTGCATTCTGAATTATCAACCACTTCTGTGTGTTCTTTTTTGATAATTTATTTTATTGTTAGTACTTAACAACAATGCAGATAATTTAATATGTACGTTACTAATTAATTACTCTAAGAAAGATGGATCGACTAACTATAAAAAACAATTTAAAGACAAAAACACAGCGAGTCTTGCAAGAAAAGTATATTTTCGTTGGTAGCCTTTTGCAAGTGATTAAACAAAACCCAACAAAATGTTATTACTGACATATTTCACAAAAAAATAATAAAAAAAAAACACCTTTTTTATTTATAATGTGTATTCCATATTTGAAATTATCTATTTGCAAATTATAACCACTAATTAGATCAAATAATTTTATTTCATGAACGATTCCAAATAGAATGATATACTCGTAAAAGCAGAATTGGATGGCATTACATAAGAAAGAATTTGTTAAAAAATAACGATAAATCTTAGTGAGCACATTTTAGATTTAATATAGACCTTAAATATCAATATATAATTATTTAATACCATTATTTTTTAAATAATTAAATAAACACAGAATGAATTTGTTTATTTAAGGCTTTTCTACATTATATGTATCTAGAAATATTATAAAACGTTAAGAGTTTAAAGATAGATTCTTTAAAAATAAGGCATTTTTCACTTTAAGCTAGCATATAAATAATTTAAGCATATTATTTACATGCTTGAATTTATAATGATAAAAATAATCTCAGCTGAATAAATTTATCATTTGATTAATATTTGAAGGGAAATCAAAGAAATTTTGAAAACAAAATCTGATAATTATTCATATTTTGCTGAATTATAAATTCATGAAATTAAAATGTGTTTACATTATACCATAAATAAATTACACTGAAAACTTTTATTCTGTGCATAATTTTTCATGGGTTAATACCATTTTCACAAACTCTTAAACAATTGACTACGTTATAGGGGGGAGGGGGGTATGTGATGCAAAATAAATATCATGCGTGACAACATCAAACGAATTTAAGGAAGATACAACATATTTTTAAACTAATAACCAAAGAAAAGCACTGAAAATTAAGAAAAATATAAAAACAGCTGCATTAAAACTACAATTAATGGTATTTGAAAAATGGCATTAAAAAAAATCAAGTACCATGTAAGAATGTGAAATATATTGTGAACTTGTCAATCATGCTGTGGAAGTACTAGATGCAAATTTTGCGCTATGGGAATTTACGCTATATTTTTCGTCGCGCTATACGAATATACGTTATAAAGTGTTACGCAAGAATCCACAGAATGTTATGGAAATATTATTAATGCATTTGTAGTGCTGTAATCTCTAATTCCCTTTATCATTAATATAATTTTTTAAAACGAATTTTAAAATGATTATTTTGTTCTTAAACCATTCAGGGAGAAAATAGTGCATTTTATTGCTGAAAATAGCTCTTGTAAACATCATTAAATACTTTGTAATAATATTTACAATAAATAAACAAAACTTTTGAAAACATATGAAGTAAATTAACTAACCTATAAAAACAAGAATAGTTTGAAAAAATTAAAACAATTTATATTATATTAAGAATACTTACACCAAGAACAATTGTGTTAGAGATGTAGAAATTTTTTCTGTGAGCTTTAACAAGTATTATAAATCATTACTATTAGATAAATGCATTTTTATACTATCTGAAGGATATTAGAGACTTGCTTTATATTTTTTTATTTATAGTGAGAAAATGAACTTCACTTAAATTGGTGTCTTTCTACTCCGCTGCAGTGAATAGACAACATGAATTGAGACTGAAAAATGTGAATGAAAAATAAGCAATAACCTAATTATTAGATAGTGAAATATTATGTTTTGTGAATGAAAAGAAAATGAAGTATAAATATGCTAAAAACATTAAACTTAAAATTCATGAATTCAGCTTTGATTTTACTTTTTAATGAATTTAAAACTGAGAAACAATTTATTCATGCATTAAAAAATATAGAAATTTTAAATGTCAATAACTTTTTTCGCATTCTTCATCTATAATTAACAAAAATACTTTATTTATTAAAGGTTTATGATTTATAATCCGGGATTTTAAATTTGTAAAATAAACCCAATGAAAACTAGTATAAATGGGCTCTACTATTTCTAGTAATATGGAATATTCAAAGAAAACACGCCGAAGTTATAAAAACGATAAATTAAAATTGACACTAATTTGAAAAACAAATGCTTACTTTAAAAATATCGCAACTTCAGAAATGTTGACCAAATAGAAGGCCTGGAAATACAATAGAGTGCTTTTTTATCATGTCTTTTAAAAAAAATCATTGTCTGCGTGAATAATTTATCCGATTTCTTATAATTAAGTGATATAGTTTTGAATGGCGTGCCACATCCCTTTTTTATACTGTTTATTCATAACTCTAATAATATGTCTAATTTTGAATCTGATTTTTAAGAATGGTTGAAATAAAACTGATTTTTGGTCATAATTTCTTCTAGCATTCTCTGTTAAACTAAAATTATCTTCAACATTTAATGAACTACATCATTATACAGTAAGATGAAGAAGTAGTGGAAAGATGATTTACATTTTATGTTAATCCCACTTTTGATTTATAATTCTAGTTTTTGCCTTATTTTATCAAGGTTTTACTAGCAATTTTTACGGTACGACTGATTTTATTTGTTGTTGTTGTTGTTCCAAATGGAAGCAATGCTGACTTAGACTCTTTTGCAAATAGAAATTATATTCTTCAAAACCCATCCTATAAGTTTTAATATTTAAATAACAAAAAAAACATAATAAGTTGCGAAATTTCATGAAGATTTGTTAATTCTGTAATTTTGAATTTTCTCAGAGATCTGAATTCATAATTGTCGTTATTCTTCACCCCCAGTCCTTCGAAACTTAGTATGCATTTACATTACGAAAGAATTCTTGTGTTTCCAAATTTAATTTACTCACCCAGATATAAATCTTCTTCAATAAGAATATGTGCCCTGTTGCGAAAAGGATTTGCAGGTTCTGACTTAAATCAATTGAAAAACAAGCCTTCCTAAGAAATAACATAATTTACATAAATTTTATGAATTATATTATTGAAATGTTTCTTTCTACATCTCAACAATTCTTTCGAGAATTCTTAAAGAATACGAATGGAATAATGAAGCCGTCTTTTACATTCCTTCATCTTCGTAAAATAATTTACTGAAGTATTTTTTTTTCCTCAGAAGATTAACACTTGCGTGGAAATAATGCTGATAACTTGCATCAAATTCATAAATTTTTGCTACAATGTCCAATATTAAAAAGTGACATAAAAGTATTTTTCACAGAGTTGGATTACATAACCAGACAAATAACCCGAATTTTTATAACTGAAGGCTGTTATTTAAATTAAATATACTTTTCACTAAACTTAATAGTACGGCACTGAACTGTAGTCTTGATTATATTAAGAAATAAATAAAATGGTTGGAAATAGATTTGCTGGAAAGAGTTGTTATAAAGGCGAAATTAAGTTAAATACCCTATGATTGTTGGTAGTGGTTCTAGCTAGAAATTTTAGGAAACCTACGACCTGTGTTAAAATACAATCATGTAAATGCAACGACGAGGGAAAAAAATTTGAAAATTGAGTAGCAAAATTGGTGAAAAAAATCATTAATCGTCCATTATGTTGTGTTTGCATATTTTGACTTTTTTTTTCTTTTGCTAATTCTATGCTTAAGAACGAAGTCTAAACAAAACTCTTCAATGAAATGAAAGATTTAGCATAGCAAAGTTTAAAGTTTTAAGTGAAAGTAAAACTTTTAATTTTGCAAATTTAAAGGAGTGTGTTAAATATGTCATTCTAAGATATCTGCTGTTCGCATATATTAGAAATTTTTGAGAGTGTTCTTTTTTTTAGAGGAAAATTAAGAAAGCAATTATATATGCTCTGAAATAAAATGATTGAATACTGAAATAAATATATTCTGTTCTACAAAGTAGTAAAAATAGATTATAATGTATAATCTCGTTTATGCAAGAATTCTTAAGACAGGTTTCCCTGTTGCATTAAATGGATTTTAATGTTTCATCTGGCATAAATAAAAACTTTTGTTATAAATTTATTTGTTTCCGTAAAATCCAGAATTAAACATTTTTTTTTCTTTATGGAAAAATTATACACGAAATTCCCATAAAATTATGTATGTATAACAAATAAAACGAGTTTATAATTGCAGAAATATATAAATCTCAAAACCAATTTTAGTAGTACAAACAGATTTTACTAGTTTTTAAAGAATTAAAAATATTAAGTTATTGTTTTAATGCGTTATTTTAGTCTTGCATTATAGCTAAAGAAGCAAAATTCGCATTGATGCTACAAATGTATCATTGGAAAAAATAATGTAAAAATTTAAAAACTAGATCCACAACAGGGAATCAGCAAAAACAATCATCATATAGAATGCACTAAAAGGAAAGGTTTATGTATCAAATTATCGAAGACAACATGTGATAATTTATTTCACAATTTCAGAGAAATTTTGTTGTTGTTTCTAATGGCCCTTGTCTAGACAATCACACTGACTTTAAGAAGTCATTTGTGGTTTAAGCCAAGGGTACGTCTCTTGTTTTTTCAGTAGCGCCATCTAGGGCTAAGAGAACGACTTAGCTACACACACGTCACATCCCTTTTTACGAGGCGCACTTCATTCGCGCATTTCATTCACTCATCCACAGATCGTAATTTAAACCTGAAACAGAGAACGATCATCCCTGATCCAGTACCCCCAGTGGTATTACTCTCGACATGGAGGGCTTTGTGACCACGATAGATTTATATGCGCATCAGCCACCACGCACGTGGGGAGTCTTCGGCCGGTGGGGTTCGAACTCGCTACCTAAGGGATGAGAAATTTTGTAATGAATGTTATCGTAAAGAATGCGAAAAGGAGGAAATAAATAGCTTAGCAGTAAACTTCACAAACACATAATTCAAAACACATTATTTATTCTGCTTGTTTGCAATCAGTTTAATTAATATGTAAAAAAATCAGTTTTTCTTCACAATAGATTTAACCAGAGAAATATTATCTTAATACTTTGTTGAAAAATTATCAAAATAGGAATTGTTAAGTTGTCTCTATAATTGCTATCATGTCAAACGCAATCAATCTTAAAACTAAGAAAATTTGCTATTTTTACTATGTGCCTTGGTGACGGGAAATGAAATAATTTATTTTTCTCTTCTTCATGGTAAAATATTTGCCCTACTTTTTAAACAAAGTTGATGAATCTGTGATTTAGATTACCGTTCTGCAGTAATTCTCTATCTATATATTTTAAACATTTAATTTCAAAATTGCACATTTCTTTAATGTGATGAACAAAATTATGTTTTTCGAACTGAAGATAAGCATCAAAATGTTCTCTCTCATATAATTATCATTAAACATTTAAAAATAAAGTTGCCACTATTTCATTTAACATTAAAAATATCAGAAGAATTTCACGCTACATAGGAAAACAATTTATTAAATAAAGAGAAAGAAATGTAGAATATGAAACCTGTTCTTTGAATAAGATTTAATAAATCAATAAAAGAAGTTTTGTTATTACATCTATAGTCAGCAATCAAATAGTATTGGCAATTTTATGTCAGGAGCTATTTTCGAAGCATCTATCACAATATGGTGATTCTGGATCATCCAATTGATCAGTCTGCTACAAAACAAAACTGTGATCCATACACCTGCGCCTAGAATCAATGTCACGAAGAAAGAAAGAAATGAATCCCCACTGATGGCCCCAGAGATACCGTAAGTGACACCTCTTCCCGGGAGTCTTCATTGACCCAAAAAGTTTCACGGTACGTGGATGCTATTAACTAAAACACGAAGTTTGTTATTAGATATAGAATTCTCGTGAAAGAATCCATTTGTCAAAATACAAATAGATAGAATTTCCCTAACAAAAAATAAATAAAATATTTGTTAAAATGTAATGTTCTGACATTTTTTTTAAATATAATAAATATAATTTTCTCTTTAATAGTAAATTTGTAACATATTAACGAATAAATAAGTATATTTAAACACTGTATGAACATAGTTGTAACTAATAAGATTGCCAAACGTTATGTACCCTTAAATGGCAATACTAATTCAAAACACACCTTTTCTTTGAAATATAATAAATAAAATTTATACTACTTAATAAGAAAGGATATAATAATGTACGTAGTATTTTTAGTACATGTAATATGTTAACAGTGTACTGCGTAATGAAAATATACGGCATTCATAAAAATGAACTAGTCACACTAAACTAAAATTCGACTATTACAGGAAGTGCTTTGACTAATTAAATATAAAATTCAGTTTTCAAAGAAAAAAAATACAGTTTTCAAAGAAAAGAAAATTCCTACCGAAAATCTCATTCGTCCTCTTACAGGCGTTACTTTCGTCCATAAAACTTATAAATGCAATGAATTAACGGTATGACGTTTTTAGGCATTTTTCATACTTGCTAACAAAAGCCGCATAATTCTTAACAGGAAATAAAATGCCATCGAATGAAGGAAAAGAAAATATATGCGAGAATTTTTCGAAGGTTTCCAAGAATTTGTTGTGCGTAACGTTATATGGATCTCGAAACAACTTTCAAGATAATACAGGGTGTCCCACAAGGTATGCAGCGTCTAATATTTACAGATTTGGATAAAACACATCAAGATGAGTATTATGATGACAAGATTCTCATCTTAATTAGACTATGACGATATATTCGGGAACCCCGTACGTTACACATCAAAATACTCGTCTTGGCGTGTTCTATTCGACACTCTAAGTATTAGACCCTGCATATCTTGTGGGACACGCCGTATATTAGTTCCAAAGAGGACTAATATGAAAAAGCTGATTTCAAAAGAGGTATTTTTTTCTGAATCATTCTAGAATTCCTTGAAGTAGCTCCTTGTTTTGAAGAGTTCAGTCGAAAATTTAAAAAAATCTCTGTCAAAGATCCTAATATATTTGCTTCTGAATTCCAAACTGTTGTTTTTGCTACTTTTATTTAATATCAAGACAAAGTGAGCATTGTCTATGAAGATGCATCTGGGAACTGAAACCGCATTTAAGTTCAATCAAATATAGAAAGAGTTGTTTATTCATATTTTCAAAGTTTAAGCATTAGAGAGGACTTATTAAACGAATTCGAATCATTAGTGGAAAAATGGTTAAAATTCTTTTATTGTAAGAAGTATTCCTGTTCAGCTAATTTGAACTTTTAACATGTTTGTATGATGCAAACTTTAAGTGTACTAAATTCTCCTACGTTTAAATTTCCAATTACTGGGACGTGACAGTAAATGACATTTGAACATTTACGATAATTATATTATCTATTACGTTCCTATAATATTCACAATCCACGTTTAATAGGCATAACGACTGTGGCTGAATTATTTTCCTAAACAATTAAGTTACATTAATGATTTGGAATTATGCATGTTAGGTTTGTTATCTGTTTTTTAAGCATATTTCCTTAGTTAGCCTTCTTATAATTCAAAAGGTATATTACCGTGATTAAACGTTACATTCTTATATATGAAAACTGTTACAAACGTTAAAAATTGTGTCCTTGACCTTCCAATGAATCTCCCTATTTTCCCTCCTTCAGTACGAGAGTTCAGAAGCAAAAAATCTAGAGAAATGAAATTTGGCATACGATTCGTTTACCAAAATCTGGATTACCGTCCACTTATGGATGAAATATGACAATGAAAAGTCTGCCTTCACACTCGACCGCATGAGTGCTAACATGATAGCTTAAAACGGAATTATTTAGATAAATGAAGTCTGTATTATGATTTCATTATATGAGTGATACATCTCTATCACAATTTGGATCAAATCCAAAAACATGAAGTCTAGAAATGTATCATTTAGATCAAATTCGACAACGAATAAATTATCTGTTACTATACCATATTACGTCTGTTAATATGGATGTGAAGAACTCAAAAGCGCAATAAGCTAAATAAGTGAAATTTTGAATATGATACTTACTCCAGGCGTAAATATAACTCAAATTCTGTATCAAATTCCTGTAATAGTCGGTTATCTACGGCCCTGTCTATTCGTATGCATTAAAACGAGTTAAACTCGAAATATGAAATTTGGTATGTGATGTTGACTTCATAATTGTAGTTCTTTTTTAAATTCTGGTTCATGCTGGTCTGCAGGAAAGAGGTTCAAATTGAAATGTACCTTATAGAATGAATATATTTAAAAAAAAATATGTAAACTCTAACGCTTCTGTTGTTTTTCCTTATATTTTAATAAGAAAGGGCATATTTTAAATGCCATCCAGTATTTCTCATTTTTTGGGTATCCTCTGAAAATACGTTTGCGTTTTCATAAAAGACAATAACTAATAGATATACTCGCAAATAATCAAAGTTCTCTATTTATTAACCCAAAATTTAATTGAATAACCCCTTTGTTACAAAACATAAAACAATAGCGAAGGATCAGAATCAAGCAGCTTACTTTAAAGTAGAGTGCGTCCCATTTCATTAAATTTTCTGACCACTGGCACATTCGCAAGCTTTTCTCGTTATCGTCTAACTATCAACTGAAAAGTCACGTATATTTTCGTAACTCTTATTCTACTATATATTTGATAATATGCTACTGGTATTCAAGCTATTAAAGATCGTTAGAAGGACAAATACGGCGCATCAAAGAGGAGAACAGCAAGTTTTACGGATTATCGAGTTTTCAGCACATCTATTTGCTCGCTTAATATGATAAGCAGAGCCCATTTGTGCTCTTAACAACTTTTGATGGGATTATTAGGAAACCAAACGGAGTCCTTCAACGACAATTTCTGAATGCAGAACATGATAGGATTAACGAACTATTCAATCTACTATATCAACTACAAATGATAGAATTAGAAATCGTTCAGTAGACTATTGATTTAAATTGATCGAAATTGAGAAATAATTGATCGAAAAAGAGCTATTGATTTAAATTTACCTATTTTCTAAATTACTCGGCATTTCCGGGTATTCAAGAACAAAATAAATAGGATTGAAAATTTAAGAATATCCTTTCAAAATTATTTATTTATATGATGATGCAGAACTATTTTATTGCATATTTGTATGACTAATTTTTTCTCTTTTTTAATATATTTTGGAAATATATGAATGAGAAATAAATCATTACCTCTTTTTACATTCAGAATAAAATGTTCTCTTCATAAAAGAATTTTAAATGAAAACTTCTGGTTATTTTTGAGAATTAATTTTGAAAATGTTGAATGAAACATTCTCAAAATTACTTTTCATCGGTTTATTGTTCTTTCTGCTTGCAACTGCAATTGCAAAATAAATAATAGTGTAGTAATTGGTGAACTTCTTTGAACTATTCATGTGTAAAAGCTAAAAAATAAATTCCGAATGAAGAATAATAGCCAGATAATTGTAATATTTCATGAAATTAATTATGATACAATTATTTAAAAAATAATGACATTCACTGAAGAATGTTGACATTTTCTTAATTTGGTCTTTCACGGTAACATATGTAATATTTAATATGTTTATGAAATGTACATATCATGTAGTAGGTTATGATATCTATTAGCAGTTTGAATTAAGTTAGTTTTAGAATCAGATAATTCGATGTGCTAGCAAAACTAAGGCTAATAAATTAAATGATTAGTCAAATGGGGTAATTTTTTGTATAAAAAAACAACGATCCGAAACATTCAAAAGCAAAGAGTTCTGAAAAAGCTGCGTCACATTCATTTAAGCATCCCATTTAAATATAAAAAAATGTCATTATGAAACAAAAGGTAGTATTGCATGTATCCAATATGTTTTGGCCGAATCAATTAGTTAAGGATTTTTTAATAATAATTAAAACAAAGAAATAATATTAAAATAAAGAAAATAATAATATAATATAATAATAATATAAAATCATATTAAAATAAAGAAAATTATATATTTGTACACGTTTGAAACAAATATATAAAAGGCATACATGCAAATCTTCCATACCTCTGATATAGAATAAAGAACGTAAAAAAGCATTTATTATCATTAAGGAGAGTTTTTAGCGATAGGTTGTTATGAAACATAATGCATCTCGTAAACAACGTAATTAAAGTTTGATGTTTTGAAACAGTAATTATAAAAGATTATTTCACAATTAATGCCGCTTTTAGTTAGATAAAATTGCCTATTTGTTTATGCATTTTAAAATTACGTAGTTAAAGGGATCACTACATCTTTCTTTACGTAAGAAAGTAATGATTTTTTTTAAAGCATCACTATAAATAATGCCATAATTAAAAATAATCACACATAGTAATTTATTTTATTAATAATAGGATTAATACGTAAATGAGATTAATTATTTTCTACTGGGGTCTTTGTAAAAGCAACACAATAGCAAATTGTTAAAGCAAAAAAATTTACTGTCTCTTAATTTTTTTTTCATAATAAGAAGTAATGGACAAATTAGCTATAAATTCAATGCTTTTGTTATTCAACATAATTATTCACCAAAATATACGAGTGGCAAAAGCCAAGGCACAGTTTCTACCTATAATGCCTTTTAAATAGTTTATATGTGCATTAGATTTTTTTTTTTATTTTCCATTGAAGAATAGGGATATTTACTGTAAATAATCATCAATATTAATACGTGCACAGCTTCCAAGATACTTAATTAAAAGGTAAAGAAAGAAAAAATATGATTAATTTCGTTTCTGAGTAAATTTGAAAACTTTTACTATTTTATCAGCTTGCAATAATTTTTAGAGCTTCAAAATAAAACTTGACTCGGGAAAAGAAATAATATGTTTTACAGATATTATTTGCATTTCAACTTATGTTTATATTTGATAAGTAAAAACTTGCAATGTTTATTGCAATAATTTTATTTAAAGTGCTGGAAACTCAACGCAGATCGAAGAAAGAAAGAAAAATTTGATTAATTAACTTTTTTATGTTAATGCGAATTGTATCAACATTTGAAGAGTTTCATTATATGTTCATTGGTTTCTTGAAGATTCTAGATTTTAATTAAATGTCAAATGTTTAAGTATTTAAGAAGACTGAAGGCCAAATGTTAAGTATTAACGAATTAAATGTTTTTCATACTGAATTATTATATTCTAACATAAATGGGGAAGTAATTTTTTTTAGATTCAGGCTTCCTACTAAGTAAACCTTTAGAATAAATTCCCCAATTAATATTAAGTATAATTGGTCTTTGCAAGTGGTATTACACTCAATTAGAAATTGAGGAAATATTTATCTTATAATTTGAGAAACATTTATACAAAATGGATTTCATTTCTTCCGTTTTCATTTTTTTTTGGTACTGAAATATTTTGATAAATAAATTGCAAATCTTGATAGAGTAATAAGAATACAGGAATAATCTAATATGGGAAAGAATGTTATAAATTGCTTTGGTAATAGTATTTTCTTGAAATTGAGACAAGTCAGGTAATTAATGCGTTTTCGCGGTAAAATATTTTTGCCAAAAAAGGCAGTTAACTAGCTTTTTTAACATGTATTTTAAGCTCAATTTATACATTTAATTAATGATTCAGTTCCTTCTGTTCATGTCTTTAGTGATACATATAAGAAAATAAAATAAGATAAATAAAGGTAATAATAAATAAGATAAAATAAGAAAATAATGTGAGGGCTATTAAACAGTAGAAAATGCTTGAGTGCCAGAGGCGATGTTGCAGGACTTCTTTAAAAATCCAAATAAGAACTATACTGTAATGGTATCTGTATTGTTACACTTTTCAAAGTAATTATATATAAGCACAAATACAAGGTTGGATACAAACAGCTGTTTCATGTTGTTGTCAATAAATCTCTTTGCTAGTGATTTCAAATTTCCTAGTTTCATTGCCTCGTATCATATTTCATTATATATTTTTACTTTCTACAAATTTAGAAATTTCGATAAAATTTCAATATTATGCCAAAAACCAATTCATATGAATTTTTTTTATTTATTTCAAATTCTAAAATTCCTGATCTTTCATTTGGCATGATCATTATTGGATAAAGAAAATAAATTTTTCAACCATGAGTAATTATTCTTCCTTTTGGTATAAGATACAATCACACGTTTACAGGCTACTCATGCGCAGTGCTTTCAAATATGCAAGCCTAGATACTTTTGCAAAGAAATGAACCAGATGTAGTCCTGGCCACAATAAATGAAATTTTCAATTTGCATACATAAGATGCTAATTTTAAATATATTTAAGCAATGTTTAATGAAGGTTATATTTAAAATCATTTTTAAAATAAGGAAATCATTCATAATTAAAAGAGTATTTGAAAACATTTAGTGTTTTTTTTTTCAAACTCAATTTCCGAATTCCTTCGGATCTTTTTTGGGTAGGTAATGAATAAATGAGCTTTAATAAAAAAATATAAATTATTATCTTATCATAAAATTTAATCTAGATTTAAAATATTACAGATTCGAACTACTAAAAGTACTTTCTTTGGTTTTTAAGGAAAATTAAGCAACATTAAGAGTAGGAAAAGTTTTCAAAAGCATATCATTAACACTTTAATCTCAAGTATCCTTTCAATATGCATCACAGCATATTCCAACTACATTAAACATTAACTAAACTTGAATTTCGACTTGATTTATCATTTTGAATTAAATGATTCTATGCGTTTGTTCTGGAATCTAGGGTCTCATAATCCAATATAAGCCAATGGAAGCAAGGCGTAATTCAGTGATGAAGTCTATATGTTTTCACTCGTTAGAGTATCAATACATGTACAAACTGACTATCTTAGCCTCAATTAACTGTCATAAGCAGGATGCTAGTTACCGCAAGTTTCCATTGTATATCAACCAGTACATAATTAGAATTACTACTCAGTTGGATTTGAAGCACATTTCAGAATCCATATGGTTAATTTAGGCCTATGATAATCCAACGACGGGAAAAGGCTTATCATAACTAAATGATGTGCCTTCTATAGCTTCAAGAGGTGGGAATTTAATAATGACGATTCTGTTTGATGCCAAAGTCTATCATTTAATTTACATCCAGTTGCTTGAGCCTGTGTGCATTTTACTTTTTGACCCTTGCTAGCTGTTCACATTTTTATTTATAAATGGTTTAAAACTTTGTAACTCTATATTTTTGATGTTCATTTTTTATATGTGTTTTAATTTGCTTTGTGGCTTATAATCCTAGTGTATTTTTGGTTTATGTATTCTGTATATCAAGTCAATCTCTGTCGCATGCTTCAAAAAAATAAATGTATTGATATTAAAAAATTGCCATCCAATTAATTATAAATTTTTCTAGTTCTCACATTCTTTTTTATGATTTTTAAAAATGATACTAGCAACAATAATTGCTTATATACAGTATAATTTTCTTGTAAACTTTTTTTATGAAAAAGAGGAACAAATGAGACCTATAATGTATAATCTTTTTTCTCAATATTTTAAAACATCGCCACTTTCCTTTACGTACTATAATTATCATACAGCTTTATCTTATTCCTTAGAATTACACTTAAAAGTAAATATTTTAAGGACACTGAATTGAATGCATTCATATTAAGTAAAGTTCTAATTCACTTCTAAACTCCTCTAAGTGGAAAACTTTTGGTTTGATTTAATTGGTTAATTTTACTTATTTAAATTAACTTACCAATTACAAGCTAGAAGATCGCTATTTTTAGAAGACCTCGTAATTTTGAAAGTTTATTAGATACTAAGTTGAAACTTCCATATCCAAAATTCTACTCCACACCAGTAAGAAATTCTCGTAAAGCAGAACAAGCAGATGATTCTGATTTTTTAAAAATGTAAGTTTCTATTAGTCATTAACTTTCAAAATATTAAACTATGAATAATGATTTATGGTTGCAGTCTCAAGTTATAAATAATGCCAAGGTTTCTTATATGCATAAATTATATAATTATCTCTGTCTGTATGGGCTCATTATTCACAATTTAAATTTTTAAAAAAAGCTGAACTTCAAAGTAAGAAAATTTAATAAATACCAAATATATTCATAAAACTCATTTGTATTATTACTTATTTAAACATAAATAAACGTATCCACAAATATTTAGAAAAGAAAAAGGATATTACTCGAAAATATGAAGATTTTGGTCATAAATGATAGAATCATAATCCAACCGTATTGGCAGTAAAAAGAAAAGTCTAATAGCTTACATTTTTCTGAATTAAAATATCTGGAAGTCAACCGATACTTATTGCTTCATAAAAATCTTCTTCGCTAGTTATTCTTATGACATCATGTGACACTCGATGACATGTCCTCAGTAAGGCTGCTTGCGTTAGCGTACGTTGTTAAAATATGCATGCACCATTCAATCAGTTGGCTGGATAGATGTGCTCAGAAACTCCCAGTGTCATTTAGAGCAGTATTCAAATGCTCCCACAAATCTTTAAAGTACTTAAAATAAGTTTTCAAATAGCTTTCAGTCTTTTCAATATCTCATCTGCTGTTGTTTCCTGTGCTATAAATAAATTGTGACAATAGCTTGCATTTCAAAAAATGCTCTTTCATGCTAATAAGAATGATAGAAATAGTAATGCTTCATTTCATTATCATTATTTGTCGTAAGAATTCTCTGGAACATACTCAGGTTAGAAGCTTATCATACTCCATCCTATGCATTCTATTCCAATATCATATTTCGAAGTCGCAAAAGCCAAAACAAAAGTTATTTCTCATATTTGAAAAGTAAAAAAAAAAAATTAAAAACTGCTTACAGAGTGAAGAATTGCTTGTTTGGGTGTAGATTATACAACATCACTACGCTAAACTTGTTCAGAAAAACATATACTTGTGAATAAAATCGTCCAAGTTGTTCGAATCAAAAAAGTTGAAATTTCTATTTCACTACCGGCTTTCAGTATTGCGAATCTAAAATTCAATTACTCAAGGAACCAAAAAATTTCATACTTAATCTTTATGAACTGATCATACATATAGAAACAAATCATTTTAAAGAAAATAAATGCAAAGTGCTGCCGCCACAGTTTGCTCTTGTCACTGAATTAAGTAAAAAATTGAAATACACCAGTACGTACCATTGTCGTATACAAAGTATACAACAATGGTTTAATAAAATGCAAATTCAATTACATAAATAACAATATTTCAATTCGTGTTTAGCGGGACAGACACAAAGGTAAGTAAATCACAAAATCACCAACAACCTTTGGATTACTTAAAATTAATGGCCAAAGGGCATTCTGTCGATGCATTTATACGCTTGCCATGTTGTTATTCATGAATCTAAACTGTTGGATTATTGTAAATTTAAATTCCATTAAAACTGACTTGTTCACTTTATTTGCTGTCTCTTTTACTGTCATTTATCATTTCATTGATAAAGAACACCTTGTAATGGACTCTCTTTGAGTTTCGATTCTCATGTCCTAATATAAAAATGATTTGCATCTTAATGGCTGCCATACCCTAAAAGTTTTTAAATGATCTTTACACAAAGAACTGTCTTTTCTTCAAATGACCTCAAAAATTATATATATTTTAAAGAAAATTGCTAGAATTTGAGAATTATTTACTAATTATTTGATGATTTCTACTATTAATTTTTAATTAATGGTAGATTAGTATTTTTACAAATCACTATAAACTTTAAAGGTAATAGTGAATGAAATAATCCAACGAAAACTTATCTATTACTAGCACTTCCTTGCTGAAGTTTTGGTATAAATGAAACTGTTTCGGATCTGTTCACTGAATTAAGCGTAATAAATATTTTAATTAGTTTCATTACGTCAAATTTAACTCTCCATATTCTGATTAACTCGCGTTCGAATTGAGATTCTAAAAATTAATTTATTTCTTTTCATTATTCCCTATTATAAAGCACTGATAAAGTATGAATTTTAAATCACAAAGTTCAAATTAAAATGTTTATTCATTTATTTCATTATCTGAACATCTTGATTAAATCTCAAAAGTGAAACTAAAAATTCTTCATTCCCGTTTTAAATTTATTTTATTCCGAGTTATCTGCAAATCAAGTAAAGGCAACAACTGAAAATAAATTTTTCAAGGTTTAGAGAAATATTCTATAAAGCGCGATATCTTTTTCATTCCTTTTATTTTGTTGGTGACTTCCATAAAACAAATTTTAAACATCCTTTCTTATTTCTAAAGTAACAGAAAAACAAGGTGTGCTTAGCTACATATCAGTTCATGAATCATATACACTCCTTTTCTTGAAATGCATGTCTTATTATAGGTAGCTATAGCTATCCAGTAAACCTCGAAAATGGTTAGATCCCAAAGGAGCCCTTTTCTTTTTGTAACGATAGAAGAAAAGAAGAAGGTAAGAAAACTTCGCTAGTGAATCGGTAAAATTTAGTTTCTACGTCTCACTATAATGCTCAAGGTATCAAATAAAATTATTTTCTGAGATGATTCTTCCTTACTTTGCCACATATTGGCCCTTAAAGAATAAACAGGTATTGTTACAGTAAAGAAATATAATTTATCAAACAGTAAACACTCATAGTTCAAGTCAATGACCTGGTATAGTTTGCTAATTAGCCATGGTACATTATAGAAGATAATAGCAACAAATTTCTATCGGATTTTTTTAATGCTTTGCTGCTTTTTCATTAAAAATCTGCTAGCAAATGTCACTGTAAATGCACTTTATGTTGGCAATATTCTATTCGAAATAATGTTACAAATTCTATACTGAATAATCTACAGTCTAAATTCAATAATAAAAAACAATCGGAAATATTTTTAAGTATCGTCGCCATTCAATAGGACCATTATGAGAATTTGTTAATGAAACATTTACTATTTTTTTACCCATAAACTGCCATTAAAAGAGCAATTTCATCACAGTGCTGTGCTGTTTTTTCAAAAAATTTAAAAAAAATAGCTCATGACATGTGGAATTACAAGATAGTTCTTATTTCATTAATTTTAATTTAGGTATTAGATAGCTTTCTATTTAACTGTTCAAAATAAATATTAACGTTCCATCAAGAAGAATGTTGACTAATGATTTATGTTTATATTTTCATTGTACAGCCTGATTCAAACAACTTCAAAAATGACTATTTCGTGAACGAATATAAATGAAAAGATATCTTTTACACTAAAACGATAAAACTAATATTATTGCCAGGAAATATAAATATATTAGTCATATAGATTATAAGTTAAGCCACCAAATGGTTCTTCAATTGGTAGAACAATGTTTTACATTTATTGAGATATCGACTGAAGTAACGGAATATAATCATTCAATGTATCATCTTCCATGCAGGAACACAATTGGCAGACAATGAATCACACATTTTTATCTAATTTCTGTCGATATTTTCCTATCATTGGTGATCGCTGGTGATCTTTATGATTTCGAAGATGAAGATGCGTACCGTATATATATTGATTTTTTATTTGATTATTTTGAATATTTGAATTTTATTGAAATATTTGATTTTTTGTCTGAGAGCAAAGTTCTCGATTGGAAGATTAACTAATACACATTTATAAGCCATTACTCTCATCAGATTTATTCTTTATCAAATGGTTTAAATATCACGTTATATCAATATATTCAGTTATAATGAAGAAGAAAATTCTGATTTCATTTCCGTTTATTTTATGCAAATGCATCATTTTAATCTTTAGTCATTTGTGAATTACTGACATCAAACTTCCTTCGGACGTCTGCCTCACCCTTTATTTTAAATCATTTTCATAGCGTAAATCTATAGCATTTATGTGGTATGTGCATTTAAATTGTTTTGAATATTTCATCAATATACTTTTTCAATGACAGTAATAAATAATCTGAATTAAAATTAATTTCAATTCTAAGACAGAATGAAGACTTTCAATTCTTTTCATAAGACAAAAAATGTGCTAAAATCTATAGAAGTTAAGTAGACCCTGACTTCTGTGGTTTTAAATGAAAATTTAACTATAGACATAGCTTTATATTTTAAATATTAAGGTAAACATTTCTTGTGCTCTCATTATTCAATAATTTGAATTTTTAGTTTAGTTTAATAAAGAATATTATTCAAATATTGGTACAATAATTTTTAATTTAAATGTCATGAGAGTATATATAAAAGTAGCAAATTTTATCTATTGAATACTTGAACATTATAAAATGTTCCAAAAATGCAGCAATTTTATATCAGCTTGGAAATTTTTTATCATGCATCAACGCAGTTAACTTACCTAGGAATTTCACATTTTCTCAATGTTTGATTTTGGGAAAAAAATATTTTTATTGAAAATATGTTTACACTTTCTATATCAAACGTTTACATTTCTTAGAATATTGCCAATATTTCCAGCTTATAAAAATCCATTTTTGAAGCACGCTCTTATCATGACTCATATTTTTTGTACCAAATAATAATTTCTGAATGCTATAAGTTTGTTAAAAATAATAGGATTTATCACCGATTCGAAAACTAATACATGAAACAAACACTCATAATTAAATAGATATAATTTTTACGTATCGCTTATTTTATTGACAATTACTTTATTCCTTTAAGGATAATTTGTTTGTTTTAAAATAAATGTTTCTGCTGTATGACTTAATTTTTATTATGAATAAATGTTTCTTTGACGTAATTTTGGAAAAAAAGCCTTGGACATCAAAAATGAATAAGAGCTTTTCTCTTTTTGATACGCAATTAAAACTTCAAATGTTTCATCATAATTCCATTACAGAAAAACGAACAAGGCTTTCGAATTTAATATTTCTTAATTTTTGCGTTTCTGAAATTATTTCGGTCGTGCATTTTCTTTTTCTTCCGAATGTAAATTTTTAGTTCTCGCATTTAATATATCTGTGGCGTAAAAATATTTCAAAAAAGAAAACAAAATTTTATTACGATCATAAACTTTCTGTTTTATTAAATAACTGATATTTCAAAACTTTTATAATCATTTTGTCTTAAACAAATAATATAAAAACTATCTACGGTGTGTTTTGTTTTAGTATTTGTCCACCCAACTGTGTCTTAATTTCTGAAGTTCTTGAAGAAACAGTTTTAATGAATGTTACGATCAAGCAATAAAAAGAGAGTAGGAAGTTTCCTTTTTTTTTTTACTTGCTCACACTAATTTAAAAATAAAATTCTTGAATAAGCACAGTGGATTTTCTTGGATTTAGAGTAAAATGTAGAATGGGAAAATAATTAAGAAACCTCCAGAGATTTGTGGAATAAATAAGCAAAACAACTCTCTTCTCTCATGTGCCACCTAACAATTAACCTAATTAAACTAATTCTGATTTCACTCTAGAATGCCTTTAATTATGCTAGGATAATTTAAATCTCAGCCTGGTTGGCTGCAGTAATTATTTTTCTTTTTTGTCCGGGGAATCAGAAAAATTGCCAACATTCTTTCGAAAACAAAATGAGAACTGAGCTACCAATCTTGTCCACCAAATTTATTAATTAATTACACACGCTTATTAACATCAGTTTTAAAATTCTTATCATTAGAGAAATTAGCTCATTTTTCATATGTAAGCAATCACCAGTCATACTAATCATACGAATACTCATTAGTATTAAGATTGGTATGAAATCTAACTATCTAAATAAATGCACTTTCTGATCCATAAATTATCTGTTCTGTAATTTTAATTCTAAATATTACATAGCTTGGGGGAATTTTATGATGATTTCTGTTATATATTATTATCGGAATCTTGCAAAGTAGATTGGAAAATATCTTTAAATTAAAGCACGATTTAACGACCTAAAAGGAACTTCAGGAAACCTAGTTAGAGTTCAGCAATAATTAAAATCATTATGATTATTTCTAAAAATTTCACAAATCATTCTAAGTCGCATTAATTAAAGTAGAAAATGACTTATTCGAAATTCAGAATTTAATAATCATCGCTCTGTTTTTCTAGAATGGTTTTCTAGAAAATTCGGTAATTATAAATGAAAGATGAGAAATCTGAAAAGCGAAATTCCGGAAAGAAGTTAAGATAAATTTCCTAAAGGCTGTGTTTTCTTATTAAACATGTTAAGAAACGTGGTATTATTAGGTATTAGGTAAATATCCTTCAATTTAGACAAGAATTTCATTAGCATCACAATGCCTACAGCATTGAAGGATATTTACCTAATAAGATTTTCTTATTCTCTTCACCTTTTAAGATACCAGATCAAATAGAAGATTTGCTGCACTAACATGCATGGAAATGATGTTAGGAAAATTTTTAACTTCAATCACAGATAGTATTGTCTGAACTTTATACCCAATATCTTCCAAACAGCATTAGAAGAGCAATTTATAATTAAATAAAGTTGTCTTCATTAATTCTTTTATGAATACTAATTAGAAAGGAAAAGATGTATCTGTTTAAAAATTACTACAGAATAAATTTTAATTCAAAATGTAAGCCTGGATGATGAATTTTATCCATCAAAGAAAATATTTATTGTATTTTTCCTTTCCAACAAATACAATTTCCACAGGTCAAGCTTCAAAAAACAATGTTTTCAATAATATTTAATACTTAAAATGTTGTCATATGCGTTTGATAATTATTCAATGAATTTCAAAATGATTTTATTTTAAAAAATTCCTAATTCAGTAAATATTTAAAAGAATGTTTCTAATTCAGTAAATAAATAAAATTCAGGAAAATACTTGCTGATTATTTATAAACAAATTATAACTTGAATGCATTAAGAAATAAATATTGCTTAATGGCATATCCAGTTATTTATAATAATAAAGAAACTTTTTTTGAAATACCAAATATAAATTCTTCGAGCAGTTGTATGTATTTGAAAATTAATTTGGCTCTATACGAATACTCTATATAATTACAAAGTTATCTCTAGGCCTCCCAGATAATATGTTTTAACATAATTTTAATACTTTTATTTCAGAAGAATTTGGAACAATTTGAGAAATTGTATTTTTCCACGAGTTTGACTCTTGGTGATTCCAATGAATATTTCTTCAAAATGGATCAACAAAAATAATTAAATGAGGTCTTTCAGCCTCAATAAAGCTTTTATCAATTTTTGTTATCAAGTAATTGTTTAAAGACGTCTCAACAACTGAGTATATATAGAAACACGATTGCTACATTCCGAAGTAAAGAACTCTGGTTCCTTCAGAATAAAGAGCAAATATTCTTCCTAGGTAAAGGCAGTACAAGTCTGAATTTTTGAATACTGAAATTACACTGAACTCTGAAAATTTTTCAAATTTCAGCTCTTCAGTTTAAAAAATGTGCCTCGCCATGCCATATTAAGGAATTGAAAAAAATTCATGATCATTATTATAGCTGAGGTGCAATGTGGGCCATATTCTAAGTACTAATATTAATTTCAATTATATTTTAAGAAATTTAAATAAATTTTCTATTCCCTAGACACTGGATTACGTAATTCATTTTTGAATTATACCAGTGAAATAATGGTGATAATATATAACCCAAACCATTAACTCTCAATGACATTTTAGGGACCATTAGATTAGATAACTGTATTAGGTGTTTTATTTTACGCTCTAGTGTATAGCTGCAAAATGGTCGATCTTCCCAAAAACAAACCATGTTAATATAGGCAAATGAAAAAAAAAAAAAAAAGAAAGAAAGAAATCTTACCCTTCCCAATTTTTTTAACATCAAGGATTCGCACATGAAAAATTCACTAGGGTATAGACATGAGATGTATCGCAAGCATTCTCTTAAATGGCAGGAAAAATTGGCTGGACCATCTGTTTAAATTTTTATTTTTAAATTCTACTTTATAATCACCGAAATGTGATTAGACTCTGTGTTTTTCATGCCACAAATAGTACTAATGTATCAATGAATTGATTGCAATGGAATTATTTGCCCAATTTTTATTTGTTGTATTTTACGTTCAAATAGAGTTGTCTACTTAATGGTTGACATTGTTCTGTTGAATTTTAGGTGTATTAAAGGCTCATATTTTATTTTAACTTTTTATATTTTTATTTTCAATCTTATTTTATAGCATGACCAATATATGATTTTTAAATCGATTATTTCAGGAGACTTTTATTACAATTCAATAAATTTTATTCCGAATAGGGAAGAATTTTTTTGTAAATAAGAAAAATTGTAATTTGCACTCGCGCAAGCGTGTGTGGCATGGTGTGTGTGTACGTGCGTGAGTGCGTGCGTGTGTGTATTATTTTGTGTTTTTGTTTATTGAATATTCATTCTAAGACATTATAAATACAAATTCGTCAATATTTTGAAAATATTTAATTTTTTCTATTTTCTCAGGGTTCTCATGTGCCAGTGAAGGAGTGAAATTGCAATAAATTGAAATTTTCCGAGTATTAAAAATTGATTGGTGAGAAAAATAAATTCTTATTACTCGGAGAATCTTAAATTCGCTGATAAAAACACTCTGACATATACTTCTAAGTGAATAGGTTTTGACTTTTTCTGTACTTCTGAAATCTATTTAATGCAACTTCAGCTGCCTAAAGGCTTTCTATTCGTACAAATAAAAACACAAGCCATACAGAATTGCAAATTCTGAAATTTCCTGCAGTTTTATTTTCTAAGTGAGGGAAATTTCAAGTTTCGAATGTAAAAAATCTGGTTCATATTGCAAACTATCTCTTTATCATTGATTTCTTCACCGAGGATATGTCACTTATGTCCATGCTGTTAGTGAGATATATATACCTTCAAAATCGTCGCTAAGAGGAAAATTTCTATTCAATTGCCAAGAAGGAAAACTATATAATTCAAGAGAGATTCTCACCTTAGTATTTATATATATAATGGATAAAAGCAAATAATTTCCCATAGTGTTTTATACATATTTTTATTTACTGTCATTAAATAAAGCCTTCTCATTGATGAAATGGAGACTGGGTTTAACTTGCCTTTAATGGAGATGTTTTAACGCAGTTTAAAGCACTCAAAATGCCATCTTGTTGAAATGAATGGCATAGCCAAAAGGGAAATGTGATTATGAATGCGGGTGATGAATACCCCTGTTGGATGATATAAATAGGGAATTTGATGTTTGGTTAGCATTTCAGAATGGGCTGAATAGTATATCATTTGAAAGTCCATATCCTCAAGGGTGACATTACCAGATTACCACATTTCCTATGATAGAGCTTTAAATCTCAGGTATAATTTCACTTTAAATTCATTCAGGGAATGCGTCTCTGGTGTTTGTGAGTAGCTCTGAGGTGATCTGCTTTAATGAATAGCTAGTTAACTAATAAAGAAGCAACTATTAATGTTTGCTTTATGAGTTAAGTAAATAATGAATTCATTATAATTAATTTAGATAAATTCCGTTTATTTTGCACAGGTATAGTATTTCACCGTTTCTAGATTAAATAAACCATCTTTCAATTTGGTGTTGGGATATATCAGCGAATAATATCATAGCTTCACTATTAAAAACTAATTTTAAACTTGTAAAATAATTGTAAAGAATCTAGAAATGATTATCTTCAACCAACAATCATGAGTTAGCTAAAATTTGAAGTTTTGTTCTTGGTTGCATAAGCAGATAATGGATTGAATATTTTCTTTATAAAAATAATAATCATTGGCAATATTGAATAAATGCATTGCCGAACAAAGAAATGTGCTATAATATCATCAAATAAATGCCTATATAATTTTCCAGCTATATGCGAATGATTTATTTTCTTTTAAACAATCTAAAACATGTTAGAATAGCAATGTTGATATAAATTACTGAAAAGTTGCAAATATTGTATACAAATTTTTAGCTTACATTTATAGATTATTAATTTATGCTACAGATAAAACAATACAAGATGAGAATAATTGCATTTAAAAATAATGTAAACAAATGGTAATCTTAAAGTAATATTTCTAAACAGTTTACAATACTGAAAAGAAAGAAATATTACTATTGATTATTTCATGAAAATGTATCTGAATTTCATAATATTCATCAATAAATGTGAATAAACATTTCTACATAATTTTAAAATTCTACACTTTAATAAACCATTATAACATTAATGCATAGTGTGATATATAGTTGTGATAATTTTTAATGATTGATTCGATTATCTTCTAAATTTGTGCCTTTACGTGTAATACTTAATTTAAAACAATAAATAATTCCTAGATATTTGAATATCATTAAATTTGAAAGAAAATTTAGATACATTTACTATCATAATCAATTCAGTTTTAATTGGCGTTTTATATTTGATTTAATATAATTATTTAACCTGAGTAACACTGAAAACTGCTGGACTAGAAAAACTCTTATAATTTCTTAAAAACCTTATTTGTTTCAGTTAATTGCAAATAGTTGTAATAATTTCAATTATTATTATTATTATTATTATTTTTTCAAATTGTTTTTTTTTTTTTTTTTTTTTTTGCTATCAGATAAAATTTATTTATATCGATTGAGCATTGCAATAAAAATAGGGGGAAAGCAATTTAAATAATTTGCTAATTAATTTCCTATAATTCCCTCCAAATATTTCAAATGTTCAAGACAATAATATTCCATAAGAATCTTTCTATACTAACATAATACTTTGAAAAAAGTTAGAAATTCTTTATCTGCAAAGATAATTTTTCCAATAGAGCAATCTTTTTCAATACATGCATCCTAGGAATAACCTTTTAGATGCCATTAAAGAATCCATTTTGATTTTCCATTAGTTCAATTATTACTTTTGATAATTTCATTCGTATAATTATTTTACCGTTATTGAATTATTGTTTTCTGAAGCAGATGGGAGGACTTTTTGATTAGTCTTCCCCTTTCACTTTTTACTAAACTAAAAAGTGAGAGAAACGTGACTTCACAAATAAGCCCATGGAAGAGTTTTTGAGCAAATATTCATAACTTATTGCCCGGGATGGGAAGATCTTTTCGTTCTTGATTGAGCAAATTTTCTTCACCTTTTAGAAGCACATATATTTTGATTTCTTCCCCTGTAGCAAGAAAGTAAAAAGAATATATGCTTTTATCTATATGCAGAGGGTAAAAAATTTTAACTTTAAAAGATATAGATTGAAAATTAACTTAAAATTAATGATATATAGAATTCGAACAATAGAATGATCAAGCAAATTAAATGGTTATTCAAAGATGAATGGAGAATTGCCATTAAACTTTTGGAATTATTTAATCCATTATAACTTTTATGAACGCGTATCAAAGATAATTCTCAAAGGCATTAAAACTTATATTCTTTTGATGAATTATTTTTCCAAAACGATTAATGGAGATGGAATAAAATATTATTAAATAATCAAATTATATTTAGATTTCATACATTAAAACTTGAATAACAAATGAAATGTTTTCAGAAAAAATGGTTTTACTCATTCAATAATTAAAAGATGTATCAGCCTTCAGTTATTTTCAGTTAATACAGAAGACCTGATGCAAAGTTAATAAATATGCCATTGTATAAAAAAAAGAAGTGATATTCCAAATAATCAAATCCAAGAAATAAAGATAATCTTCTATAGCATGTATATGCTATGGTCTATGGGTCTATTTACCAAATAGAAGGTCGCAGTACAATATGCTGTTTCAGTATTTTCTTCAAGCATCACATTGTTGTGTAAAATAAACACTACTGCATTATTAGCCGTATAATACTTTTAAGGTGATTAAGGTTTTTATGACTTTCAAACTTTATTTTTTAGGATGCTTTAGTGTGTAAATATTTTAATTGTGTCTTCAGCCAACAAATGGCATTATTTATTCTAAGAAGAATCAATTCAGCTTTCAGATGTCCCATCACTTATTTATTTTAAACTAAATTATTTATAATAAACTTATACAGTTACCTTAACAGAGAGATTTTTACAAGACTAGATAAACTTGAGTGGACTTTCTTTTAAAAATTTAAATTCCTAGATTATGTCTTTTCTTCTGAGCATTTTAGTTTCTACCGGGACAAATATTTGGTAGTTTTATTCTCCTCAGCATTTATATCGCCATTGCTTTAAAAATCATTAAATTTCTTTTCAAAAAAGATCGTTCTACCATTCGATAGCAAATCATCACTTCCTCAGCATACATTGCATAACAAACATTTCCTTACGTCACTCTACTGCTTAGCAAATAAACTTTTAAATACCTTCGATTTCCGTAGGACATCATTTTTAATTTGGGTGCGTTTTTTCAAGAAAAATGATCCCAGAAAAATAATGCTAGGTAAGCATAACTTCAAAACATTTCAGTTTATTCGGAAATTCTAAATTGGAAAGGCAATATAAAAACTGGGAGGCTGCTTTGAAGCCAAATGCAAATCGTTACAACTTCAAGAGCAGAGTTCATCGTCTCTATCTGCAAGCATCAAATGACGAAACATAATACGAAACTGGAAAGAAAATATTCTACTGCATTTAATTTTTGTCTTCTTACTTTTTTACTTATGTACTTTTTTGAACTTTCATGCAATGCATATAACAAAATATTCTGAAGCACATAATATGAGTACTTTTACTCCAGAGAATTTTAAAATCAAATGGTTTGAAATTAAAAAATAATTTCAGCATAGAAATGACATGCAGTGAGCATTATTTCAGTAACAATTTTTAAAAAGTTAAGAGTTTAAATATGTTTAATAAAGATCTATAGAAAAATAATTTTGATTCAGTTTTTTAAAAAATATCAAATCTATATAAATGAATGCAAGATTATCAGTAAAAATAATTTGGAACACAATTTTAAGTAAATTTTTTAAAAAAAACTTTTATTGTTTAATCTTTTATTTTTTATTCCAGAAAACTATACATTCTAGCCAAATAAATCCTTCACTTTTTGTATTTTGAATAAAATTATAATATAAAAACTAATTACATAAAGCCGAAAATGAAAGTGATGCAAATATACACTACTTAAATTATTGACGTTTAATTTATTAATTATATATATATATTTTTGCAATACACCTATATTAAAAAATACCATGTTTGTCAAATATGGATTGAAGAAATATATTCTTTTATGTAGATATGAACATTATCATTATTTTCAAATTTTTGTAATCAATCCAAGTGAAGTTCATAAATATTTGCCAACTATGTTTTTTACATAATTCATTTCAATCGTCAGAAATTGGATTAGATAGAAAAGAATAAGAAAAATTTTATCAAATAAATCTAGATAATTTTCATTACATAAAGGTAAAACGCTATTATTTATTGTACATAAAAACTTTTATAAC